>JAVIAB010000026.1:9745186-10086187 GCA_032433765.1 Megaustenia siamemsis | reverse complement strand
TATTTGTACCCCAGTATATACCCACTGGGAACTACTATTCGTGCTGTTTCGTCCATAAATGTTTGTCTACAACACAGTATTCAGCCCTACTGGGAGATACTTGCATTAATAGGAAAGTACAAATATACAATTTATTTCCGTCTGTGATCGTTACCCTAATGCTATAGTCATTGAGATCGCCTTTCGTGGAAGACACTACTGCAATAGCCAATTTTTTAGTTGGCTGCGTGGCAGTGTACCAAGCGTTCGGCTTCTCGTGGCAAGGCGCGGTGCCACTGAGTACGGTTCGATCCCACTTCGACCATAATATTGTTTCTTCTTCGTTTTTTTCTATTGTTGTTTGTCTGTCAATTTTTCCGGAGTGCTAACACATACTTCTTTGTTCTATTATTCCCTATTATCGCCTCGGAAGTTCCCCATATATAATATTTATGTATTATTATTTGTACCCAGTATATAACCACTGGGAACTACTATTCGTGCTGTTTCGTCCATAAATGTTTTGTTCTACAACAAAGTATTCAGCCCTACTGGGAGATACTTGCATTAATAGGAAAGTACAAATATACAATTTATTTCCGGTCTGTGATCGTTACCCTATGCTATAGTCATTGAGATCGCCTTTCGTGGAGACACTACTGCAATAGCCAATTTTTTAGTTGGCTGCGTGCAGTGTACAAGCGTTCGGCTTCTCGTGGCAGGCGCGGTGCCACTGAGTACGGGTTCGATCCCACTTCGGACCATAGATTTGTTCTTCGTTTTTTTCTATTGTTGTTTGTCTGTCAATTTTTCCGAGTGCTAACACATACTTCTTTGTTCTATTATTCCCTATTATCGCCTCGGAGTTCCCCATATAATAATATTTATGTATTATTATTTGTACCCAGTATATAACCACTGGAACTACTATTCGTGGCTGTTTCGTCCAATAAATGTTTGTCTACAACACAAGTATTCAGCCCTACTGGAGATACTTGCATTAATAGGAAAGTACAAATGTACAATTTATTTCCGGTCTGTGATCGTTACCCTATGCTATAGTCATTGAGATCGCCTTTCGTGGGAAGTCACTACTGCAATAGCCAATTTTTTAGTTGCTGCGTGGCAGTGTACCAAGCGTTCGGCTTCTCGTGTCAAGGCGCGGTGCCACTGAGTACGGGTTCGATCCGTCACTTCGGACCATATATTGTTCTTCGTTTTTTTCTATTGTTGTTTGTCTGTCAATTTTTCCGAGTGCTAACACATACTTCTTTGTTCTATTATTCCCTCTTATCGCCTCGGAAGTTCCCCATATAATAATATTTATGTATTATTATTTGTACCCAGTAATATCACTGGGAACTACTTTCGTGCTGTTTCGTCCATAAATGTTTGTCTACAACACAAGTATTCAGCCCTACTGGAGATACTTGCATTAATAGGAAAGTACAAATATACAATTTATTTTCCGTCTGTGATCGTTACCCTATGCTATAGTCATTGAGATCGCCTTTCGTGGAAGAACACTACTGCAATAGCCAATTTTTAGTTGGCTGCGTGGCAGTGTACCAAGCGTTCGGCTTCTCGTGCAAGGCGCGGTGCCACTGAGTACGGGTTCGATCCCACTTCGGACCATATATTGTTCTTCGTTTTTTTCTATTGTTTTTTGTCTGTCAATTTTTCCGATGCTACACATACTTCTTTGTTCTATTATTCCCTATTATCGCCGTCGGAATGTTCCCCATATAATAATATTTATGTATTATTATTTGTACCCAGACAAAGAAACAACCGAGACCTACAAGAACTAGCAAGTCTTCACTGTGGAGAACTATAAATTATATTACTTCTGCCCTATGTAGCATCTTCAGCTGGAGAGGAAAATGAATGAACAAATTAAAAATTGAATAAAATTATATGATGATTATTCTGATGTGCATTAGAGATAATAATAATTGAGAATTTTAAGAAAACCAAGTTTTTGGCTTTCATTCATTGGTTATAGCCTATCCTATGCATGTATAGACAAACAGGCACTATGGTTTCTTCTTTGCCGCTTTTAACTTATTTTAGGCAGTAGTATGAGTATTGAGGAATTCGCTACCTCAATGAGATAGAGCTGCTTGCACAGAACAGAGACAAATGTCGAGATTTGATAAAATATCTTTAAAAGAAAACTGCTAGAACAAAAATTCAGATATGAGAAGGTGTATCTTGGTCTACGCCCTATGGGCCGGCAACGGCTCGAAGGTCAATAGATAGATAGATAGTAGTATGAGTATTAATTCACTTGAAAATTTGTATCACTCTTGAAAATTTGTATGGTTTTTTTTTAGCATGTACACCTACAAGTCGGAATAATAATGGATGTAGTGTTAAATTACAGTAAGTAATCATCACTTGTGACTATGATAGACCTTCTGGATTATTTTAACTTAACTGAAATTTTTTTTTTATTGCGGGAGGAGAGATGTGGCTGGAAGCACCATGAAAGTTGAAGAAAGGGTCACTTTTAACCAAGTCCTGAAAGCTGCAAATTATGACTGCATCTATACATCTGAATTAATTATGTCCAGGCAACCCTAACACTAACGCCCTTGAAATGTAGGGTAGGCATAGCGATTCTTCAGTTGCAGCCATTTTATTATTATGTTATGATGTAGTAATGTAGTTTTTATTTTATTTTATTATATACAGTTGATTTGATTGATTTTGTGGCAAATTTTCAAAATTTTTCAACTCAACAATCAACAAAGGATTAATTAGAATTAGGGCAGTTGTAATTCCTAACCCCGCCCAGGGTGAGGGGTCCCGTCGGCGTCATATCCTATCCTATGACAGATTTGAGAGCGACCAATAAAGTAAAGTGCAGTGGTCATTACAATCGTTACACTCCAAAGAAATACTTTAGGACGCTAAACTCGTAGACCCGCCGTCGTAGACTAAGAAGTAAAGAAGACAATTTAGACATCGGATCGTAAGAATAAATTAAATTTACCATATGATAAATTGACTAATAAATTAATATTTAAATTATAAACTAAACAAGAGAGAACATAAATCATAAATAATACAGTTCTTTAAAAAATGTTTAATACATCCCCATCTATTGAGAAATATATAATAATATAATGTGAAATATTTATCAAAGAATTTTAGAATTTCATGAATGAATGGAAATTTGGGACGCCATAATAACAACAGTCTTAGTCTTAAGTAACTGAATAATGAACTCATCAAACTGTTACGTTAAGAATCATGTTTTAAAATACTCAGGTTTGATAAATGATAGTTGCAAAAAATGTTGTCTGTATCTGTATCCTGTTATGGCGTGTAAATTCTAGGCATTTACCTTCCAACAAATTAAAGGTATTCTAATTTTACTACAATACTCACGTGCACTGGCCATTTTATCAAGTTTGTTCTCGTCCGAGATGACAATTACATCTGCCAGGTACATGAGAACAGAAAGTCAAACTAAAATTGTAACTTTTAAATTGCAGTTTACTTCTTAATTGTCATGTATTAATCGATTTACACTTAAATTAATATAAAGTTTGAATAACAAATTACACATACTAACCCTTGAAGCGTAACTACGAATACAAGAATTGTGCAGTTTGCGATTGGCGATTACTTATCTGGCAACGATTTAAAACGATCCACAATTTTTTTTTTAGTACGTGTTCATCATCATCAAGAACCGGGCCTGCTGGCGTAGGTGATCATGTCTCTCCACAACTTTCGATCTCGGCAGTTATTTATTATTTATGTTGTTAACCTTCTGCCAAGCCATTCTCTTAAGCTGTCTGTTATTTTTTTCTCTTTGCTTCTTTCTATCTCTTCGTCCCTCCAGTTCGAGATGTTTCCAGTTGTTACAATATATTCCAGTTGTTCGCTTCTCATTACATGGCCCAAAATTATTATTGTTTCTTCCTAATATTGGAAATTAGCTCTCTTTTTGCTTTGATCTCTCTCAGAACATCTTCATTACTCTTCTTAGCTGTCCATGGTACTCTCAACATTCTTCTGTAAAACCACATTTCTACAAACTCAAGTGATTTTCTTGCCTGTTGTCCTATTGTCTATGATTCGCATCCATATGTTAAGACTGGCACTACGTAACATTTAAGAACTCTTTTCTTGTTTCTATTATCAAAAATGGATTGCGTAGTACCTTCCTCATTTTTTGGAAAGCTGCTTTTGCCTGAGCCAATCTGCATCTCACCTCTTTTGTACATCTTCCGTCTGAGGTTAACAAAGTTCCCAAATATTTAAATTCATTTACCTGTTTTAATATCGTCCCACTTGTCTTTATTTTGCACTGATGTTATGTTTTTTTCTTTGTTGTTACCATTACCTCTGTCTTTTTGCTATAAGGCTGAGTCCTTTATTTTTGCTTTCTTTCACTATAATGTCCAACATTTCTTGTAACTCATTTTCACTCTTAGCGATCAAGACTGTATCATCAGCATACCTTAGATTATTTATATTATGACCTCCGATTGTTATTCCAGGCATGCCCTTATTGATCTTAAAGTAATCTCACTATAAATATTAAACAAATCTGGTGACATCACACAACCTTGTCTGACGTGTACTGACAACCACGTCAGTACGTGTTACCGTCGCTTAAATCCATTTTTAATCATGGTAATGGCTCATCGTAAATCCCTAGAACGGCCTTACGCTAAATCTTACGGTCTGTTGTTTGATGTGCGACGGTGATGATCTGACGACTAAATGTGTGTTTATATGCTCGGAATTGGAGTCAACAAGATGGCCTAACATCATCAAGCGCTCTATACATTTTTTTTTAAAATATGACGATCATCATTTTCAGAAAGACGAGAACTTCGGGTATATGGTGGATAGGCGTCAGGAACCATCGAAGGCTATGCATGAAAAGTGTTCTTTGTTGCAGTTTCCTCCTCATTCCCAGTTCATGGGGGACTTGTTGGTCTCGAGCAAGACGCCGGCCTCGAGACAGAGAGGTTGTAGGTTCAAATCTCGGCTACACCGGTTGAGATTTTTATTTATGATTTCTCTCTGCGGCAACCACCCCTGGTTTCAGCAGCGAGACCCGGCTTGAAACGTCAGTTACTCGTCGACGGTAAAAACATGAGTAACTCCGAAGTCTGAGTTCACGCCTATGCGGCGAGGGACCCCTGTGCACACGGCTGCCATGGGAAAATGGATTAACACGCAAAATTGAGTTCCTATCCTCTAGGGACTTCGTCAGATGAAAGCTGGCGAACGCAACAACAACAACAAATCCATTTTTATGGCAATTTACGAGTTTAGCGGCGTAAATTAAAGTTATATTCCCTAAGGGAAACAACGCAAGGGTAAATTCCTGTTTCCTAAAGCAAACCTCAATCCAAAAATGTAAAAAAAAAAATGTGGTTTTTTTTTAGTAATAAAAATATAAACTTTTTAGAATTTGAGACGCACTGAAATAAGTTTTTGTTCCAGAGGAGATAACTTTAATTTACGGTTTTAAAATTCTAATTTACCACATTTCATCATTAAGTTCTGTCTCCGCATCGACGGTTAACTACCATGGAGCGCCATTCCGCTTTGTCTCTTGATTTGATGGTGCAGATTGTCATATGCTGACCTTATCCATCTTTTGATATCACTCATCGATGTTAATCTTGGTCTGCCTCTTTTATCTTGTATTTTCCCTTCCACGTATTACTTATAGTCAGTGGCGTACTCTCAATGCTACCGCGGTAGCCTAAACATATTAACGAAATACAAAATGAAATAATTTATTATATTTTTTTTTCATAATTATATTACAAATTGCGAATATTCTATTGCACATTTCGTAGGCCAATATGATTTATTTGCTTTGATTTGCATTTATTAAAGCAAGGTTTTCCTATGGCCACTATAACGTTTGTGAATGAAGCCGAAACTACTATAAAAAAAAATTGTACAAGAAACCGCTAATCAGCAGCGGTACATTTCTCTCCTATCCGACTTAGAATAATGACATTGACATTCAAAAATTCCCGTCAAAATTATACGTTCGAGAGCTACCTATACAAAATGCGGTTTCATGGTTTATTTTTAGCTCTAGCCAATCAGAAGCGACAAAAAGTGAAAGTGAAACTATGTTGATTACCGGAACTTCCTAACCTATTTATAACTACGTTATGCGCATCAGCATCTGTAGAAGAACCTTTTTCTGCTCTCAGGAGAATTAAATCTTATAACGCTTATCTGATTTGACGTCATGGGACGCACCAAAATGGCAGCTTATTTATATTCGAGCCATGGACTAAGCAATGTTTCCTTTGAAAACCACGATATCTGTTATTGCAGCGAGTTGGCAGATTTTTGAAAATGTATTCAAGGGTTTGAACATAAATGTTTGTTCACAGTTCGTTAACCTTCGCTGTAGATAAAGTCTTTATTTTGATGGCTTCGTTTTTGTGACCTTGGTAGCTAAGGACCTAACTTGTGCAAACGGATGGTATTGGCAAGGGTCATTTGAATCTATGAAGTGGGCTCATTTTATGTTTAACTCAAAAGCATATGTGCTTTTTAACCAAAGACCTTTTTTTTTTGGGGGGGGGGGGGGGGGAAGAGGACTCAAGGAAGATATCCCCGATGGAAGAATAAATTGTACTATTAGTCCCATAAATGATTCGCTTCCAGAGGTTTATGATGTAAACAAAGCAGTTTTGTCATTGCAAGTGAATAATGTCCACACCTATAATTGGTCAGGATTGTGTAGCAGCAGCAGCTTTATAGCGAACACAGAAAACATCATAGGATTGTGCTGTTCTGAAACAGCTGTGCCATGCTACCCTAGAATTGCCTTTAATGGGATTACTGTGACCACAAACCACTCTCCATGTGTGTGCCACATATTTACACCCCAGAAAAAAAAAAAATATATATATATATAATATATATATAAATATATATATTTCCTCATATTCCAAGTCCGGCTTGTTGCAGGAGCTACTGAGTTAAGTGCTCTGTGCACACCGTGAGCTGTGTCTCATCCGTTTTTATCCTGTTCGATATCTCGCTCGTTTACGATGAATGATGATATCGTATGACAGGGAACAGTTGCCTGTGTTCACTTTTTGCGCGGTTTCGCCTTATGTCTTTTGGCGTGTGCTGAGACTGCTACGATGGGGCTACAGTTACCTTTCTTTGTTTGGGAGATGTGTTAGTAATTCGGATGATTCCACTGGCACGGGCGGTTGAGCAATTATGGATTTTAATTCGTTTGCAGTGATACCGAGGCCTTCCATAACCAATAACAATAACGCTTCTCTGGTTTGACAATAATGTCCATTGAGAAATCATTCCTTCAGAAACTTAGAAACCAATCCAACAGTACTTTCAATGATAAAGTCATCGAGACATTTTTATCCCAAACACGACGGATTGAGTTTAAATATAGTAAGTAATGTGATGTAGTGATGTCATTAGCAAATATTACTTCATGTTAGCCTACTGAATATAATGTATAAGGATCTTTATAATGATGAACGAACGGAAGTAAATATTAAGGATAATGGAGAAAGGCCAGAAATACTCAGAGAAGAAGTGGAATACGCCTTGCGCAATATGAAAGCAGGAAACGCTCCTGGACCAGATAATATAACTAAAGAAGAGATTGAAGCCATGGGTGATTTGGAACAGAAATAATAACAAAAATATTGAATGAAATCTACAACAGCGGATATATACCAGACGACATGCTCAAATCAATATTCATAGCCCTACCAAAGAAATCGGGTTCGACTGAATGCGATGATCATCGCACAATAAGCCTTATGAGTCATATGACTAAGATATTACTAAGAATCATCATGCGAAGAGTGCGAAACAAAATCAGTCCAGAAATTAGCGATGAACAGTGTGGTTTTGTTATAGATAAGGAACAAGTAATGCCATTATATATCATAAGATCTTTAGTAGAAAGAGCCATAGAGGTGAAAACAGACCTAAACCTATGTTTCATAGATTACACCAAGGCATTTGACAAAGTAAAGCACCAAGAAATAATCACATTTTAGAAAGCATAAACATAGACAGCAAAGATCTAAGAATATTAAAGAACATGTACTGGCAACAAACAGCGGCCATAAGAACTGGAAATCAATTGGGAATTTTTCAACAAATAAAACAGGTGTTAGGCAAGGCTGTGTGCTGTCACCAGATTTGTTTAATATTTATAGTGAGATTATTTTAAGATCCTTAAGGGACGTGCCTGGAATAACAATTGGAGGTCATAATATAAATAATCTAAGGTATGCTGATGATACAGTATTAATCGCTAAGAGTGAAAATGAGTTACAAGAAATGTTGGACATTATAGTGAAGGAAAGCAAAAATAAAGGACTCAGCCTTAATAGCAAAAAGACAGAGGTAATGGTAACAACAAAGAAAAAGACATCACCGCAGTGCAAAATAAAGACAAGTGGAACAATATTAAAACAGGTAAATGAATTTAAATATTTGGGAACTTTGTTAACCTCAGATGGAAGATGTACAAAAGAGGTGAGATGCAGAATGGCCCAGGCAAAAGCAGCTTTCCAAAAAATGAGGAAAATACTATGCAATCCATTTTTGACAATAGAAACAAGAAAAAGAGTTCTTAAATGTTACGTAGAGCCAGTCTTAACGTATGGATGCGAGTCATGGACAATAGGACAACAGACAAGAAAATCACTGGAGTCTGTAGAAATGTGGTTTTACAGAAGAATGTTGAGAATACCATGGACAACTAAGAAGAGTAATGAAGAGGTTCTGAGAGAGGTCAAAGCAAAAAGAGAGCTAATTTTCAATGTTAGGAAGAGACAATCATCATTTTTTTGCCATGTAATGAGAAGAGAACAACTGGAATATATTGTAACAACTGGGAAAATTGACAGACGAAGAGATAGAGGGAAGCAGAGAGAAAAAATAACAGACAGCTTAAGAGAAAGGCTTGGCAGAAGGTCAACAACAGAAATGATAAATAGCTGCCGAGCTCGAAAGTTGTGGAGAGACATGATCACCTCGCCACTAGGTCCGGTACTTGATGATGATGATTCTGATAGTAGTACATGTATAAGCAATTTTGTAAAGAGACCTTGTGTTGTTTTGGCAATGACTTTTTGTGTGGTGAGTGATTTTAGTGTGTGTTGCAGTGCCCTTCTTGCCGGTATGATTGTACTGCACCTATAGAATAGGTGCTCTTCTGTTTCTTGAATGTTTTGTCTGCAGAGGGGGCACCGGGGTGTCCGTCTGAATCTGTGGGCCGGTCTCACTGTAATGGGTGTCATGTTAAACATAAGTCTGTATATAACCTCCGTCACTTTGGGGGCGATGTGTGGGTTGTGGAGGTTTGAGAAAATGCTGGTGTAGTCTGTGAAAAAGTATTTTTGGCTTCTCTTGATTCTGTGATGTAGTGGAGGTGCTTGTTGCTTAATTAGGTATTTGTAGATGTTGTTTGTCCATTGGTGTCTGTCATGTCTTTGGATGGTCTGTATACATGTTTTGTAATATGTGAGTGTGGTGCCGAAATGGCGAGGCAATGAATTGTTAAGTTTTCTGAATGTGGTTAATTTCAGCCCCTTGTTGTAGTGTGCAAAAGTGTGATTGTCTGGTTGTTTGATGATGTGACTTATGTGATTTATTCCGAGAGACTTTATTTGTCTGTGTGAGTCCTGTAGTGAGATTCCTCCCTGTCTTTTGTGCTGTATCAGTGATTTTTTGGTGTATGCTGTGTATTGTGTGGCCAAATACAAAAGTTCTTATCAGTTTGTTTATCTCTTTTGATTTCGGTTGGCGTGCGTGTCTGTGTTAGTCACATCTCACTTCTTTGTGTGTGCATGTCTGTGTTAGTCACCTCTAGTGACTCGGGCAGATGGTGCTCGTAAACCTGGGAGGGCCGACCATCTAAGGGCAGAATCCCCCTACAGAAAAGACAACCTGCTGCCTTGCAGGAAGATTGGGGACAATCAAAGGCTAGGGAAAGCAAACCCGAATAAAATGCTGGCTGAAATCGGATGCACTGGGCCACTGGCGCAGAACACAGTGCAACGTATTAACGGGTGTTCAATCAGAGTGGATCTGGCGAACTCTACTTGTGATGTTCTGTCTGTGGGGCGATCAACACACTTAGCCTGACAGTTGACTTCATGTGGGAGTCTGGAATCCTACTCTGATTGAGTCCTGATCGCAGAGAGAGAGAGAGAGAGAGAGAGAGAGAGAGAGAGAGAGAGAGAGATTTCGGTTGGTCGAAAACTGTGGCCGTGTACTGTGTAAATCAGTATGGGGATGATGTATGTGTTTACTACGATGCTCCGGCCAAAAATTGTTGACGTTTTGTATTTGTATCTCTGTAGCATGTCTGTTATCTTTGTGACTAGGTTCTGGAGACAAATAATAATAAATGAATATTATTATAGAGGGAAACTTCCGAGGCGATAATCAGTGAATCAATTCAGGGGAAGAGGTATGTTTACAGCACTCGGAAAAAATGACAAATAATCAACAACAGAAAAAAATATGGACCAAGGCAGGATCGAACCCGTACTCAGTGGCACAGCGTCTTGCCACGAAAAGCCAAACGCTAGGGAACACTGCCACTCAGCTAACTAAGTGGCAGTGAGCTGAGTGTCAGTTAGCTGAGTGGCAGTGTTCCCTAGCGTTTGGCTTTTCGTGGCAAGACGCTGTGCCACTGAGTACGGGTTCGATCCTGCCTTGGTCCATATTTTTTTCTGTTGTTGATTATTTGTCATTTTTTCCGAATGCTGTAAACATACCTCTTCCCCTGAATTGATTCACTGACTGGGTTCTGCCATGTTGGTTTGTGTGTTTTGTTTGGGTTGCATGGGTATGTTGTCCCGTGTAGTTTATTGTGGTTTTTGCAGCGACCCTATGTAGTTTTGCCTGTAGTGTTGTATTTATTGCCTACTGGGTCAGTGTGTTATGTTTATGTTCAATACAGACTTGAAGCATATGTTCAGTAATCTGGAGCGCCTGACCGCATGTACTTGAGGTTGAGGTACGAATCTTTGAATTGTGTATAAACGGAGAGTTGATTATGTCCTGTTCTGAGATAACGATAACCTGTTTCTATCTATCCATATTATAGTAGGCGTCTTGATTCGGAGCTAAGGGTCTTCAGTTTTATTTGATTATCCTTTTCCTTTGGTATGCAACTGGTGCATCTGATTGTTTGCCTGTTCCACCTCCTTTGCCAGCTGGTCTCCTTTTCCCTGTATTATAGATATCCAGAAAGATTACTGTTCAGCAGTTTTTTTCTATTCCTAACTTTACTGCTTGAATTTCAGCATCTTAGTTCTGATAGTATTTCGAAGTTTCTATTCAACTCAGAGGAGAGTTCTCCTATGAGTATATAACACGGTCACACAGATTACAAACCTTTTTAGACAACTGCCACCACGAGGACATCAATTTGCATAAAATGCTTAAATAGTGCGACCATGTAAGGAAAAATTAAAAAATAGAAAAAAATGGTAAGTTAGAAGCTTTACGTGATTAGTGGACGACACAGATTAAACGACGTTTCGGCCAAATAGGCCTTCAGCAGGAACAAACAAAAAAAACACACACGGATATGTAAGTAAAACTAATAACGAAACATCCAAAACAAAAATAATCGAAATATGTCTATCCTGTGTGTCAGGCCCAGGACAAAATGAAAAGGAAATGGTAACCTGACTGTGGCTGGCGTGAATGCGCAGAAATGTGCATAAATGTGCGCAAATGCACACAGAACCAGAGGGGTTCACACATGGGTCAGTGTGAAAACACAAAGGAGAAAGAATAGAACAGTAGACTAACAGGTGCTCAAAAGGCGGTAAGAGTGAGATGCCTGAGAATGGGGTACAATAAAAACAAATGAAGGGTAAGGAGCACAGAAGAAAGGTATAGAGTAGAACACCGAAGTGTCTCATTGGGGACTAGAAGAGGAGAACTATAAATAGCATGGCATAGTAGATAGACCAAAGAACCCAAATATGTGCAGTAGAGAAGGCTATGCAAAAGGGAAGGAGCAACCAAAAAGAAACTGTGTGTATGAGTGTGATACATTCATGCCTCGTGGGGTCAGCGAACCATACTGGACTATGAAGCGATTTTCCAAAGTATAGCGGCTGCGGTCGCCAGAGTGACAAAGGACAATCCCAGTGACACGGATGTCGTCTTTGCCTTTGTGATCAGGAGAGTTGAAGTGGGAAGACACTGGAGTACCAGTATTCTGTTGGACATCCCGTAGATGTTCACAAAATCGTTTCCGCTAATCTTCTCCCAGACTCACCAATATAGGTCATGTGGCATCGTTGGCATATGATGACATAAATGATGTTGCGGGACACACATGTGAAGCCATGCTTGATCTCGAACCGTCCATTAGGGAATAAGACCGAGTCAGTAGGGAGCACATAGGCACAGGTGATACAGTTACGACCACAAGGGGCCGTACCGAAGTGCTGAGGGTGGGAGCGAAGGAGATGGCTCCTAACCAAAATATCTCTCAAATTCCTGTCGCGCTTGAAAGCGATCATCGGGGGATCATTAAAAAGTAGACGGGTAGTGGGATCAGAGAGGAGAATGGAACGGTAGCGTTTGAGTATCTTCACAGCAGCTAAGTTGTGAGGATGATATGTGAGGGTGAGTATAGTTCTCTCAGAGGGGGAGGGGGGGGGGGGGTCGGTTGGAAGGAGTGAGTGCCTCGGGACGGGAGATAAGGAGGACCCGCTTGAGGGCAGACTGGAGGATCGAGTCTGGATAAAGCCGGCGGCTGAGAAACCTAACATGAGGTGAGCCTGTAGGAGGAAATCTTGGTCATCCTGGCAGATGCGACGGAGACGCAATAACTGGGAGAACGGAATAGAATCACGACAAGAAGGTGAATGGGATGAAATGTAGAGAAGATAACAATGGGCGTCTGTGGGTTTATAGAAAACCGAGGTGTGGAGGCCAGAAGTACCCAAAAGAAACGATAAGATCAAGGAAGGCGACAGAGGAAGTGGATATACAAGATGTGAACTTGATAGCTTTATGATAGCCACCAATGTGGTCGATAAACCCGGAGAGGTTATCCTCAGGTAGATCGGTAAGTCCGAAACAGTCATCAATGTACCGAAGGTAAATGATGGGAAGGGGACCTTGATATGAATTGAGAATTTGGTACTCATGGTAACCCATAAACAGGCAAGCATAACCAGGGCCCATCTTGGTGGCCATGGCTACTCGACTAACCTGGTCATAGAAGTTACCATCGAACTCAAAGGTGTTGTACAAGCTCAGTAAGGCGGAGAAGAAGGGTGGCAGTATCCACAGATGGTTGTTGTCTCTGGTCAAGAAAGAAACGTAGAGCCAAGAGGCCGTCAGAGTGAAGAATAGCGGTGTAGAGGGAGCAAACATCAAGGGTAAAAACTCAGTATGAGCGACCATGGGAGAGAGAGATGGAAGAGAAGATATTTAGTGCATGGTTTGTGTCCTTGACATATGAGGGAAGACTGGCAACCATGGGCTGGAAGACACTATCTAGATAGTCTGATATGTGTTCAGTCGGGCAAGCACACGCTGACACGATGGGGCGTCCCGGATTGTCGATTTTGTGAATTAACCGTGTAAGGTAGGGTGACCATTTTTTCCCATTGTTTTCGGGGACATTTGTCATATTTTTTACATTTCAGATGATTTTTTTGCTTATTTCTGAGACTGTCCCACAAAATCTGGGACGAACGATATATATATCCCGTGTGTTACCGGGGCCTCATTATGAGGGAGGTAAAGAATAGTGACACTGTGACCTTCCAGGCATGTCGTAAGAGGCGACTATGGAGGTTGATCGATGGCTTGACAAGCTGTCATTGTAAAAAGTATTGTTATGGAAACAGCGCCATAGATTTTAGAGCAGTGATCTCTGCAATATGTGCCATTTTGGCTCGAAAGGACAATATATATATATATATATATATATATATATATATATATATATATATATATATATATATATATATATATATATATATATATGTGTGTGTGTGTGGTGTGTATACATATATATATATATATATATATATATATATATATATATATATATATATATACATATATATATGGGTGTGTGTGTGGTGTGTATACATATATATATATATATATTTCTTTATATATATTTATAATATGTGTGGGTGGGCGTGTGACTGTATGTGCGCAAGAAATTTTGTAGATGCAAAAAAAGATAACTTTAAATTTCATGACAACTGTGTTTATTTGCTGTTTGATTTTATTTTTGTTAATATTCACGGTACTTATGCGTACACGCACTTAATGAAATTACAATAGCTAGTTTTGTTTCTAAATAACAAAAAAAGAGTTTAAAATTTAAAAAAATTTAAACAATTGTAATATTAAAGTAATGTTTACAGTACCGTATTTCTACTGAAGAGGTTGTTGCTTCGGCGTTGTACTTGTTTTTTGCGTGTATCTTTCTCAAGATCTCATGATTTGAAGCAAGTTTTTCACTGAAGCTTTCACACGATAAATTAATATTAGTTTTTACTGTTAACATGGCTTGCACCGTGCTCACATTAATCCGTGATTTCTCTTCGGACCAGACGTAGTTCATTTGAGAAAATAGTCTTTCCAGGGATGCATTGCTGCCAGGTAAGCACATAAAAAGTTCAAGAATTCTCTTCACATTTGCATGTGGTACATTATTTTCTTTCAAGTACCTGAGTACTTCATTCTATTTTCTACATGGGGGCTTGTTGCTGAACCACTGACATTCTTTTTACAACAGATGGCCTCGCAAATAAGTAAATTCATCAAAGAGCTCATCACGATTGACGTTTACAACTTCATGACACTTTGAAGATATCTGTCCTACTGCATTATCAAAATGTTTCCTTTCAGGCACATTATCCAAGAGAAGGCAGCTCAGTTGTGACAAGTCTTCATTGTGCTTGTTCCAAGACTGCAAGTAATGTACAGCAGTATTATAGAATTCTTTACTTATTTGGAAATACCTTTCCATTTGAATGTCACCACTTTCTACTAAATCAGTTAGCAAACTCTTTACCATGTGTGGGATGAAATTTTCATCGCGTCGAGTTTCTAATTTTATAATGAGATTATTGTTATTGGTTATTGGTTATGGAATGCCTCTGTATCACTGCAAACGAATTAAAATCCATAATTGCTCAACCGCCCGTGCCAGTGGAATCATCCGAATTACTAACACATCTCCCAAACAAAGAAAGGTAACTGTAGTCCCCATCGTAGCAGTCTCAGCACACGCCAAAAGACATACAGCGAAAGTACGCAGAAAGTGACCACAGCCAACTGTTCCCTGTCATACGATATCATCATTCATCGTAAACAAGCGGGATATCGAAACAGGATCAAAACGGATGAGACACACAGCTCACGGTGTGCACAGAGCACTTAACTCAGTAGCTCCTGCAACAAGCCGGACTTGGAATATGAGGAAACTGCAAGAAGGAACACTTTTCAGACATAGCCTTCAATGGTTCCTGCCGCCTATCCACCATATACCATGGAAGTTCACGTACTCCCGAAAATGATGATCGTCGTAGCACTTAATGATGTTAGGCCATCATTGATGACTCCAATTCCAAACATATAGACACACAGTGGTGGTAAGTTATCATTTCCAATCCAACAGAAGCCACCTGACCTGTAATTAGTAAAACCACAGAGAGAATATGATTTTGTGACCTTCACTGATTCACTCCTGGATGTGAATGTGTAGTTTACACAAGAGGAGAAGTTTTCAACTACATTGATCCCATTTAAGGCAATTCTGGGATAGCAAGGCAAGTCTCCTTTATAGCAGCAGAACTTGATGTTCTCTGCTCCCTTCTTGTAGCTGCTGCCACACGATTCTGATGTCTCATTAACTTGGACATCATTAAAGAACAATGTCAGATTAACATTCCATAGATCTGGCTCTGCTGATGAAGTGCTTGGTGCAACAGTTGTATCAATCATACAGGAGGCTTCTGGTTTGTGGTCATTAATATTACAGACGGCATATGATGTTATATTCAGTATTTCTTTCTGGGGTGTAAATATGTGGCACACACATGGAGAGTGGTTTGTGGTCACAGTAATCCCATTAAAGGCAATTCTAGGGTAGCATGGCATAGCTGTTTCAGAACAGCACAATCCTATGATGTTTTCTGTGTTCGCTATAAAGCTGCTGCTGCTACACAATCCTGACCAATTATAGGTGTGGACATTATTCACTTGCAATAACAAAACTGCTTTGTTTACATCATAAACCTCTGGAAGCGAATCATTTATGGGACTAATAGTACAATTTATTCTTCCATCGGGGATATCTTCCTTGAGTCCCCCCCCCCAAAAAAAAAAATAAATCTTTGGTTAAAAAGCACATATGCTTTTGAGGTAAACACAAAATGAGCCCACTTCATAGATTCAAAATTATCCTTGCCAATGCCATCCGTTTGCACAAGTTAGGTCCTTAGCTACCAAGGTCACAAAACGAAGCCATCGAATTAAAGACTTTATCTACAGCGAAGGTTAACGAACTGTGAACAAACATTTATGTTCAAACCCTTGAATACATTTTCAAAAATCTGCCAACTCGCTGCAATAACAGATATCGTGGAATTCAAAGTAAACATTGCTTAGTCCATGGCTCGAATATAAATCTAGATTGTTATATAATGAGATTGTTCACAGTTAGTGCTGATTCTGTTGCACTCTTGTCGTCGCCTTCAATCGCCTTAATTGTTTCATGGAAGAGTGATGCGTGAGAATGAGCAAAGCTGGGCCAAAGCTCTGATTCACTGTTTTCAAAGAATTGTTTCAATATTGTAGGACAGTGTGTTTCTGACAAGAAGAAAGATCTCAGTGATTGATACAGTTTCAATATTCTTTCCAAGGCTGGAAGTAATGACAACCACCTTATATTCGAATAACCTAATAATTGCTTAAACTCCTGTCCAGCAACTTCACAGAAGTCTTTTAGGCGTTCTACACGAACCGTGTAAATGTGAAAGTATAAAAATATTTTTGTTACAATCACTTCCATATCCATAGGCATGGAATCAAACGCTGTTTTTGCACAATTGTGAATTATGTGTGCGTTGCAACCAATACTCATTATGTGTCTGTTTAACTTGGATTTTATTTTAGTTATGACATTATCTCTCCCTTTCCTCAACAAGCTTCCAAAGTTTGTATTTGTATTGTCTGCTTTGTTGTCCAACAATCTTTTTGTTTAAGTCAAAATTATCAATTGCTTTCAACAATTGTTCAGATATTGTGTCGGACGTTTCTCCTGGGATATCTATGAAAGCAATCAGTTTGGTCTTTACTGGAGTTTCCAGCTCATAAGCCTGAAAATAACGAACCAAAATAGGAAGTAGCTTAACATGTTTACGATTAGATGTATCGCAAGACAATGTTGTTACGAAGCTGACATATTTTAGGTAGTTTTTTAGTTCATCAATAGCCCAAAGGAGCAAAAACATTGGTAATTATGGATTCACATTTTGTTCTTGCACAGAAAAATAGTTTCGTTGAAAATTTCTTTTGTAGAATTGTTGTACAATCCATACTGCGGAAACTATGATTATGAAGTACAGTGTGATATGCGAATGTTCCTTCATGAACAGCTAGAGTGTATTCATCTTTTGAGGGTTCTGTTTTACAAAAATAATTTGTCATACACCCAGACTGAGACTTACAAAGCAGCGCATCCTTATGCTTTTTTGCCTGTAGATGATCAGTTATTGATGTCCTT
This sequence comes from Megaustenia siamemsis, assembly GCA_032433765.1. Taxonomy (NCBI): domain Eukaryota; kingdom Metazoa; phylum Mollusca; class Gastropoda; order Stylommatophora; family Ariophantidae; genus Megaustenia; species Megaustenia siamemsis. The sequence goes on along the minus strand of JAVIAB010000026.1, from coordinate 10,068,417 downwards.
CCACCACTTGCTATAGAAAAATTGGAACTACATATATTACATTTCACTAGCGTTCCATCCTCTAAATTGCTTGTATAATAAATGGAAATTCAGCTATCAGCGAATCACTAAAATGACACTTATGTTTTTTGGAAAGCATTGTTTTTATGCAACAGACGTCCACTGATCACAAATAGAAAACACGACTGCACTGTACTGTCATTACACTCGGACTGATTTGAAAATTGGCCGGGAAAGATACTTTGGCGGGAGATGTCCGGAAGGGCAGGGGTGGGGGGAGAGAGAGAGTGTCTGTTTTTTTTTAATTAAACCCATCCCAATATGGCTGGAATAAAAGTGACGGTCAGTGGCTGGAATAAAAGTGACGTAGCACCGCGCTTCAAGAGTTCAAAGAGCTATCTCCAACACAACGCGTCCAAGTCTTCTCTTTTATCTTACTGCTAATGCCGCTCATTTTGTCAGGTCGGGTAATTTTACCTGCTACTGTATGCAGTAAACAGTACAACCTGTGGCTGTCCTGCTGCCTTGCTGGTAAGCTAGAGAGAGTAAAAGGCTAAGGGAGGGTACCCCGAAGTAAAACAACCCCACTGCCTTGTGGGTGAGACTTTTTAGTCAAAGGCTAGCGGACCCAACCGTAAACAAACCGGTAAAGTTTATTATGAAAATTATAAAGAGTGTTGGGGACAAGACTCCGCCTTGTGGGACACCTTGTTCGATAGAGACCTTCTTACTTAGTTGACCGTGAACTTGTACTCTGGCCGTTCTATCCTGAAGGTATTGAGAGACCCAATTGAATAAACGACCCTGGATGCCAAGTCTATAAAGCTTGTTATTTAAACTGTCTCGCCAAACCCAATCAAAAGCCTTCTCCATGTCGACCCACACTGCCAGTGTGTTTCTTTACTTGTAGAGCATCCTCTATTTCCTGTGCAATGTAGGTGACCAGGTCTTCAGTTGATCTGTGCTGACGGAAGCCACTTTGTTGTGGTACGATTTGTTGTTTTGTCTCCAAATGCCACATAAGTCTTCTGTTAACCAGCCTTTCCATGAGTTTGCACAGGCAGCTCAGTAAGCTAATTGGTCTGTAGCTACTTGGGTCTATATATAGTAGGTCTTTTCCACGATTGAGGATGGGCAACATAGTAGCTTCTTTCCAGATTGCCGGCACACGACTTCTATTCCAGCTAGCATTTATTATCCTTAGAAGCTGACCCTTGGCTTTCTGTCCGAGATTTATGAGCATTTCGTTGGTGATTCCATCTTTACCAGGGGAACTTTTGAGCTTCAATCCTTTGAGGGCAACATCTAATTCAGTTGGGGTAAAGATAGTCGTCTGATGCTCTTCTGGTGCTAAGGGCGTGTGTTTTGCATCTTGGTTTTCCCGTCTTGCAGCTTTCTGTTTGTCTATTGGAATGTTGATTCTACTAATGTTTTTGTAAGTCACAATCAGTAGATTTGCTGCCCTTTTGCCTGTGAGGATGTTCTGATCGTGTGCTAATGATATTGGAGGTCGGCAGTTGTTTTCATTGCTCAGAATCCGCAAGTTTCCATAGTTTATGACCATTTTGGTCTAGATTAAGGCTCTCTGTTTTGTCTATCCAGCTCTGTCTTGCTGATATCATGACCTCACGTCTGTATTTGGCCGAGACTGCTTTGTAGGCAATGTTGCTCTCTGTGCTGTGTGATGTTTCAGCTAGTTATCTGGCAGAGTCCAGTTCCTCTTCTAGTCTTTGTATTTCCTTGCTGCAGTATCTCTTGTAGTTTCGTCTTGCTCCTCTAGGAATGGATTCTTTAGCAGCTCTCAGGATTCCATTTGTTAACCGCTCTATCATATTATTGACCTTCTTTTCGTGGGTGTTGATAGGCGCAGTATATGCATCAGTGAGCCTTGCAAACTTTGCCCAATCCGCTCTCTTATAGTTCCAGCGGGAAAGAGATATTTGCAACTCCTGTTTGTGAGCAAGATCCACTGAAAGTTTGACTGTCTATGGTCACTATCTCCAAGTTGGTTCAGCACTATTCTGGTTATTTTGATAGATATGTCTCCAGTTGCAAATGCTAGGTCGGGAGTGGAAGCCGTTTTCCATCTTTTTTGAGTAGAAGGTGGGGGGGGGGGGTGGAGAGAGAGATCCTCCCTAGAGTTTATGTGGAATAGGTTGTTGTCTATTTCCCATTCTTCCACTTCTTCACCTCGAACATTGGACTCCTTATATTCCCATCTTTCAGAGTGGCTGTTAAAGTCTCCTACTACCAGACACTTTGATGGTGTTATTTCCATTGACTCCAGCTTCAGTAATTTGTCATTTGGACAGTATATATTAAATATCCTTATACTAGCGGAGTTAATGTATAGGTCTGTACCAATGATCTCTAGCTCTCCGTTTGTGACTACATCTATCAGTTTTTCTGGGATGGAATTTTTAATAAGTATAAGAATTCAACCCTTGTGACCTTCCCTGTCTTGTCTAAATGTTTGGTAGCCCCTGATCATAAATCTGTGATGAGGATTAAGATGAGTTTCCTGTTGCAGGCAACGTCTATCTCCTCCTCTGCTAGTCTGATTGTTAGAGCTTTTTTTTTGTGGTATATGCCCTACGCATTTCAGTGTATTATATTCAGCTGTCTCTTGAAGCCTTTCCGGTCAGCGTTAGTTTCTATCATAATTAGAGTCTGTTAGATCCAATCTGATTGATTACTTGCTGAAACGTTGCACTGTGTTCTGTGCCAGTGGCCCAGTGCATCCAACTTCAGTCAGCATTTTATTCATGTTTGCTTTTCTTAGCCTTTGATTGTCCCCAATCTTCCTGCAAGGCAGCAGATTGTTTTTTTTTCTGTAAGGAGATTCTGCCCTTAGATGGTCGGCCCTCCAGGCTTACGAGCACCATCTGCCCAAGCTTGATGTAGTAATTAGTTGGTGATTAGACCATCACCATCACACATCAAACAACAGACTATAAGACTCTCCTAACTATCACGAACTTCCGGGAGCCTCACCGATGCTGACAAGTCATGTTATGACAAGTATTTTAAAGTAAAAGTTCTACCAGATATATACAAATATATGATGAAACATGTAATTTACTATTTGGATAGTTTGTCAAAGAAGGTGTTGATCTCCTCCTGCGTTTGTGGACGCATGGTTGTTTACTAATTTGGTTCATTTAAGACAGCGCCCACAAGAGTCAGAGTGAAATCTCCATTGTCGCCAACCTTCGATGCAGGAGAAAGCACGACAAGATTGTGTTATGAGCTTATACTCCAGGCATTGTGTTAGTAAAAGCTAAACTATAACGGCCGCCGTTGAGAATGAACGAAATTCTGCAAATTCAGATCTTGGCCGTTGGGCTTTGTTCAAACGTAAACAAGCGTCCATCTTGGTACGTACATCGTGGTGCGTCCTCGTACTCGATTTGTGAGAGAACTAGCCCCTAGAAGAGAAGGGTAAGTAGACTCTGCTCGATGTTAGCAGCTGTCATGATCTCTAAGAGGGCTAATCTTTTGTGGAATTGTGTTATCACATGGTCTAAGTGGTCTCGACAACACAGGCTGCGATCAAATCCAGCTCCGAGGTACGTCATCAACGTGTTCCTGGTCACCTCATCAGCTCCGTACCGGTGTTTCCGTATTAACGATATGATTGTTAAGGGAGAACCATGCAATTGATGTTATACTAGGATTAACCAATGCACCTGATACTCCACACCAGGAAGATATACGATCGAGTTCGTTTTGCAGTGTAGAGGCGGTTTCCCGTCTGTCTCTTCCCTGTCAATATACCAGAATGTCATCAGCAAAAGTCATAGTTCTTTCCCTCCCATCCAGCTGCTGTCCGTGATCGTTATTGTGTACACGTTAAATCTGTCAAGCCATTCTTTTATGATGTCTGGTGTTTTTTCTCTTTACTTCCCTCTATCTCTTTGTCCCTCAATTTTCCCAGTTGTTACAATATATTCCAGCTGTTACCTTCTCGTTACACGGCCAAAGAATGATGATTGTTTCTTCTTAATATTGGAAATTAACTATTTTTTTTTTTTAGTTTTGGCCGTTTTCAGAAAGTTTTCATTACTCTTCTTAGCGGTCCATGGTACTATCAAACATTCTTCTGTAAAACCACATTTCTACAGCCTCCATTGATGTTCATGTCTGTTGTCCAATTGTATATTGATGCTGTATTATTAATCGAAAGGGCTCTTTTTTTGGTGCGTCCGAATTGACGTATTGTTTTCACTAGTCCAGTGTCATTATCATGTGCCATACCGGTTGGCGTAGGTGATCATGTCCCTCCACAATCTTCTATCTACAGTGCATCGTATCAGTTCTGTTGTTGACTGTTTTCCATACCATGACACCAAGCTATCCAGTATTTTCTCTCTTTGTCGTCTGCGATCTCTCTTTCCTTTTATTTTGCCAGTTGTAACCAAGTATTCCAACTTTCTTCTTCTCATGATGTGCCCGAAAAATGTTGATTGTTTCTTTCTGATGTTTTTTAAGAGCTCCCTTTTTGTGTTGGTCTCTTCCTGTTGAGAACTTCCACATTGGTCTTTTTAGCTGTCCAGGGAACTTTCAACATTCTTCTGAGAAATCCCATCTCTGTGGCCTCTAATCGTCTTTTCATTTGTTTGTCTACTGTCCATTGATTCGCTTCCATAGGTCAGAATTGGTTCTATATAGCACCGATGAACTCTCTTTCTCATTTTTATTGACATAGATTTGTTGCATACGATATTTTTCATTTTCTGAAATGCCATTTTGACCTGAGCTATTCTGCTTTTTATTTCTGTGGTACATCTCCCATCTGATGCTATTATTGTGCCCAAATATTTGAAACGTTGCACTTGTTTCAGATTTGTCTCGTCTATTTTTATACCGCATGATGGTGGTGATTGTTTCTTCGATATAACCATTACTTCTGTTTTCTTACTATTCAGACTGGGACCTTTCTTTTACTAGTACGTCTATCATTTCTTGTAGTTCATTCTCTGTCTCTGCTATTAAGACTGTGTCATCCGCATATCGCAAACACCCCTGTGTGAACTTCTCTGGTTCTGTGTGCATTTGCGTTCATTTCTGCACGTTTCTCTACGTTCACGACAGCCGTATTTGGTTGCTATTTCCTTTTGTTTGACAGGATAGTTAATTTTGTTTTCTTTAAGACATTTCGGTTGTTTTTGTTTTGGTTGTTTCGTTATTAGTTTTGTGTGTGTTTTTTGTTTGTTTGTTCCTGATGAAGGCCTATTGGGCCGAAACGTTGTTTAGTTTGTGTCGTCCACTTCTCACGTAAAGCTTCTTACATACCATTTTTAAAATTTTTAATTTTTCCTTTTTATCGCAAATTATTTATGTTGTGACCGTTGACTTTAATTCCTTTTTTGTCTACTATTGATCTCATAATATAGTCCGTTGTCAAAGAAGCATAATTTCAATTCTGTGAATTTCTAAACGACGAAAATCAAACGCCCACGGTGCCTCCACGTGCCGTATAGCAAATTGACTGAAGTTGGTCAGTCTATAACTGATATAATTGTTTTTTTTTTTTAATTGTCCAAAGAAATGAGGCTGTAAGATTGAGGATACGGGTGTCCCTTTCAGAATTGTGTGAGGATGTAGTGCTGGGAGAAGATCTCACAATCACAACCGATACCATTCGCACAACACTTAAAAGGTCACACAACACTGCAGATGGTGTTCGGTACGACGACTTGCAAAAACTGGCCAAAGAGCCAGTTTTCAGTTTGGCCAGGCTAGGGATGGCGGCTACACAGCTACTTACTACTGCTACCGAAGCCAAACAAGGACCATTCTCAAGTCAGTGCCTACAGAACCATCACGATGCAGAACACTGCGGGCAAGCTACTGGAGAAAATAGTTACCCGTCTCCTCACCTGTCATATTGAACAGAAACGCGCATTCCCACCCACACTCGGAGGTTATAGGTACATGTATAACAAAGAGACATGGCTCAATGCGGTAGTTTTCGACTAGTGCTGCTGCTATAGATCTGGAGGATGCATACAACAGGGTACCATTTGAATACCTCATGCCTATGCTCTTCAAACTGGCGGTGCACCCCTTCCTCATTAGATTTATCGATGCAGCACTGTTTCAGGGGAAGGTGATACTAAAATGTGGAAGTTGGTCATCCGAGCCAACATCCATTTGTCCAGGGCTGCCACAAGGCTCGCCATTGTCACCAGTCATATTTAACGTGTAGATCAACAACAGCTGAATGGAAGGGGAAGAACTATGACTTTTGATGATGATATTCTGGTATATCGACATGGAAGAGACAGAAGTGAAATCGCTTCCACAATGCAAAACGAACTCGATCGTATCTCTTCCTGGTGTGGAGTATCAGGTGCATTGGTTCTTCTTCTTCTTTCCTTCCTCATTTGCCTTTCAGCGTCGAGGGAAGATATAATTTGCGGTCTTTGCTCTTCTGTTCGCATCTGCTACTGTTCTGTTTCCTAGTGCTTCTAATATTCCATCGATCCATCTTTTTCGTAGTCGACCCTTGGGTCTGGTATTCCCACAACGTTTATTGAAGGCTCGTTGTGTTGCATTGGTTAATCCTAATAAAGCATCAGTTGCATGGTTCTCACTTAACAATCATATCGTTAACACGGAAATACCGGTAGTACGGTGATGGCATACCTCGGAGTTAAGTTTGAGCGCAGCCTGTGTTTTCGGGACCACGTCGCCCATGTGATAACAAAATCCCTCAAAGGATTAGCCGCCATGAAAGTCATGGCAGCTGCCATATCGAGTCGAGGCTACTTACCCTTCTGTTCCAGGGACTAACTAGTCCCCGCACCAATCGAGTATGCCCTGGCAGTTTTTACAGTCAGTAAGACGCACATGGATGACCAACTTCCACATTAGAATACAGGATTCAATAGATACAGTAATGCGTGAAGAACAGGCTGGGTTTAGAAAAGGGAGAAGCTGCCTTGACCACATTTTCACTCTACGACTTATATTGGAGGAACACATTGAAAAGCAAAAACCTTTTGTACTTAACTTCATCGACTTCAAAAAAGCATTTGATAGTATTCATAGAGATTCTTTGTGGAAAATTCTGAAGCAATATGGTTTACCATCAAAAATCATAAATATTATCAAAGACATGTATGATGGTTACACATGTGCAGTTCGAACAGAGGAAGGACTGAGCGAATGTTTCCCAATAGAAACTGGGGTTAAACAAGGATGTATTTTATCGCCCTTGTTATTTGGAATTGTTATGGACTTCATAATGAAGAAATGCTGCACTGGTAATAAAGGCATCGAATGGATACAAGGAGACCATTTGGAGGACCTCGACTTTGCTGATGACATAGTCCTCATCAGCAGTCAGATAAAAACGATGCAGGAAAACACAAATGAACTATCATCAATAGCCAGCAAAATTGGGCTTGAGATCAATCATGAAAAGACTAAAGTCATGACTAGTTTAATTCCAACAGGTGACAAAATATACATGGAAAACAAACCAGTAGAAGAGATCGATCACTTTATCTATCTTGGAAGTCACATTGATCGAGAAGGGGATACGAGCAAAGAAATTAAAATCAGAATAGCTAAAGCAGCAATGTCTTTCAGAAGCCTTGAAAAGTTGTGGAAATCAAAACTTATCAGCACAAACACAAAACTTAGGCTATTCAAATCAAATGTACTATCAACCCTTACGTATGCGTGTGAAAGCTGGAAAACAACAAGAGATATAGAAACAAAGTTGAACGCATTTGAAAATAAATGTCTAAGGAAAATACTTGGTATAGCATGGAACGAATTCAAAACAAATGAGGAAATTAGAGAAATCGCCAATCAACCACTAATATCTTCAGTAATAAAGAAAAGACGATGGTCATACGTTGGACATGTGATGAGAAGAGATAATAACCGAATAGCAAAGCAAGCCCTCATATGGGAAACAACAGGTAAAAGAAAAAGAGGAAGACCCAGGGAGACACTGAGAAGAACATTGATGAGAGAGGCAAGAGCAGCAGGAGTCGGCTCCCTCAATGAGATAGAACTGCTTGCACAGAACAGAGACAGATGGCGAGATTTGATAAAATATCTTTAAAAGAAAACTGCTAGAACAAAAAATCCATATAGGAGAAGGTGTATCTTGGTCTACGCCCTATGGGCCGGTTACGGCTCGAAAGGTCAATAGATAGAAGACGCACATTGACAAGCTGGAGAAAATACAGAATGAAGCTATGCGCAATATCTTGGGAGTGTAAGAGGGACACTCCCTGTGTAGCAATGAGGTATCTTCTCGACTTTCCAAGCATGGATGATAGGATCATGATATGGAGGGAACGAGCATACCTGAAGATAAGTGCAGATAAAGAGCATCCATTGCATCACGAGCTCAGCACAGAGAAGGGTGTCAGGCTAAAAAGAGGCAAATCATGGGTTGGCCTTGCAGAAGATGTCATCAAACAGATCTGTGGGCTTACCAATATCAACGCTTTGCAAGGAGTGGATACCGGTGCCTACGTCATTCAGGGGAATATTCTCGTGGATTGTCACACTCAACAGGAAATGTAGGGAACATGACTCAGTCGTTGTCAATGCGGAGGTCAACGGTCTCATCTGGGATACACCGATGAGAAAAATGCAGTCATCTATGCAGGCGGATCTGTAACACCACACCAAAAGAGTGCATGGGCATTTATAGCACGCTCGGCAGGCAGAATATTCAAGGAAAACAGTGGTGCATACCTTATGACCACGAGTAGAATTACGATGGAGGTGATGGTAGTGACCAAGGCATTCATCTGGTTAGTCATAAGATTACATCCACGCCTATAAACTTAGTGATTCGATGAGCATGATAAGAAAAGCGGAGGCGGGATCTGTACGTATGCAATGGGTAGAGTCATTGCAAAAGTAAAAAATACCTAAGGTCACCTTTGTCTACGTCCCTGGACACGCGGGAGTTCGTGGAAATGAAAGAGCAAACAGATTGGCTAGCTGCGCTATTGTTGAGGACGGTCAACCAATGCCTTACGGGAAGTGGGAAGAACACAGGACTTCAACAACCATGAGTCCACGTCACTTTTTAGGATAAAAGAGATGGGCACAGCCAGAAACGAGAAACTTAATGTAAAAAGACTAATCAACCAACACAGAACTGGAATCGTCAGTCGCTGGACACTGTAAGACTGGTTGAGGAGGAGATCTGAGCACATATGGACATATTCGGAGTGCAATGATGATGACCCGCTAATAACTCAACAACAACCACCGTTGTTTGTTGCCAGTAGATGTTCTTCATTATTCTTAGATCTTTGCTGTCTACGTATGACTTCTAAAATTTTGATAATTTCTTGGTGATTTTGATAATTATTTGTCTTTTGTATAATCTATGAAACCTAGGTATATATATGTTTTCACTTCTATGGCTCTTTCTAGTAGAGCTCTTAAGTTGACAACAAATCAAGTCTTGAAAATTTATAACACACTTACAGTCAGTTATAGGAAGATCAGAGAAGTCGTGTAGTCGGATAAGAGCAGATAAGTATTACATTATTTTTATGAGTGCAGCTAAGTTGTGCAGATGATGGATGAACAGGTCAACAGAAGAGTGGGAGGGGAGCATATCCACGAGAAATGAGAAACTGTTGGAAAACAAACTGGAGGATATGTTCAGGGTACAAGTGACTGTAAAAGTAAAATCACATAACTTGTTACAAGAAGTTATCAATCTCTATCACATATGCTGTGGAGTCATAGATACTGTAAGAAAGGGATGTAATGAAGGCAGGATCGAGAGGAGGTGTAAAATGTAAGACTGAGATAACTTAAATTACATAATGGGAGATGAAGATACATACAACATGAGTCTGACAGCTTAGTTGGTACCCATTTCTCAAAATATTATACCAGTAACATAAGAATAACAGTTGGGAGTAGTTATACATATCTCATGTGAGACAATGGCTGCGATCTCAGACTAGTACAGTCACTGCCAAGTAGGAAAGGCATGGCAAACTACCTTCTTATAGTGCCCAGAATAATCATGTTAAAACTAATCATCACCATCATGCAGCATAAAAATAAACGAGACAAATCTGAAACAAGTGCAACGCGTCAAATACTTGGGCACAATAAAAACATCAGATGGAAGATGCATCACAGAAATAAAAAGCAGAATAGCTCAGGCCAAAATAGCATTTCAGAAAATGAAAAATATCTTATGCAACAAATCTATGTCAATAGAAGTGAGAAAGAGAGTTCATTGGCGTTATATACAACCAATTCTGACCTATGGAAGCTAATCATAGACAGTAGACAAACAAATGAAAAGACGATTAGAGGCCACAGAGATGGGATTTCTCAGAAGAATGTTGAAAGTTCCCTGGACAGCTAAAAAAACACCAATGAAGAAATTCTCAGAGGCCAACACAAAAAAGGAGCTACTAAAAAATATCAGAAAGAAACACTCAACATTTTTTTGGCACATCATGAGAAGAAGAAAGTTGGAATACTTGGTTACAACTGGCAAAATAAAAAGAAAGAGAAATCGCGGACGACAAAGAGAGAAAGTACTGGATAGCTTGGTGTCATGGCATGGAAAAAAGTCAACAACAGAACTGATACAATGCACTGTAGATAGAAGATTGTGGAAGGACATGATCGCCTACCCCAACCGGTATGGCACATGATGATGAGTAGTTAGTGACAGAAAGAACATAGACAATGGAAATTTCCTAGCTGTTATTGGAAAAGGTGTGGGGATGGAGGTAGCTGTCAAGTTGACCTGAGAGTCATGGTGGCATTGTTTTGTAACAAGTTAATAAGGTCAACAAGAGGCCAAGATGTTGCCTGATTTTGACACAAAGTTCATATACAATTTAAACTCATGACAAATTATTGCACACAGCCTGCACAAATAAATTATGCAAATGAGACAGATATTTAGCCTGATACACAAGAAGATTTTACAGTTAACTTAGATCAGAAACAGAATCAGAAATGTAAACTAGATGATCTTAATTCAGCTTCGGTCGAAACTGTTGAAGGCAGTTTTGACAATTGTGTGGACTTCTATAGTTAGTTACTTAGACAGAGGCAAGATCAGCTGAAGTTAGAGTTAGTTAGAGAGAGAATAGCAGTTACTTAGGATCCGTTAGTTGAGAATAGGTAGAACAATAACAGAGACAAGTGAATTAGAAATCTAAAGAGTATAGAGCATAGATAAGTTAGAGACAGTAATATAATTTAGTTGTGAAGTGTTTTCAGGTGAGATTCAGAAGTTTGTGCTCCAGAGACAATAGTAAGTAGTGTAACGCAAGATAGTTTGTGAAATAAAGTTAGAATGATAGAAGTCACAGAAAATAAGTACTAAGGGATGGCTCCATAACCAAGGGTGTTAACCTCGCGAGTTCATTCCAATTCAAGAACATTGACCTTAATTATAAGTACTACCACTAATTATGTGCCAAGAGAATGTTTCAATAAACTTGAGAATGAACATGATTTGCACAGTCTGTGATTGTTGATTAAGTTGTGCTGTGATCTATGTGAACTCTAATATAAATAACAAGCAAGCTTATTCCACCCTGGCATAAAAAGAGGTAGGAAAGAGCATTTGTGGGCTTGTAAAACAAAAAAATATGCATGAAGACCAGAGGGATAAAGAGAAACAGTGATGTCTAAAAATGTAACAGAGGAATTATAAATAATATATATTAGATGACAGATAGAAACTTATCTAGACCCAGAGGTTGCTAAGTATCCACAACATAATACAGTGGGGGAACTGAAGCAATGGTAATAAATGATACGTGCACTTGTCTGTTTACCAGGAAGTTTGGGTTCATATTTCCAGTTGATGCAATTTTTGTATTCAGATCAATACCACTTCAGGGTTCACCTAGCCTCCAAGATAAAGGGTACAGGAGTCTTTCTCATGAAAAGTAGGATGCCCATGCATGATTCTGGCCTATCACCCATAAAAATTTACTTAAGAACATGCAAAAATATTAACATCAGGTTTACCATAATGAGTACCTTTTACACTTACATGAGTGTGTATCCCAAAGTGATAGGTTGTTTTCTTCACATGGGCTGTTTGTATACAGAGTTATTGGACTTTTTGATCAAACAAGCAAAATAATTTCAGAAGTAAAGAGTTAAGTGATTTTGTTTGAACCACTTTTAATATCTGCGGTTGGCTTACCACGGCAACAGCCGGGGTTCGTACCCTGGCGAGGACACCTGGGTTTTACTAATTCCCTAAAAATTAGTAGGAGCCGCGATAGCTCAGTGGTTAGTGAACTGGACTACTACGGACAAGGGGTAGGGTTCGATCCCAACCGACGGCTCCGGGTTCACCCAGCCTTAAATGGGTACCGGATTTTTTCTGGGAAAGTAAAAGCAGCACGGGCGTAATACCGACCACATTACCCCAAAAATCATGTGCTGAAGGTCTGTAAAATATAGGGTCACTAACACCATATTTCCCTATACGCCACTTGGCGTGACGGGGGGTACTTTACTTTACTTACTTTTAATATATACATAGGTCAATATAATCTCTTCATAAATAATGTATGACCCAAATTGTAAAGCCTGGAGACCCTACAGCCGGACACAAGAAAATTCCTTTCTTTTTTCACCACCATATTACCACAACACATTCAACAGTGACTAGGACCAATGGGAAAGTGACAACCAGAAACAACAATGTTCAGGTATAAACGCAGTATTAGTTTTATTTTGCTTGTATTTATACATGAATGAAAATACATATTAACTGTAATGATAATTAATAATAGTAATATTGCATTTCCTAGAGCAATGATACAATATCAGGCCTGCCAAAAAATGGCAGTTGAAAACATAAATCATCACACCTTTGTGTACATGTATTCAACATCCGAAAATGATAAAGTATGAACAGTTGCTGCTAGCTCTGCTGGACAGACTTTTTTGGGACTGATGTCAATGTATTCAGGGCACCTCATTTAGTGCATAGTCCCATCTTGCTAAGGTATTGTTGAAAGTGTTGACAAGCACATTAAAAATTATCTTGTAATGTGATTCAACAAACTCAGCAAGCCAAGTGTTCATTTACAGCTCAGTCAGTTAAACACAGAATCTCAACACAAACCTGGTGCATCTAGTTTGAGAAGCCAGCTCTCTAACAACTACAGTCCTCATTGAATTAAAACATTTCTTTCCTGTCTTGATAATCACCACTAAGTGAGCTGGTCACTGCTCTTCAACTGAGAAAGTATGTAGTTAGAACTAATCTAACCCTCCCAACACTTATTCCTGTCATAATAAGTCCCTTTCTTTAAAGAAGATTCATTCTTTCAGACTTCTAAGGCTAATCCTGTCATAGTGACTGATAACTCAGGAATCTGCTCGTTCCTTTTTATAATCTGAAAATGGACAGATGAAAATCTCCTGTTTAAAGATAGAATACATGAATTATTCAAGATATTGTTACAAATGACCACTGCATTTACATAGAAATATGTTTTCATGGCTGCCCCGATGACCTTGCACATAATGAGGATGAAATCTATACAGTATAGTTGGGGTGTAGTCACACTTCTAGCAGCATATGAAAACCATCAATGATTAGTCATATTCTGTCATAAAGCACTCAAACACCTGCTTAAAGGCCTTGTCTATATACATTCAATCACTTGCAACAAACATTCAAACATGGACATTGTCTATGTACAGCAGCGGTAAGCATTGCTCAATAGTCTTAAATTATTTCTCTGGAGGCTTATTCATTATGCTCTTGTCTATAAAGAAATGGTTCAAGTATGTGACACAAACCCCACACTCATTAAGTTGGGTTCTTATCACATGCACTATCTCATCAACAATCATACACATTGTTCTCTCTAACACTGGTAGAGAAAGTGAGCAAAATATCATTTTAAAAAATCTCTGAAAATGGAGAATGTGAAGAACCACAAACACTGAACATAAAGTGAGCCACTGTTGCGAAACTTCTGCACCATAGACCCAAGGCAACAAAAGTCCCTCACAAGTGATATTTATTCTGTTTACAAAATAGTGACTCTTTACTTTGCAGAAAAATAACCAAAACTGATTAAAAAAAATTTTAAAAGGAAAAAAATACAATTTTAATTTTATAGGCAAGGTCCTTATGGGATACTATATATTTTCATTATATAACAAAGAACATACACTTTGTTGAGTAACAAATTATAAGGGAAAAATATCCAACTGATTCTTTTCTAGCTCTTTCTTTCATCATATTAGGAGAAAAAAAAAGAATTAAAGTCTCCCCCCCCCCCCAAAAAAAAAAAAAAAATATGAGGGGCTGCTATTAGGAAAAGGATGTCAGACATAGCAATCAATCCAATCTATACATTGCAATAGCAGCTGATCTGCCTTGTTGCATTCTTGTCCATCGCATTTTAACAATGAGGAAACTACACTTCAGGTTTCACATGACAAAGATCAGCATCCATAAAAGTAGTCCCTGTTGACTGATATAACACATAAAATTAAAATGTAAAAGCAAAAAAAAAAAAAAAAAAAAAAAAAAAAAAAAAAAAAAAAAACTGTCAAGCATGCATTGGAGAAAAATAAATTTAGTGCTTATTTGTTTCCACCATGATATGGCATCATCACAGATTGAGTACACACTTTTGTGCATGAGAGGGACTATATTTGGATTTGAATGTGGAATAATATTTTGTGGTGTAAACTGGTCTTGAGGTGTGAAATCCGAAGTACAGTCAGTGAGGCTGTTACAGAAATAACAATGTCTAAATTTATGTACAACAGCTGAGCTGTGCTCGATGCTCTAGTCTAGGCAAAACCATTACATCAGCTAATAGCTTGTAACATAAACATTACTCCATCCATCTAACAAAAACTGTAAAGAAAGCCAGGCATCTCATGACAGAGGGCCTGATAACAAATTAACAACATGTATAGCAAATAAAAACCTAACCTGATGTCAGTGAAAACATACAATTGTAGTGAAGTGTATGTAGGTGTATTTCTGACATTAGAATGATCTACAGTAGCTTGGTCCAACCCATGGCCCTCTTCAATGGTTTTTATTAATAGAAGATAAACTAATAACATAATTTTTAAATTTAGGGAATTGGACAAATAATTCCAGAGGTACAAAAAAAAAAACAACAACTCTGTATTCGTGTAACAATGTGCCGTCTGTTTCATGAAATGTAGCAGCTTTCAACTAGACTAGAGATTCAAAGAGCGTTTACTACTACTGTTTGGAGAAAATCGATATTTAGATCTGTCCAGTAATGCTATTCTCATAGGAGTGAATTTAGATTATGGCAGATGACCGCTGAATCAGGGCAGTAGGTATGAAGTTATCCTGTTGCGAAGCAATCTCCCAGTGACTGGATATTTTAGCGCAGGTTGGTAGATGTGAATAAATTTCACCTATCAGCCACATTGACCGTCGAATTTTGGCAATTTCAAAGACAATGAGAAAAGGTTGACTGACTACTTAGGGTCTCTCCCTACGTCCTTATCTCTGACACCGAAACAAAACTATAAAATTATTGGGAGGGGTTATCTGAATGTGCAGGTAGGATTGACTAATAAGACTGATCACCATGAGTACAACAGCAAATTTAATGGGAGTTGTCAAAATGTCCTTAATTTGGTCTTCAAATACACAATTTTGAGTTAGAGCCTCCAAAAAAATTTAGTTAGAACCAGTGGATTATTTTAGCTTTAGTTTGAGAAAGTTCACAGACAGTTATAAAATTCAGAACTGAAGGAGTTTAGGAGCACAGTGATTAAATTCTTTGACGTTTCCATTTTTTACTAATAAATTGCGTGTCTAATTATACATTTTTGTTACTACATACCAGGACATACCTATATGTTTGTCTATATGCCTGCACGTTCTGTTCATGCCTGTTGTGGTTGTTTAACTTCTGACAGGTTGGAGGATGGAGAAATTCTTGTTGTTAAGTGGATATTTTGTCTTCTTTTCAATCGGGATAGATCTATTGATGATAGGTCATTGTTTTCACTGTTGCACTGGCGAATGTATATTTCTGACAGCGGCTTTTTCATCCAGTTTGCTTACTACCTTGTGAGAAGACCTGGGAGAGTTCGAAGGCTACGGGAGTAAACCCAAACAGAAAATCTGGAGGGAGGGACCCTAAGGCAGTCAGTAGTGTATTATCTATCTTCTGGCATCCCTTGCAACTCAACTTTGGTTCCGAACATAAGGACCTTGTCTCTACTTCGAAACACTTCAAAGTGGAGCTGAGAGTGGGGTAGTGCATATTGTGCAAATCACTATCTCCATATTATTGGCCCAGGCATAGCAAGCAAACAGAAATGTCAGTTCCATCCTCGTTAGGACACAGCAGGAGGAAAACATCATCTCTTATACTCGGCACATGGAACATTAGGACCATGTGTCCTGGATTTAATAACACCAATCTCACAAATGCAGAAAACATAAGGAAAACAGCCTTCATTGAGTATAATTGAAAAGACATTTGCAAGAATTTTTTTAATGCGCTTACATCAACTAGCAGAGCATATCCTTCCTGAGATCCCAGTGTGGGTTTAGAGCTGGACGGTCAATCACCAATATGATTCTTACTCTCCACTAACTGCAGGAAAAATGCAAAGATCAGAGAAGACCTCTGTTTATAGCCTTCTTTGATCTCACAAAGGCTCTTGACACTGTGAGCAGAGCAGGTCTATTCAGGGTGCTGGAAAATGTTGGCTGCCCTACATTACTCAAGATAATCAAGTCGTTTCACAACAATATGTCTGCCACCATCCAGTTCGATGGAGGAACTTCAAAGCCCTTTTAAATGAACAGTGGAGTCAAACAAGGATGTGTCTTTGTCCCTACTCTATTCAGAATATTTTTTGCAGACATTCTACACAATGCGTTTGAAATTGTCTCTGGAGACATCTTTGTCCGTACAAGATCTGACGGTTCCTTATACAATCTAGCACATCTGAGGTCAAAATTTAAAACAATTGAGACCCTAATCAAGGAGCTTCTATTCGCTGATGATGCAGGACTGGTTGCTCATGATGAATCTATCCTAGTCAATGATTGACAATCTAGCTAGATCATGTGATTTATTCTCCCTGTCCATAAGTACATAGAAGACTGGTGCTTCAACAAGGTGTAGCCAGTCCCGCAGCTATATCATTAAATAACAAACCCCTTGAATCTGTGAGAAAGTTCACACATTTCGGCTCTATGGTTACAACAACTGCCTCCCTTGAAGAAGAAATAAATTTCCAAATCAGAAAGGCAGCTTCCGCATTTGGTAAACTTAAAGATAAAGCATGGGTCAACGCCAAATTAACACTCAGGACTAAGATTCATATCTGCCAAAGTTGTGTGCTTAGTACACTTCTATATGGATCAGAAACTTGGACTACCTGTGTAGGGCAGGAGAAAAGGTTAAACAGCTTTTATGTGCGCTGCCTTCGCAAGATAATGAACATCAAATGGCAGGACAAAGTAACCAACTCTAATGTCTTACAACGAGCCAAACTCTTATCCATCATGGCAACACTTATGAATTGTAGACTGGCTGGGTTATGTAAGAAGAATGGCAAACATTCGTATTACCAAACAAATATTGTATGATGAACTTAAGGATGAAAAGAGACCAAAGGGCAGACCAGTGATGAGATATAAGGATGTTTGCAGGGCTTCCTTGAGGGAATTCTCTATCAGTGGTGAAAGAAAGTGGGAAAATATGGCTGCAGATCATAGTACATGGAGAACAAAAATAAAACAATTGGATGGCATCTTTTGAGGCAGTGCTGATATCAATTTCAGAAGACAAAAGGCGCAGGAGAAAGGAGACGAGGTTAGGCACCACTAATACATCTTGTTCGTTCTGTGGATGGATCTGTCTGTCCAATATTGGCAGATTCAGCCATAGGAGAAGCTATTCAGCAAAGCACCATCCAGCATAAGACACTAATAGTTTTACCAAACTACTGACTTAGCATGATTGCTTGCTATCAACCGTCTGTCATGACACCAAGGGCCATATTATGCCTGCACACACAGAAACATACACAAACAAATATATGTTGATGGCCCTCAACCCATTGTGTTTAGCCCTCAGGTAGCAAAAGGATGGAATACACTGATCTAAAGTGTTATATAGAATCTCATATCTGAACACATCTATAAGACATGCATTATAATGAGAAATTTTTGGTTTTCAGAAGATCAGACAGTCTATAGCTATTAGTTCTATTTGTGAAGTTTTTTTCTTCAAATTTTTCTTGGTAAATCTGTACAGAGAAATTTTCTATTAAGCAAACTTCCAACATGAGTAAAAATGTCATGTAAACAATGTGGATGAGAAAGATTGATTATGACCACCACTATGTACACCAACAATGAAGAGTATCCTGAAATCAACATTCAATAAAAATGCAAGCCAATCTGGTGAAATCTTGTGTCCAAGTGAAAGTTTACAAAACAAAACTTTTACTGATATGCACGCATATCTAAATAGTATTGCTAAATCCACTTGCTGATCATTTGAACATTATGGATGGCTTTAATTGTGAGATCAGAGTGATATAAACAGTAATACTAAGTCAAGGCGACATCAAAACTCTATTAATCACTCTAAAAGATTGTCCACTAGAATCAGTTAAGAAATTTACGTATCTTGAATCCACAGTTACGCAAACCATTTCTCTTGATGATGAAATAAACAGCTGAGTTGTTAAGGCAGCTACGACTTTTGGCAAACTCACAGAAAGGGCCTGGAACAACACAAAACTAACACTGAAGACCAAACTCTTAATATATCAAACTTGTGTGCTTAGCACACTATTATATGGATCTGAAACCTGAACAACATACTCAAACCAGGAAAAAAGACTAAATGTCTTCCACATGCGATGTCTCTGCAGAATAATACACATTAAATGGCAGGACAAAATAACCAACTTAACTGTACTGCAACGTGCTAAGACCCCAACAATCATGTCGATGCTCAGAAGTCAAAGACTAAGATGGCTGGGGCGTGTCCAGCGAATGGAAGAAAAGTGCATCCCCAGGCAAATACTATATGGCGAACTAACACACGGAAAAAGACAAATCGGCAGACCTAAATTATGATATAGAGATATCTGTAAATCATCTCTGAATGATTTCTCCATATATGAATATGACTGGGAACATCTGGAAAGTGATCGCACATTATGGAGAGCATGTATAAGGAACGGTATAACATCATTTGAGACTGTGCTAAGGCAAAACTTAGAAGAGAAAAGAATCATGAAAAAGGATGGAAAACCCTGTGAACCAGTGGGCCTGTCTTGTTCATTCTGTGACCACATGTGTTTTTCAAACATTAGTAGAATTAGCCACGAGAGAAGCTGTTTGACAAAAACAAAACCTAAAAAAAATACACAATAGCCTCTACTAGACCATCTGACAAAATGAAAAGGGCCATACAGAGTGATATACCGGATTTTTTTCAGACTGACAAGGCTCCGGGGCTCACCCAGCCTCTAAAAATAGGTATCAGAGATTTTTCTGGGAAGCAAAGGCGGCCTGGCGTGATACCGACCACATCACCCAAAAATGTGCTATCATTATAGAAAAATATGGTCACTAACACCCTATTCCCCATACAACTAGCAAGGCGTGAAGTGAACCTTTACTTTTACTTTACTAATTGTGAGAACCAGCTCGACCCAGCATATTCTAGTTAAATTTGTGTCACATGGAGTGATTGCTGCAAATAATAAGTGTTTGTAGAATTGGTGTGGGAGGCACAAGATGACAGCACTAGCAGGTGTGTGTGTGTGTATATATATATATATATATATATATATATATATATATATATATATATATATATATATATGGTGTTTGTGTTTAACAAGAACTACAGACCATCATTAAGATGAACACATGTACAGGTTCTCAATGTCTATCTGTGATTAGGACAGGGGAGAAAGCTGATTTGGGGGCGGGGTAGAGCGCGCTTGGGTGTATAAACAAGAGACAACTGTTATAAAGGCGTGTGAGAGGTGAATGAGTTACTGGAAGAGCTTCCACTCAGACTGAGCATGCTGCCACGTATGCTGATGTCATCATCCACCTGTTCTAGTGAGGCCTGGGCAACATCCACAGCCTTCAGCCCCATGGCAGTAGTTTCAATGTCAAATGCTTTTAACTCTTTTGACTGTCTCTCTTGCAGCTGGAAACGCTTCTCCTGCTCCTCCTTGTCAAAGGAAACTCTCTCCTCCTCCATCTATAGAAGAAAGACAAAACATTACTATCGGATCACACATGGACATATGTATGTAGAAATAGGTCATTAAAAGAAAAGGAGGTGCAAGCATTTTAATACAAATGTAGACTGGCATGAAAATAATGCAATCATTAGTGACAGAAAATCTGTTAGCAAACTCTTCTTCCTTTCAGATCCGTATGGTACATAGGTCTTCAGCAAACTCTTTCCAAGTTGTTCTGTTTCTTGCCATTCTTTTAAGATCATTCCATATCTTCCCATCATCATCTTCATATCTGTTTCCATCTGTCTTCTCCAAGTATATTTTGGTCTTCCTCTTTGTCTTTTCCCCTAGGGTCTGTTTTTTAATACTCTCAGTTACCTTCCGCAGTGTGTGTCTTATCCAGCGCCATTGTTTTTGCTGTATCTCTTTATCCACAGGTATTTGACCGGTACTTTTCCATAATTTTATGTTAGTGATTTTGTCCTGTCATTTCCATCCTTTTATTCTCCGCAAGTATCCATTAATGCAGGTCTGTATCCTCATGATTGTCTTTTTTTTTTTTATTGTTCTCCATGTTTCATAACCTTACCATAGGACTGACTTAACATTGGAATTGAAATTTTTTATTTTTGTATTTAACCTAATTTCTTTAGATTTCTATATGTTTCCCAGTGCAACGAAAGCTCCTCTTGCTTTTGATATCCTTATTTTGGTATCATTTTCTGTTCCTCCCACTTTATCTATATTACTGCACATAATACAACAGGTCCAAGATGGATTTCAGAAGAGACAAAATACTCTAGCCATCCTAGTAGACCTGCAGCAGGCTTATGATAGAGTCTGGCGTAAGGGGCTTTTATTGAAGATGAGAGATGCCGGAATACATGGGAAACTGTACAAATGGGTCAAATATTTCCTAGTTGACAGAACAATACAAACTAAATTAAATGAATCCATTTCAGACAAAGAGGTGCTAGAAGAAGGATTACCACAGGGATCACCACTCAGTTGCACCCTTTTCTTGATATATATCAATGATCTGACCAAAACCCTGATAAATAAAAAAGCTCTCTATGCGGATGATCTGGTCATGTGGAGTACAAACAAAAATATTAGAACAGCTGAAGCACAACTAAACAAAGACCTGAGGCACGTAAAAAAGTACTGTAATGCCTGGAAAATAAAAATAAATGTACAGAAAACAGTATATACTAGAAGTAACAAAATAGCTAAGGCAAACATCAAACTCAATCTCCAACACAATAGTCTTCAAAAAGAGGAACACCCTACATACTTAGGAATACAACTAGACCGACAACTGAACCTGAAGAAACACGTAAAGAATCTCACTAAGAAAGCAACACAAAGACTTCAACTAATGAAAAGGCTTTCCAGTACCTTATGGGGAGCAGATAAAGAAACACTTAGAAATCTCTATCTGGGATATGTTTGCACTATTTTGGACCATGGTAGCTCGCTCCTAGTGACATGCAGCAAAACAACTAACATGGCACTGGACAAGATACAAAATAATGCATTACGACTCATCAGCAGTGCAATGAGGTCCACTCCAGTTGCAGCCTGCGAAATCCACTGCAATGTTGAACCTTTAGAGTTGAGGAGAAACAAGGCCGCTATGGTTCTCTATGAAAGACAAAAAAGAATGGAGAAGGACCACCCTAACAGAAAATTAGTAGATACATAGACTCCAAAACAAAGAATTAAGCAGATGTCAGTATTACAATATGTTAGAAATATACAAAAGAAATTCCATCTGCCTGAAAAACGACTACAAACATCAAGAGTCATCAAAGAAATGCCACCAAGTACAAATTATAAAAAACCTGAAATAAATGTAGAGATATGTAACAGAACAGGTAAAAAAGCAGACCCAGTATCAGTAACACTAGCAGCAAGGAAAACAATAGATACTTATCCAGAAGACTGGATACATATATACGCAGATGGTGCAGCCACTAACGCTACTTCAAAAGCTGGATATGGAATATTAATACATTATCCAGATGGAACAGCAGAAGAAATTTGTGGACCTTGTGGTGAAGTCTGTAATTATTATGAAGCAGTTATAACAGCTATTGAAACAGCAATTTATCATTTAAATACGATTTTTGATACCACACCATCAAAGAAAACAAACACAGTTATATTTACGGATTCCAAATCGGCTCTGCAAGCACTGGAAAACAACACGAACAAACCAGAACTCACACAGCTTATCATAGACACAGACAAACTCATTGAAATACATAACATAAGATTGGTAATGCAATGGATCCCGGGACACTCAAATATACCAGGAAATGATAAGGCAGATACATTAGCTAAGAGAGGATCTAAACAGACACAGATACATACATCCATCACACTAGACACAGCCAAACATGTCATAAACTCCAACAGTAGGGAGGAGTGGCTGAATGGATGGGCCTTAGGGAAAACAGGGAGAGAGCTTTTTAAATATATGGCAAGACCAAATCCACAAGACAATATCAACAACCTAACAAGAAGAGACCAAATCACCATCTTCAGACTGAGAACAGGACATGTTATGCTGAATAACCACATTAATAGAATACAATAAAACCATACCCCAGTATGTCTACTCTGTAATCACCCACAAGAAACTGTAGAACATCACCTGTTTCAATGTCCTGAGCTCACTGACATCAGAACAACACTATTTCCCCAAAGACCCTCCAAATGGAATACTCTGTACGGAACAACAGTAGAACTTAAAAATACCTGCAGATACTACTACATGGCATTGGGCCGAAGGGCATCAGCTCAAAGGTCACTGGATCCATAACAACAACATCTATATTACTGCACAGATATATGTAAGATAGGTATGTCTAATAGAGGTATTTCTCCTTTGTTATATGGTTATTGCCAACTGCATTAATTCTCATAATGTTGGTCTTATCTCTATTAATCTTCAGTTCCAGCTGTTGTAATCTCTCCTCAAGTATGCAAGTTTTATCTTGCATCTGTTGATGATTATGTGTAGGAGAGCTGTCATCAACAAAGTCTATGTCATTAAGTTGCTTGGTCATTAACCACTGGATTCCATTTCTGTTGTTCTGGGTTATTTTCATTTTGAGTTATTTGTAGGTCATCATCATTGCACTCCAAACATGTCCATAGGTGCTCAGATCCCCTCCTCAGCAATTCCTGCAGTGTCCAGTGACTGACGACTCCAGTTCTATGTTGGTTGATAAGTCTTCTTACACGGCCACTAAGCTTCTCTTTTCTGGCTGTGCCCACCTTAACTCCCATTTCAATCATCCGAAGAAGTGACGTGGATCTGTGTTTGTCGAAGTCCTGTGCTCTTCCCACATCTCGGAGGGCATTGATGATGTCCGCCCGATCCATTGGTTGCCCGTCCTCAACGACAGCGCAGCTAGCCAACCTGTCCACTATTTCATTTCCCCGTACTCCCGCACGTCCAGGACATAGACAAAGGTGACCTTACGTATTTTGGATTTCTGCAACGACTCTACCCATTGCATGCGTACAGAGCCCGCCTCCACTTTTTTATCATGCTCATCGAATCACTCAGTATACATGCATGGGTGTAGTCTTGTGACTCTAACCATTTGAATGCTTTGGTCACTGTCATCACCTCCATTGTCATGCCACTCGTGGTCATGACATATGCACCACTGCCTTCGTAGACTATTCTGCCTGCCGAGCGTGCTATAAATGCCCATGCACATCTTTGGTGTCGTCTTACAGATCCGTCTGTATAGATGACTGCATATTTCTCATCGGTGTTATTGCAGATGAGACCGTTGACCTCAGCATTAACCACGACCGGGTTCTGTTCCCTACTTTTCCTGTTGAGTGTGACAATACACAAGAAAGTACCCTTGAATGACGTAGGCACCGGTATCCACTCCTCACCTACGCTGATATTGGTAAGCCCACAGACCTGTTTGATGACATCTTCTGCTAGGCCCACCCATGATTTGCTTCTTTTTAGCCTGGCACCTTTCCCTGTGTTGAGCACGTGGTGCAATGGATGCTCTTTATCTGTACTAATTTTCAGGTATGCTCGTGCTCTCCAGATCTTGATTCTGTCATCCATGGTTGGAAAGTCAAGAAGATACCTCATTGCTACACAGAGAGTGTTCCGTGTACATCCCAAGATAATGCGCATGGCTTCATTTTGTAATTTCTCCAGCCTATCAATTTGAGTCGTACTGACTGTAAGAATTGCCAGGGCATACTCGATTGGTGCGAGGTCTAATCCCTGGAACAGAAGAGTAAGTATCCTCTGCTCGATGTTGGCAGCTGCCATGACTTTGCGGGATTTTGTTATCACATGGGCGACGTGGTCCCGAAAACACAGGCTGCGATCAAACTTAACTCCGAGGTATGTCATCAACCTGTCCCTGGTCACCTCATTAGAATCCATTCGTACTACCGGTGTGGTCGTATTAACGATATGATTGTTAAGGGAGAACCATGAAACTGATGCTTTATTAGGATGAACCAAGGCATCTGAAACCCCACACCAGGAAGAAATGCGATCGAGTTTGTCTTGCATTGTGGAGGCAATTCCCCGTCTGTCTCTTCCCTGTCGTTATATCAGAATACCATCAGCAAAAGTCATAGTTCTTCCCCTCCCATCCAGCTGTTGGGCCGTGATCGTTATTGTGTACACGTTAAATAGAACTGGTGACAATGGTGAGCCTTGTGGCAGACAAATGGATGTTGGCTCGGAAGACCAACTTCCACATCTGAGTATCACCTTCCTCTGAAACAGTGCCGTGGCGATCCATCTAATGAGGAAGGGGTGCACCGCCAGTTTGAGGAGCATGTACATGAGATATTCAAATGGTACCCTGTTGTATGCACCCTCCAGATCTATAGCAGCAGCACATGTATCCTCTCGTCAGTGGAAACCTTAGAAGACGTCATAGGCAAAGACTGCCGCATTGAGCCATGTCTCTTTGTTATATCTATAACCTCCGAGTGTTGGTGGGAATGCGCGTTTCTGTTCAAGGTGACAGGTGAGGACATGGGCAATTATTTTCTCCAGCAGCGTGCCCGCAGTGTTCTGCATTGTGATGATTCTGTAGGCACTGATCTGAGAATGGTCCTTGTTTGGCTTTGGTAGCGGTAGTAAGTAGCTGTGTAGCCACTCCGAATGCTGGCATTAAACTCATTGGCCAGTTTTGTCAAGTCGTCGTCAGCTAAATCGCCTATGTCATCGTACCGAACACCATCTGGACCAGGAGCAGTGTTGTGTGACCTTTTAAGTGTCGTGTGAATGGTATCTTAACAGAGGAAGGACTGAGCGAATGTTTCCCAATAGAAACTGGGGTTAAACAAGGATGTATTTTATCGCCCTTGTTATTTGGAATTGTTATGGACTTCACAATGAAGAAATGCTGCACTGGTAATAAAGGCATCGAATGGATACAAGGAGACCATTTGGAGGACCTCGACTTTGCTGATGACATAGTTCTCATCAGCAGTCAGATAAAAACGATGCAGGAAAACACAAATGAACTATCATTAATAGCCAGCAAAATTGGGCTTGAGGTCAATCATGAAAAGACTAAAGTCATGAAAAGTTTAATTCCAACAAGTGACAAAATATACATGGAAAACAAACCAGTAGAAGAGATCAATCACTTTATCTATCTTGGAAGTCACATTGATCGAGAAGGGGATACGAGCAAAGAAATTAGAATCAGAATAGCTAAAGCAGCAATGTCTTTCAGAAGCCTTGAAAAGTTGTGGAAATCAAAACTCATTAGCACAAACACAAAACTTAGGCTATTCAAATCAAATGTACTATCAACCCTTACGTATGCGTGTGAAAGCTGGAAAACAACAAGAGATATAGAAACAAAGTTGAACGCATTCGAAAATAAATGTCTAAGGAAAATACTTGGTATAGCATGGAACGAATTCAAAACAAATGAGGAAATTAGAGAAATCGCCAATCAACCACTAATATCTTCAGTAATAAAGAAAAGACGATGGTCATACGTTGGACATGTGATGAGAAGAGATAATAATCGAATAGCAAAGCAAGCCCTCATATGGGAAACAACAGGTAAAAGGAAAAGAGGAAGACCCAGGGAGACACTGAGAAGAACATTGATGAGAGAGGCAAGAGCAGCAGGAGTTGGCTCCCTCAATGAGATAGAACTGCTTGCACAGAACAGAGACAGATAGCGAGATTTGATAAAATATCTTTAAAAGAAAACTGCTAGAACAAAAATTGATATAGGAGAAGGTGTATCTTGGTCTACGCCCTATGGGCCGGTTACGGCTCGAAAGGTCAATAGAATAGAATAGAATGGTATCGGTTGTGATTGTGAGATCTTCTTCCTTACACAATTTTGACAGCGATCCCCGTATCCTCATTCTTACAGCCTCATTTCTTTGGTTCGTCTGCTCAATGTAGCGGGCAAGCAGGGCCTTCTCTTTGCTCTCATCAGATTTGTGCCATATCTGGCCTGTGCTCTGAAAGTCTGGGACGCCTGTGTCGTGTTGTGTCATTCATGCTCTGATGAAGGCGCCAGAATGTGGCTAGCGATTTTTCTGAGCACACTTTTTACAGAAGTCATCCCATTTGGCATCCTTAGCCTGCTTAGCACATAGTTTAAAGTGCATCATTTTTGGTCGACCTCTACTTTCAGACACTTCAAGAGCTCAGTTTTGTTCTTCCATTCTTTCTGGTTTTCTGCCATATCTTGGCCGTTTGTCTCTTGCTCCGCCAAGCTTCCTCGACTTCTACGTTCCACCAGGGTGGCTGCGTCCATATCTCCTACCTCCTATGAGGGGCGCTCTGTTTCCTACGTCTGATTTTGCTAATGACGTCCTGGTTTATTTTCTCGTAGTGAAATGTGTGGAGCTTTATTTTCTGGCATCTATTTCTGCATTTCTCAATTAGGAGGACACATGGATAGTGATCACTTCCGTGGAACCCCAGTGCACTCCACCTGCAAACCGGTGCAAAGGTGGAAGACACCAGTACAAGGTCTATGACACTATCAGAGTCCCCTGTTCGAGTGGCCATTCTTGTTGCTCATCCATCATTCAAGCACACTAAATCGACTGACACTAGTGCGTTCTGTAGGTCTTCTCCCTGCTTGTTGGTTATGGCGTTACCCCACTGGTTTCCTCTAGCATTAAAGTCTCACCAGAAAATTACATTCTTTTCATCGAACTGGAAGAGATTCTGCCATTATTGTGTGTTCACCTTCCCATTACAGGCATACACATTAACAATCACGAAATTAACTGGGGTCTGCACCCTAACCTGCAATTCTGCATTGTCCCACGCAGACATATCAACCTCAGCTGCCACCATATTGTTGCGCACAAGGATGGCCTGCCCAAGGTGTCGCCTATTATAGAAACAATGAAATCCAGGAGTACTTACTGTCCTATCACCAAGAAGAGTGTCTTGCAAAACCATTATATCGGTGCCACACAGTAGCTTATCAAGAATGGGCTGTCGTTGATTTATGGACCCACAGTTCCAATATGTAACGCCCACATACTTTAGGCCTAGCCTCTCACACTTCGAAAGTTTAACACCACCATGCCTATCTTGTCATGTTTTCCTTCTTCGATGTTGTCATTTGGGCTGCATCTGAATACTTATTGTTGTCATAGTATCATAGATGATTTTGTCGCTGAACGTCGATGCTGTGGATGGTCTAGACTCACGTGCACTTAGTCGCATGGTCCAGAACCCATTTCCACGTTATAAACTGGCCAACTCCAGTAAATAGCTCTGCAGCACGGGGATACACTGTGAGCCTTTATTTTCATAATCCAATCTTAGCCAGTAGAAGAGAAATGGAGATAGAAGGCATCCCTGCCTTACTCCTGTTTTTATTTCAAATGCTTCAGTAAGCTGCTCTTTGTGCACAACACATTTCATTCCTTCATACATTGTTCTTATCAGGTTAATAAACTTTATGAGGATTCTGTAATGACTCAGTAACTTCCAAAGCATTCCTCTTTCTAAACTAACAAATGCCTTTTCATAATCTATGAATCTGATAGAAAGTGGGGACTGTAACTCTAAGCTTTGTTCAACTATTATACCTAAGGGAATTATTTGATCAGCACTTGATTTGTTTTTCCTAAAACCCGCACTTGTTCATCTCTCAAATGTTTCTCTAGGGACTCTTTTAGTCTCTCCAGAATTATTCTTATAGTATTTTACCTGGCACTGATAGTAGCACAATTCCCCTATAATTTGTGCAATACTGTAAACTTCCTTTCTTCAGCAGTTGTATCATATAACCTTCTTTCCAGGTATTTCTTGAACTTCCCATATTTTATCTAGTAGATTATGTAACATCTTCTTTGGTGGCTTCTGAAGGAATTTCATCTGGTCCTGTGTCTTTACCACTTTTTAACAGCTTGATGATTTTCATTATTTCTTCCTTGCTTGGCTTTCCACAGTTAATATGTAACTCTTCTGCTGGTAGTATATCAGGAGGGTTTTTTTTGGGGCCAGGTCTGTTCAAGAGTTCTTCAAAGTGCTTCTTCCATCTTTTTATTTGTTCCCTTATAATACTAAGCAGATTTCCATTGTTATCTTTAATAAAGGCATACATTTGTTTGCATATTTTGCTTAATTTCATTGTGCTGTTGCACTGTTAGCAAACTACACAGCAGAAATACAGGTAATTTTAGAAGCCACAAAGCTACTAAAAAAAAAAAAGCTTATCATAAAAACCAACATAGTTTCTTATGTGAGTGCAGGTCTGTCTTCCGAGCTGCCAAAAATCAAACCAGAAGACCAACCAACAAATAATGTTGTGCTGTGCAGAAAAAACTAACAACCAACAATGTATCACTGGAACGAGTGAGTCCCTTTTGATGTGTCAGTGGAAATGAAGAGTTGAAAAAAATTTGTAACAATCAATAAAAAAAAAACAAAAAAAAAACTATATACTTATTTCACATGCATTGTCAACTGCAGTAAAAATAATTTGAGGTAAAAACAGATACATGACAAGCATGTCTCCTATCATCTATACCTCTTTCTGTTATTGATTGGCAGATGTTTCCAGAAGAATATGATAAACAATGTTCTCAGTACAGAATACTTGGAAAAGATTATTATGTAGCAGTGGGTGAGTGGGGAGAGAGGAGAGTAAGGGATAATGGAGAGAGTGGGAGAAATATGGCACGAGGGAAGTGAGTCACGAGAAAGTGGTGTAAAATGATGTTAGACGTGTGACTAGAATTTCATGATCGAGAAGAGATAAACAGACGAGTGAGTAATGATGTAGAATTATTTGATTGGCAGAGAGGTAGAGGAAATGAGTTTTCATTGGACAAGGGATGTGATATTTAAAGGTGATACAAGGGACTAGAGGGTTGAGCTCTCCAGAGAAGATTCACACATAGGTTAGGTTAGGTCAGGAACGATGATGCCATTTAGCGTTAGCCTGTAGGGGCTCGTAGCCCAACAGCCAGAAGAGTTATTAAGAGATTAGTTCAGTTAGCTAGACAGAAGTAGAAGTTAGAGTCTCTGGTATATTGGAGAGACAGTAAACTTGTGTAGAAATAGTTAATAGATATTAGGGTCACAGTTTAATGTGAACATTAGTAGCCAGGCTGCTTGGGTCAATAGAGCAGAAACAAGTATTAGCCTGTAGTGAAGTCCTGTGACCTGATGTGGGAATGGCCGAGCGGTATGTTAACCGCTGGCTGTTGTAAATAACTGTCGATAATTGCCATTGTTAGGACTGTTGCAATAAAAGCTTATGACCTGTTCAACAGTTACAGTGTGAAGTCATTTGTTATCTCACAGTCATTACTTACACCTGGGCGTTAAACGAAGTTGGGATTTGTCGCAGCACAGATAAGGCGAAGTGTAAGAAACCAGTTATCACAACCCAAGTTACAACCTAAGGCAAGCTGAGCACCTTGTGAGACGAACGTGTACAGTACACCTCTCATGGCGTGTACACACTAGCCAAGAGACGAGTGTTACCAGTCATCCACAGCATCCTATACATGTTTAGTGAGGGTAGGAAACCTTGTGTTATAGCGTTGTGACCTAGTGTACAAAGCTCTGTTTTACAAGAGCTTGTCTACACCGGTGTCATTCAATAGACGGGTGACAATCGAGGGAGTGCAGGCGTACAGGAGTGAATAACATTCTATTCTATGCTATTAGAATTCGCCTGTGTCTTCTATTATAATTCTCCTGTCCAAGATACGTCTGTTACAAGTCAAAATACAATTCCGGTTACATTTATAGTTTGTTCAGAAATTCATGCCCACAGAGTTTATTAATTATCTTGGAAACTGTTTGATAAATTTCTGTACTTCTTTTTCGTGAAATATTATTTTTTCACCGACCTTCAGTCTGATTTTTTGCCCTAAAGTCATGCATGTACTAAAGAAAGATGTTTGCTTATTTGAGGTGTATACAAATATTATTTTCTTTCTTGTCCTAAATTTTAGGAATTTACAATACCAACATTTGTTGTAATTAATTCACCATTTAAAAAGGCAAATTTCACATGTTATCCACACAATCTTAGCACCATTTCACACTCGTAACTTGTAAGACGTGCGCCACTCCGAGGTTTTTTTTAGGTCATTTCATTTCCGGTTTCTTGTTAAATTGGTCCAGAGGCATATTTTGACAAAATATTTACTATTAATGTATATTCCTTTATATGTGGTAATTTCTCTCTCTCTCTCTGCGATCAGGACTCAATCAGAGTAGGATTCCAGACTCCCACATAAAGTCAGCTGTCAGGTTAAGTGTGTTGATCGCCCCCACAGACAGAACAACACATTTAGAGTCTGCCAGATCCACTCTGATTGAACACCCGTTAAAACGTTGCACTGTGTTCTGCGCCAGTGGCCCAGTGCATCCGATTTCAGCCAGCATTTTATTCAGGTTTGCTTTCCTTAGCCTTTGATTGTCCCCAATCTTCCTGCAAGGAAGCAGATTGTCTTTTCTGTAGGGGGATTCTGCCCTTAGATGGTCTGCCTTCCCAGGTTTACGAGCACCATCTGCCCGAGTCACTAGAGGTGACTAACATAGACATGCACACACAAAGATATGAGATGTGAATAACACAGACATGTACATAGCGATACGAGACATGACTAACACCGACACACATCAAGATATATGACACATGACTAACATAGATATGCACATAAAGATATGAGATATGACTAACATAGACATGCACATACAAAGATATGACACATACCTAACATAGACATACACACAAAGATATAAGATATGACTAACATAGCCAGGCACACACAAGGATATGAGAAGTGACTAACATAGCCAGGCACACACAAGGATATGAGAAGTGACTAACATAGCCAGGCACACACATGTATATGAGAAGTGACAAACACAGACATGCACACACAAAGATATGAGATATGACGAACATAATGAGATATCCCTAACCCAGACATGCACACACAAAGATATGACACATGACCAACACAGATACACATTAAGATATGAGATACAGTCGAACCTGGTCTTAGGACCACCTGTTTAAAGCGTTTCCCTGGTTATAGGACCGGGTCTACAATTTCCCTGAGTTTTTTACTATATGCTAACACTGATTACGGCGCTCACCGTATGACGCGACCAGAGACCAGGCTAATTAACCGCCGCCAATGTTATTTATCCCGTTTACGACGACCAGCCAGTCCTTCTCCGTCTCGCTGGGAGCCATAAACGATCGACACAGGTGTCGAAGTTTTCCCGTATTTAGTGAGTCCCAGATTACAGTGGGACGTGTTACGTTTATCAGTCAATACTGGTGTGAGAAACACGGCAGACACAGATCTATGATTTGTGAAGTGACATCACTTCGCGGTTCCGTCTAGACCAGAGTAGACCATTGCGTGGCCCGTATAAATTACAGGAATTAACTAAAGAATTAGTCATTGCCCGCTTAGAGTGTATTCACGTACATGTACAGTATCTCAGTGAATTATTTTTGTGGATTTTTAAAGTGTTACACACAATATAGGAAATGGCCAGTGTCAAAAGTGTAAAACCAAAAGCATTAACGCTGGAAGAACGAATATCAGTGATTCGACAAAATCAACAAGGTAAAAGTTCGCGATTATTGGCAGAACAGTTTGGAGTGGGAAAGACACAGATTTTACGTACGTTAAAGAGAAAAGCCGAGTATATGAATGACTTTGAAAATAATGCACCAAGTATGAAAAGAAGGAATAGCAGGAAAACGGGAAATGAAGACATAAATACACTTTGTTGGAAATGGTGTCAATCAGCACTTGCACGAAAAATTCCGTTATCTGGGCCGATGATCAAAGAACGAGCTTTACAGTTTGCAAAAGAATTGGAAAACTCAGTCTTTAAAGCATCGAACGGCTGGTTAGAGGCCTTCATTAAAAGACACAATCTTGTGTTTGGTAAGCAATGTGGCGAAGTCGGTGATTCAGATATGAGTGCTGCGGCTGACTGGACTTCTAAATTATCCGAGATATGCTATGGTTACGCTGCTCAAAACATTTTTAATTTAGATGAAACCGGGTTATTTTTCAAAGCGACTACGGACAAAACATTTTTTGTCAAAGGAGAAAAATGAGCTGGGGGTAAAAAAAGCAAAGAGCGAATAACAGTGATGCTATGCACTAACATGTTGGGGGAACGAGAACCGGCTTTAGTGATTGGGAAAGCAGCTAACCCTAGGATTTTTAAAAACATCAACATAAACACACTGCCAGTGATTTACAGAAACAACAAAAAGGCATGGATGACTGCAGCTATATTTGAAGATTGGCTGAAAAGTTTTGACCGTAAGATGCAGAAATAAAAGCGCCACATTATTTTATTTGTTGACAACGCTACCTGTCATCCCAAGATCGAACTACAGAATGTTAAGCTGCAGTTTCTGCCACCCAACACAACAGCATTAGTTCAACCCCTAGACCAGGGTGTCATTCAGACATTTAAATTAAAGTTTAGACAAAAACAGCTTCTACATCTTATCACAGTCATGGAATCAAACAAGGATGCTTCCGGAACCGAACTCATGAAACAGGTCAATTTACTGGATGTAGTCTACTGGATTGCTGCAGCATGGAAAGAAGTGGACAACTCAACCATCCTTAAGTATTTCTGTAAAGCAGGTTTTCATTGTCCTGCTGAAACACACGCATATTCTCTGACGCACATGGAATCTGCATCAAAGACCGACGTGCAAATTGTTTCGACTGCAATTTCTACTGCTTTGGATAACCTTTCAAAAGATTTGTTTGGATACCAATTGACAGACATCTCCATGATTGATTCAGGGCTCCAAACTTGCAACACAATAGAAACAAACTGGGATCTTCCTGCCACTGCAATTTTAGCTGCTGAGGATGTGAATAGTGAATCAGACAACGAACAAGATTCTACTGACATTGAGAAAACATACACTATCGCAGATGCACATAATGCTTTGGAGCTTCTGCGCACCTATTCAATAACAAACGGGAGATCTGACATACTAGACGTTATCATGGACTTGAGATAAAAATTGAACTTATCGTTTATTTCATCTGTCAAACAACAGACTACCATATTGGATTTTTTTTCAAGTCAAAAGTGATACATGTACAGTATAAGTGGAATCTGTGTATGTGTGTTTTATTTTTGTGTGTTTAACTATCGTGTTTTATGAAAAGTGTCCAACCAGTGGCTATTGTAGACCGACATGTGCACTATGTTCTACTCATGGATTACGCTGATTTGCAGGTTAGTTTTCATAGTGCTTAGGATAAAATTTTTTTTATCGCTCTATTTATTATGTGAAACCTGTGAGGCAGGACCACCTGTCCTATGGGACCAGTTTTTGAAAGTCCCGTGAATGGTCGCCTTAGACAGGTTCGACTGTATTACTAAACTCAGACGCACATAAAGATATGAGACATGATTAACACAGACACACCAAGATATGAGATATGACTAACATGATACACATCAAGATATGAGCCATGACTAGCACAGAAACACATTAAGATATGAGCCATGACTTCACGGAAAAACACCAAGAAATGAACCAAGTCTAGCACATAAACACATTGAGGTATCCATATGCTTGGGTTTGTTGTAGTCTGCAGACTCTTCTTAACGTGGGAATCATCGACATACGAGACGCAGGCTTCGATTAACTGTTCACAGGTGTCGTTGAAACAGTTGTCCGGACATTTGAGAGTACAGTCTGACCCATAGTACGTTTCCTTGCACGTACAGTCTGCACTTTCCGGGTCACATATGATGTCACAGCCATTAGAAAACGTCTGTTCGCACTGTAGCCCAAAATTACCATCGGCACAAGTGTCATTACAGGTATAGCCAGGATGTTTACATTGTAGGCATTTTCCGGATTTTTTCTCACATAAAGGACAGACACTGAGACAAGACCTGGAGCAGTCGTGTCCATAGATCCCATGTGAACATTAGCCGTGACACGTACCGATGATGTCGCAGCTTTTGCTACACTCACTACACACAACGACCAGAATACCCGTCCAGACAATAGGTGTCTGTAAATGTTTGCACCTCACACACCGTCAGTGCACTGCCGGCCTGTGAAATGGTCGGTGAGAACTCAATCTTAATGTGTGCCATTGGCGTTTGTGTGGTGACTACAATAGCGTTCACAGAAACATTAGGGTATGATATATCATTACATTGGAACACTACGCCGCCACTGTCAGAGAAAGCCTTTAGAGTGGCATTCTTTACCCAAATCGTAGTGCTAGCTCGATGATAGATTCGAATGGTGTGAATCTTCTGGGGCGTGGCAAAGTTCCGATACCAGTAAACAGGACTGGTTCCACTTCTCAATTTTGTGTGTGTGCAGTCATTGTCATAGAGATTGGTCTTTGTTTTGCCATTAACTGCGGCCTCTGGTCCACATCCGTCTCCTATATCATCATCATCATCAAGTACCGGGCCTAGTGGCGTAGGTGATCATGTCTCTCCACAACTTTCGATCTCGGCAGCTATTTATCATTTCTGTTGTTGACCTTCTGCCAAGCCATTCTCTTAAGCTGTCTATTACTTTTTCCCTTTGCTTCCCTCTATCTCTTCGTCCCTCAATTTTTCCAGTTGTTACAATATATTCAAGTTGTTCTCTTCTCATTACATGGCCAAAAAATGTCTCCTATATAACAAGCATTAAATGTGTCGGCCTGGTTTGTGTTCTGTTTGAGAGCCACATTCCGACCCCCGCCAATGTAGATGGAGCAGATGTTTGCAACTATCGCCCCTTCAATCCATAACTTGTTGATCAGACCAGCCCCAGAGCAAAAGACATCAATCTCGTACTGACTAACTACAAACCTTGAATCATTGCTACATGAGGCAGAGCCATTTAGTTTTACCGTGAAACTGTCCGGATCTGTTAAGTCACCATAAATCCTAAACCAGGAGAACAGCAAAGATTGGTTGAGAGTTGCCTCAACTGGTGTAGACCTTGTGTCCGATTTACATGTGGTGTTGTTGACAGCAGAGTAGGTACAGATTTTTGGGCGTAATTTGTGGTAATTTGTAAGCTGTTGTAAAGTGATTACTTGATTTTTAAAACCATGAAGAGTTTAAAGTGTAAATTCATCACTATGCAAAAGGTAACTGTGTTATTGTACATGCACTTTTGCAAGTAATCTAAAAGGGGTCGTTTATATTACAATATAAAAAAAAACAGAAAAATAACATGTGCAGCTCTAAATATAGATAGAAAGTCTTTCAATCGATGGATAGGACAGAACTTTGACTCTGCAGAGCCAAAGATGATGTGTTTCTGTGCAAGGAAGAAAAATTAAAGTTGATGATTTTGACAAAGATGTTATTAGACGTGAAATTTTGAAAATGTTTGAATCAAATCAACTTGTTACACTGCGCAAACTTAAAGTTGACTGCAATTAGAATGTGATGTTGAAATATCAAAAACGACTCTTTGGACGATCGCAAGAGGCGTTGATTTCACTTTTCGAAAATCTGCTAGTGGTAGAAATATTGTTTGTGAAAAACCACACCTGATAGCTGCCCGAAGCAAATACCTGAGGCAGATCCATGAGCGACGAATAGAAGTATAGTATATTTGAATGAAACGTGGGTCATACATATCTCATTGTGCATATGAGAAAGAATGGCAATTAGTTGACAGAGAAAATAAAAGAAGCATTCCCAGCAGCAAAGGACAATCTATTATATTGGTACTTGTTGGCAGTAGAGAGAATTGTCTTGTTAATGACACACAACTTATTTTTCAATAAAAGTCTATAGACAATAGGGACTACCATACTGAAATGAATAGACGAATTTTCAGAGTCTGGATAGAGAACACCTAACTCTTCATTCTGGATAGACCTTCATGTCTTGTAATGGACAATGCTATCATAATGCGGTAGCACTGGAGGACAAAGTTCCTAATTCGTTAAGCACAAAAGATCAAATCATCACATGGCTTAGAAAAGAAAATGTTTTCTTTCAAAAAACCCTGTTAAAACCAGAGTTGTTGCAACTTGTTAGACAAACTAAGAAATTAAAGTTATATTAAATTGATAAAATAATTGTAAAGTATGGCTACACATCTCTTCGCCTCCCACCTTATCATTCTCATCTCAACCCAATAGAACTTGTGTGGGCTATAAAGTCAAAGGGCAAGTTGCTGCACAGAACACGGCGTTTAAAATTTGTGATATTAAAGAATTGACGCGTGATGCCCTCTCAACGATAGACATTGAATAAGGGGAGAAAATGTGATGACCATGTGCTCAGAGAAGAGGAACAATACTGGCAATGAGATGGATTGCAGTTTGTCCAACCGATAACAGTTGTTAACCTCTTAGAGACTTCTGATTCGGAATGACATATGTATGACATGTGCACAATTTTGTTGATGACACTCTTACTATTTGCTGACTATGTGTGTTTGATGTTCTGATTGTTCCATATATTTGTTGATGACACACCTGCTATTTGGCAAATATATGTGTTTGATACTTTGGTCAAAGTTTACCTATTTCTATGATGAAGATATAAAATCAAATGAAAAATGTTGCCCTCTTCAATGTGATACTGATACGCCTTTGGCTTGCATTGTTAGAACATTAACATAATTTACAGTAAAATTTAATATTTAGAGCATGTGGTTTGATATTTTCCTAAATATAACAAAAAACGATTTGTGCAAAATTCAGACTACCTTTGTACTTAAATGTTATAAAATCTAAAGGTCAGTGAAAAAATAAGATTTCATGAAAAAGAATTTCAGAAATTCATCAAACAGTTTCTGAGATAATTAATCAACTCTGTGGGCACAAATTTGTGAACCAACTATATAATATGCTACTTTTAAGCTCTACTAACACATTTAAAAGAAAAGAGACACACTGCACAGATGCAGAAAACAAGTTAACTCTTTCCGTATGGAAGCTTTTTATGCAAAGGAGGAGATTTCAGAGACAATGTTTTTCATGGTTTTAAGAATCAATCAACATATTTATATTTATCTCATCATCATCGAGTGCTGTTTCTGCATTGAAGGTTGGCTACCATGGAGCCCCATTCCACTCTGTCTCTTGCTTTGATGGTGCAGATTGTCATAGCAACCTGTCCGTCTTTTGATGTTACTCATCCATGTTAGTCTTGGTCTGCCTATTTTACCTTGTATTTTCCCTTCCAATATTACTTTTATTAAAGAAGTAAAGGCATCAAGATGCACCAAGATGCGAAGCTGCAGTAAAGCTGATATTAGCAATTTTCTAAAAAAAATTTTAAAATTTTTTATAAAAATTTTCTAAAAAAAAACAAGAAAAAAGTGGTATGGTGACGAAGCGTCGACTTTTGTTTTGTCCATTACCATGTAAAGCTGTCACCATACCACTTTTTTCTTCCTTTTTTTAAAAAATTGATATTATCATCAGCTTTACAGCAGCTTCGCATCACTACGCATCTTGATGCCTTTACGTCTTTAATAAAAGTAATATTGGAAGGGAAAATTCAAGGTAGCAGAGGCAGACCAATACTAACATGGACGAGTAACATCAAAAGATAGACAGGTAAAAAAAGTGGTATGGTGACAAAAAGTGGTATGGTGACGAAACGTCGACTTTTGTTTTGTCCATTACCACGTAAAACTGTCACCATAGCACTATTTTTTCTTTTTTTTTAGAATTGCTATTACTTTTATTAGGCTGTTGTGTCTTTTAACATGCCCCAAAAATTTCATTTGTCTTGTTCTAATTGTGTTTAGTAGTTCTCTTTTCATTTTTAGTTGTTTTAAAACTTCATCATTTGTTTTCTTTTCTTTCCATCCAATTCTACCTACTCTTCTATAAATCCACATTTCAAAGGCTTCAATTTTCTGTTCTGCTTTCTTGTTTAATGTCCATGTTTCTGCGCCATTCAGGAATATTGAGAAGATGTAACATTTTGCTATTCTTAGTTTTGGCCCTGGTGTTATTTGATTTGATGTTATTTTTCATGGCATTAAAATTACTTTTTGCCATACCTATTCTTTTGTTTATTTCAGTTTTACATTTTCCATCATGGCTATAGTATGTCTCAGGTAGTTGTAGCAAACTGTCTCCAGGTGTATTGCATCAACTTTAATATTTATTTGTAGGTCTTGAGAATTTTCTTTCCTTATGATCATAGATTTAGTTTTTTTTAAAATATTCATAACTAATCCATATATTTTGCTTGTCATGTTTATTTCATTAATTAATTGTTATAGATCTTTAGGGTTTTCAGCTAGTAATATAGTATCATCAGCATATCTTAGGTTATTGATTATCTTTCCATTAATGTTTAAGCCTGGCATCTCTGTGATGTTATTAAAGATTTGCTCAGTGTATAGATTGAACAAACTTGGTGATAGGATGCATCCTTGTCTTACTTCTCTTTTTATATCAATGGGTGTAGAGATATCTTTGTTATATTTTATTATTGCAGTTTGCTCATATTTATCTAACATATAACATATTATATGAATTTTTAGTTAATTGAAAAAAGGTATTATATTTCACTAATATTATGAAAATCTTCATCCCAACGTTGTGCTACCAATGCCAGACATGGACCCTAGATGCAAGAACAATAAGAAAAATATATATATATAAATTATTAAATTAATAAATTAATATAAATTATTCAGTACTGTTATCAAATTCAAAATAATAGCAGCAGCAGGAGAAACAGGATTGACATGGCTGCACAGAATATTTAATGCAGCATGGCACCAACAAGTCCCAGAAGACTGGCAACAGGCAATCATCGTACCAATATGGAAAAAGAAAGGTAGCAAAAGAGACTGCAATCAATATAGAGGTATATCTCTTCTCAGCCATGTAGGAAAGCTATATGCCAAAATCTTGGAAAAAAGGCTGAGACCAATAATAGAACTACAGTTTAGCGATTCTCAAATGGGGTTCCGAAAAAACAGAGGATGTACTGACGCTCTATTCACATTTAAACAGCTTGCAGAAAAAATGACAGAACACAATCAAAATTTATACATAGCTTTCATTGACCAGGAAAAAGCATTCTACAGAGTAAACAGAGAACAACTGTGGCAGATACTAACAACATACGGAGTAAGTCAACATCTAACCAATCTAATTAGAAGTCTCTACATCAACAGCAGCTGCAGGGTCAGAACAGCAGCAGGCTACACAGACCACTTTGAAGTTAGATCAGGTGTAAGACAGGGGTGCGTACTATCCCCCCTTCTGTTTATTACATACATGGACTATATTTGCAAGCTAGCCAACCCATCAGAGACAGAGGAGATCAACAAGCAATTTTATTTGCAGACGATCAGGCACTAATACATGAAACAATTTAAGACCTATAAGAACTCTTAAACAAACTCAACAGCACAGGCACAAAATAAAACATGAAAATCAACATCAACAGAAGTCATGAATGCCACCAAAAATAAACAGAACATCAACATAACTATAGAAGGCAGGCAACTAAAACAAGTAGAGGAATTCAAATAACTAGGAAGTTTAGTGACAAATGATAATTCTCAAACAGCAGAGATAGAATCAAGATGCAACAAAGCTTGTCAAATCATTGGACAGTTGTCACCACTATTGTCCAACAAGGAAATAACTCTGGAGGCAAAATGAGCACTATACAATACAATCTTCATCACAACATTGTGCTACCAATGCCATACCTGGACCCTAGATGCAAGAACAATAACCTCTACTGAGATGAAATCGAGAAGGGGATACAAGTAAAAAAATTAGAATCAGAATAGCTAAAGCAGCAATGTCTTTCAGAAGCCTTGAAAAGTTGTGGAAATCAAAACTAATCAGCACAAACACAAAACTTAGGCTATTCAAATCAAATGTACTATCAACCCTTACGTATGCGTGTGAAAGCTGGAAAACAACAAGAGATATAGAAACAAAGTTGAACGCATTCGAAAATAAATGTCTAAGGAAAATATTTGGTATAGCGTGGAACGAATTCAAAACAAACGAGGAAATTAGAGAAATCGCCAATCAACCACTAATATCTTCAGTAATAAAGAAAAGACGATGGTCATATGTTGGACATATGATGAGAAGAGATAATAACCGAATAGCAAAGCAGGCCCTCATATGGGAAACAACAGGTAAGAGAAAAAGAGGAAGACCCAAGGAGACACTGAGAAGAACATTGATGAGAGAGGCAAGAGCAACAGGATTCGGCTCCCTCAATGAGATAGAACTGCTTGCACAGAACAGAGACAAATGGCGAGATTTGATAAAATATCTTTAAAAGAAAACTGCTAGAACAAAAATTGATATAGGAGAAGGTGTATCTTGGTCTACGCCCTATGGGCCGGCAACGGCTCGAAAGGTCAATAGATAGATAGATAGAGATGAAATGTGTTAGACAAATGACAGGAAACAGTCCAAGAGATAAGATCAGAAATAAAGAACTGAGAAAAAAGCTAGGAATAGCCACGCCATAGAATATATAAGGCAACAACAGATAAAATGGTTTGGCCACGTGACAAGGCAGAAAGATCAAAACACAACACAACAAGCCTTCAGCAAACGTTGTGAGAACACCAGACACAAGGGTCGACTATGAAAAAGATGGATCGATGGAATATTAGAAGCACTAGGAAACATAACAGCAGCAGAGGTGAACAGAAGAGCAAAAGACTGCAAATTATATCTCCCCTCGACACTGAAAGGCAGATGAGGAAGGAAAGAAGAAGAAATTCAAAAGATAAAAGGCGCAAGAGAAAGGAGACAAGGCCAGGCACCACGAATACATCTTGTTTATTCTGTAGCCTGATCGATCTAATATTGGTGGATTCAGTCACAACAGAAGCTGTTCTGCAAAACAGCATATGACACTAAAATTTATGCCACACTACTGACTTATCATGACTGTTTGTTACCAACTGTCTGTCAAGACGCCAAAGACTATATATATATTCTAGAAGCAATGACTTTGATTTCTGCTAGGGATGACGTGAAATTCAATACCATCACCAAATGCTTTCGCAAGGCAGGTTTCATCGTCATGGATGCACCAGTGCATAGTGATACCAATTTGTGAGCTTCTGTCATCCACAGCAGCAGCTAATTGCACAAACATCGATAACCTGTTTGATCAGCTAAGAGACACGGCTCTAATAATCTCTATGACCTCTGATGAGTACCTGTCAGTGGATGAGACTTTTGTCCCAGCTGTGGAGCTTTCAACTAAAGACATTACACAAACCATCTTGGAGGTCAGAGCTGCTGCTGAGAAAAAGGAAGAAGATGAGGAGACTAGAAATTTTTCTCACAAGATAAGAACTAAAGCTGCTTCCCAAGCAGTAGAAACCAGATGACAGCTCTGTCGCACAAACAAAACTCAACTTTATTGAGAACCTTGTAGATGGTTTTGGAAGCAAAGTCCTAAAACAACATACAATTGACTCTCTCTTTAAACTGAGAGACAATTCTTCTCAGTGAAAAGGATAGCTGAGAAACATGGGCTAGGGGACCCCTCTCATTGAGTATCCTTCATAAAAACACAACAAAAAGGATAGCTGAGAAACATGGGCTAGGGGACCCCTCTCATTGAGTATCCTTCATAAAAACACAACAAAAAGGATAGCTGAGAAACATGGGCTAGGGGACCCCTCTCATTGAGTATCCTTCATAAAAACACAACAAAAAGCACCCTCACACACACACACAATAAATTCGACACCTAACTCGCAATTTTTTATTCTTAAGGACTAACACATATTCCATAACTAAAAGATACCAAAAAAATTTATAAAGAGGAAGACAGATAAAAAGAGAAAACAAAAATGGAAAGGTCAAATGTTGGAGCTAGTGCACTTCTACTTATCTGACTTCACAGTCTTGCCCATAACACAAATGCACCAAACATAACACAGAGGAGAAAAAAAACCAGTCTAAAATCAGCCTAAACAACAACAAAAATTAACAGTTAAAATGTAAATTACAACAAAAACAAACATGACAAGGTCTTCTATTAATAGGTATATCAAATAAATAATCTAGGACAGAAACAAACCATACCTTCTGCTCTAATAAAGCTCTGCGTAGAGATACTCGTTCTTCTAGTAATTTCCTCTCTCGCTGATGCTGGGCTTCTGTGTGCATCTTGATCTTGCTCTGATAGGCGATCAGTAGCTCCAACTCTTGCTGGAGGCGATTTCTCAACTCATTAGCATCAGCCATTTGAGTTTCATCCAATCGGACCTAATGCACAGAAAAAAATTAAGCTTCTTTAAATTATTTCTCTAATAATAATTGACAAAAAGTCCCTCCATAAACAAGAACCATCTATATTGACAAAGACAGTCGGTGCAAAAATAATTAAGATTTTTGTTTACCTGGCACAAGCCAACTCTGACTGTGTCTTCTGTGGCCTGTCAGATTTGACACCAAGCAACAGTATATAATGCAATAAATACAACCAGCAGGTAAACAGTGGCAGGGGAGAGTTCTATCTTGGCTAGTATTCTGGACTATTGCAAAGTTGCTATCTCAAGTCTCATACTAATGCAGTGGTCCTATATGTAATAATAATATATAGATATATCTAATAATATATATATTATTTGAGACTGTTCTAAGACAGGACTTAGAAGAGAAGAGACTCATGAAAAAGGATGGTAAACCCTGTGGACCAGCGAGCCTGACCTGTTCATTATGTGACCGCGTGTGTTTGTCAAACATTGGTAGAATTAGCCACGAGAGAAGCTGTTCGGCAAAAACAATACCTCAAAAAAATACGCAATAGCATCCACTAGACCGTCTGACAAGACGAAAAGGGCCATATAATATATATATATATATATATATATATATATACTTGGATAAGATAGGTACTTGGAATGTGAGAACACTCATGCAGATGGGGAAAATGGAA
Organism: Megaustenia siamemsis; assembly: GCA_032433765.1. Classification (NCBI taxonomy): domain Eukaryota; kingdom Metazoa; phylum Mollusca; class Gastropoda; order Stylommatophora; family Ariophantidae; genus Megaustenia; species Megaustenia siamemsis. The sequence continues at coordinate 10,024,727 of JAVIAB010000026.1, read as the reverse complement.
AACATCATACAAGAAATTAAAAGAATGGGTTTACATTTACTGGGACTTTTTGAAATGAGATACACCAGATCAGGGGAGATGTATTCTGATAAACATAAAATAATCTATTCTGGAGGTACTGAACACCAAAGAGAAGTAGGTATCATCTTGGATGCAGAAAGGGCAAGAACAGTAAAAGGCTTTTACCCAATATCTGACAGAGTTCTTTTAGTAAAATTGAATGGAAAGCCAATAGACATAAATCTTATACAAGTATATGCACCGACAGCAGACAGTCTAGAGGAAGCAATTGATAAATTTTATGAGTTAATTGAGGTGCTTCATGAATGCAAACCACATGAAAACACCATAGTTCTAGGGGATTTTAAGGCAAAAGTAGGAAAGGAAAGAGTTGAGGAAGTAGTTGATCATTTTGGCTTAGGCGAGAGGAATGAAAGAGGTGAGAAACTTATTGACTGGGCAAGAACACACAACATGATGATAGGAAACACTCAGTTTAAGCAACATCCAAGACGTCTGTGGACATGGAAAAGCCAAGGAGACAACGCACGTAATTAAATTGATTACATAATTAGAAGCAATAGGTTTAGAAACAGTCTGGTGTGTGTGAAAACTAGACCAGGGGCAGATTGCAATAGTGATCATGTACCAGTTGTGGGAAAGCTTAGAGTAAAATTAAAAACAATGAAATGAGCCTCAATTAACATCAAGTTAAATTTAGATTTACTCAAATCAGACAAGAACCTACAAGACAAATATAAAATCACAATTCAGAACCGGTACAATGCGATAGAGAAGAAACAAAGCACTGATGAACAGTGGAAAATGATAAAAGAATCAATGCAACAAACATCAAAAGAGTTCATACCACCAGTGAGGACAAATTCAAGAAAGAAATGGATGACAGATGACATTTTGCAGCTAATGGATACAAGAAGAAGAAATAAAGAAAATAAAGATGAGTATAAAAGATTAAATAAAGACATTGTAATAAAATGCAATAAAGCAAAAGAAGCATGGCTAAAAGAGAGATGCAAAGAGATTGAAATGCAACAAAAAGGAGATGCTAAAGCTATATACAAACAAATTGAAGAATTAACCGGAAGAAAAACGCAATAAAAAACTGGATATTTAAGATCAAAGGAAGGAGAACTGTTGATTGAACAAGAAAGCATATGGGAACGATGGACAGAATACATTAAAGATCTTTATAATGATGAACGAACAGAAGTAAATATTAAGGATAATGGAGAAGGACCAGAAATACTCAGAGAAGAAGTGGAAGACGCCTTGCGCAATATGAAAGCAGGAAAAGCTACTGGACCAGATAATATAACTAAAGAAGAGATTGAAGCCATTGGTGATTTTGGAACAGAAATAATAACAAAAATATTGAATGATATCTACAACAGCGGATATATACCAGACGACCTGCTCAAATCAATATTCATAGCCCTACCAAAGAAATCTGGTGCAATTGAATGCGATGCACAATAAGCCTTATGAGTCACATGTCTAAGATATTACTAAGAATCATCATGCAAAGAGTGCGAAACAAAATCAGTCCAGAAATTAGCGATGAACAGCGTGGTTTTGTTATAGATAAAGGAACGAGCAATGCCATTATATATCATAAGATCTTTAGTAGAAAGAGCCATAGAAGTGAAAACAGATTTATACCTATGTTTAATAGATTATACCAAAGCATTTGACAAAGTAAAGCACCAAGAAATAATCAAAATGTTAGAATGCATAAACGTAGACAGCAAAGATCTAAGAATAATAAAGAACATGTACTGGCAACAAACAGCGGCCATAAGAACTAGTAACCAATTGGGAATGTTTCAACAAATAAAACAGGGTGTTAGACAAGGTTGTGTGCTGTCACCAGATTTGTTTAATATTTATAGTGAGATTATTTTAAGATCCATAAGGGGCATGTCTGGAATAATAATTGGAGGTCATAATATTAATAATCTAAGGTATGCTGATGGTACAGTATTAATCGATAAGAGTGAAAATGAGTTACAAGAAATGTTGGACATTATAGTGAAAAAAAGCAAAAATAAAGGACTCAGCCTTAATAGCAAAAAGACAGAAGTAATGGTAACAACAAAGAAAAAGACATCACCTCAATGCAGAATAAAGAGAAGTGGAACAATATTAAAACAGGTAAATGAATTTAAATATTTGGGAACTTTGTTAACCTCAGACGGACGATGTACAAAAGAGGCGAAATGCAGAATGGCTCAGGCAAAAGCAGCTTTCCAGAAAATGAGGAAGATACTATGCAATCCATTTTTGACAATAGAAACAGGAAAAAGAGTTCTTAAATGTTATGTAGAGCCAGTCTTAACATATGGATGTGAATCATGGACAATAGGACAACAGACAAGAAAATCACTCGAGTCTGTAGAAATGTGGTTTTACAGAAGAATGTTGAGAATACCATGGACAGCTAAGAAGAGTAATGAAAATGTTCTGAGAAAGGTCAAAGCAAAAAGAGAGCTAATTTCCAATTTTAGGAAGAAACAATCATAATTTTTTGCCCATGTAATGAGAAGAGAACAACTGGAATATATTGTAACAACTGGAAAAATTGAGGGACGAAGAGATAGAGGGAAGCAAAAAGAGAAATTACCAGACAGCTTAAGAGAATGGCTTGGCAGAAAGTCAACAACAGAAATGATAAAGAACTGTCGAAAGTTGTGGAGAGACATGATCACCTACGGCAGTAGGCCCGGTACTTGATGATGATATCTATCTAATAATATATATATACATATATATACATATACACACACACACACTAAATAGCAATGAAAAATCTACAACTGAAATAAACAAAAGAATAGGAATGGGAAAAAGAAATTTTAATGCTATGAAAAATATACCAACATTAAAACAAATAACACCAGGGCTAAAACTAAGAATGAACTGGACTACAAAGGACAAGAGGTCGAGTTTGACCATGATCAACGGCTTAAAGGTTCACCCAGTCTTATATAGGTACCAGATTTTTTTCTGGGAAAATAAAGTTGCACGAGCGTAATACCGATCACATTTTCCCAAAAATCATGTGCCATAGGTCTGTAAAAATTATGGTCACTAACACCACACCACATTCCCTATACACCACATGGAGTGAAGGGGCTCTTCACTTTTTTTGCTACAACTACCTGAGACATACTATAGCCATGATGGAAAATGTAAAACTGAAATAAACAAAAGAATAGGTATGGCAAAAAGTAATTTTAATGCCATGAAAAATAACATCAAATCAAATAACACCAGGGCCAAAACTAAGAATAGCAAAACGTTATATCTTCTCAATATTCCTGTATGCTGCAGAAACATGAACATTAGACAAGAAAACAGAACAGAAAATTGAAGCCTTTGTAATGTGGATTAATAAAAGAATAGGAAGAATTGGATGGAAAGAAAAGAAAACAAATGAAGTTTTAAAAGAACTAAAAATGAAAAGAGAACTACTAAACACAATTCAAATAATACAAATGAGATTTTTTGGGCATGTTAAAAGACACAGCAGCCTATTAAAAGTGATCTTGGAAGGGAAAATACAAGGTAAAAGAGACAGAGGCAGACCAAGACTAACATGGATGATTAACATCAAATGATGGACAAGTCAACCTATGACAATCTGCACTATCAAAGCAAGAGACAGAGTGGAATGGCGCTACATGGTAGCCAACCTTCGATGCGGAGATAGTGATGATGAAACGTTAAAAAGACCTGGCTATAAAACGCCATTCTTCTGAGAAAAAAATTAAACCTAAATTAAAAATTTTTTAAAATCTAAAATTATTTTAATTAATTAAAAGTTTAAAATTAAACTATAACCACATCAAAAGACAAGGTGGGCTGGAAAAAACAATAATGGAAGACAAGGTTCCAGGATGACGCCTCAGGGGTAGATAAAAAAAAAAGTGGTTTTAGGACATTAATGAGAACCTGAACATGACAACAGAAGAAGTAGGAGACTGGTGACAGAGATTATTTCAGATGAGCTGTGGTTAATACAATGTTCTGCAAAGGACATGTGACCAAATGTTGATGATGATGACTCGTTTTATCCTCTCATCCAAGTAGAAAGCAGATAACATATCCATATACATGAGATAGAAACAAAGAAGAAAACATTTATAAGAAAAATAGCCTTTCAGAAAGTGACAATTTTTTCACACGTAAAAAAGACACATTTTTTTCTTCTTTCAAAATAAGTCTGAAAAACAGGGTTTACTATAGTTACAGTTATTCGAAGGCCCTTGTATCACTGCAAACAAATGGAAATCCATAATTGCTCAACCGCCCATGCCAGTGGAATCATTCGAATTAACATCTCATTGAATATACAAAGAAAAAAAGGGGGCTGCAGTCCCCATTGTAGCAAATACAGCACATGTCAAAAGACATAAGGTTTATTAGAACCGACAATGTTTGGCCCTTTTTATCGTGTCAGACGGTTAGATGGAAGCTATTGTGTATTTTTTGTTGTTGAGGTTTTGTTTTTGTCAAAAAGCTTCTCTCGTGGCTAACTCTACCAATGTTTGACAAACACACACGATCACAGAATGAACAAGTCAGGCTCACTGATTCACAGGGTTTTCCATCCTTTTTCATGAGTCTTTTCTCTTTTAAGTTTTGCCTTAGCACAGATTCAAATGATATTATACCATTCCTTATACAAGCTCTCCATGATGTGCGGTCACTTGCTAGATGTTCGCAGTCATTTTCACAGATGGAGAAGTCATTCAGAGATGATTTACAGATAGCTCTATATCGTAATTTAGATCTGCCGATTTGTCTTTTTCCGTGTATTAGTTCACCATATAGCATTTGCTTGGGGATGCATTTTTCTTCCATTCGCTGGACATGCCCCAGCCATCTTAGTCTTCAACATCCGAGCATCAACATGATTATTGGGGGTTCCTAATTTCACTTGGGCACGGAATATGGAGATGGTGCTTTACGCAGTCGGACTATCCCCCTCTTGACTTCATTTAAAGAATTTCCGAAGGAGGGACATAGTCCATACATTCGGAATTGAAAGAAGGTGCAGGGAATGCCAGAAAGACAGTTAACACCATCTACTGCCTTAGGATCCCTCCCTCCGGATTTTTACTCTGGGTGTACTCCCATAACCTTCGATTCTAACTAGAAATTAGTCCACAAGGTAGTGGAGGGTTTTGTGGTCAAAGTTTCCCTTAGAAGGGAACCAATAATGAAAGCAAATGAACTATCTGTTATACGATATCATCATTCATCGTAAGCAAGATGAAACACACAGCTCAGTTTGTGCACAGAGCACTAATCTCAGTAGCTCTGGCAGCGAGCCAGATTTGGAATATGAGGAAACCTTTCAGACTGTGCCTCAATGGTTCTTTGCTGCCTATCCGCCATATTGACCGGAAGTCTTATATATCAATACACAGTTTTTGATTACTTTCATTTCTTGAAATTTTAGCACATGTAGTAATATCAATTATTACAGCTGTGTTCATTTAAACTTTCTAATTGTTAAGAACGATTTTTAAGTGTGTTAAATTTCTGTTGTTGAATTTTCTTAATTTGTTGGCAAGTTATGGTTTAAAAACAATGTTTGCATTGTTATAATAATATAGCAGACAAGCTGTACACGTGACTGAGTATGCTAAAGAACATGTTTTATTCTGTCTTTTCTTGTCATTCCAAGCGAATTTTCTCAGACATCTCATCTCTGTGGTGACAAGTTTCTTTTATGCTTAGTCATAAGTGACCCATGTTTGACAATGGTAGCACAATGTGGGAATGAATATGCTCCGTATAAGAAGTTTCTTTGTGGTAAAAGGTATTGCTTTGTGTTGTAATATAGGGGATAGCTGTCCCAGTATGTGGTTTGTCTTGTTGCAACAAATGTCAATTTCTTTTATCAATTTTACCATCTTCAGAAAAGAAGTTCCCAGATTATTTAAAAATTGCTACTTTTTTTATAACTTGGTGTTCTATCACAATCATCACCATCATCATCAAGTACTGGGCCTGTTGGTGTAGGTGATCATGTCTCTACACAACTTTCAATCTGGATTTATCATTTCTGTTGTTGACCTTCTGCCAAGCCATTCTCTTAAGCTGTCTGGTATATTTTCTCTTTGCTTCCCTCTATCTCTTCGTCCCTCAATTTTTCCAGTTGTTACAATATATTCCAGTTTTTCTATAGCTATGTTTAATGCCTTCTTTTGTCTTCCAATTGATATGACTTGTTTCTTCAGTGCTTATTTTCATGTTATTCATTTTACATTCTTTATTAGAGGGACTGGTTGGTTTTGAGGCAAGACACCGGTCTCGAGAAAGAGAGTTTGTGAGTTCAAATCCCGGCTGCACCAGTTGGGATTTTTATTTGTGATTTCTATCTATGGCAACCACCCCTGGTCTCAGCAGCAAGGCTCGGTGTGAAATGACGGAAAAAATATGAGTACTTCCAAAGATGGAGTTATCTGTCTGTGTGGCGAGGGACCCCTATGTCTATGTGATGTAAGTGAAACAACAGTGGTGACAAAACACACCTTTGTCTTACTCCAGATGGTACTGATGTTCCTTTATTTGCTTTATTACACTTCTGCAGTTACTACATTGGTTATTGTTATTGGTTATGGAAGGCCTCGGTATCACTGCAAACGAATTAAAATCCATAATTGCTCAACCGCCCGTGCCAGTGGAATCATCCGAATTACTAACACATCTCCCAAACAAAGAAAGGTAACTGTAGTCCCCATTGTAGCAGTCTCAGCACACGCCAAAAGACATAAGGCGAAACCGCGCAGAAAGTGAACACAGCCAATTGTTCCCTGTCATACGATATCATCATTCATCGTAAAGAAGCGGGATATCGAAACAGGATCAAAACGGATGAGACACACAGCTCATGGTGTGCACAGAGCACTTAACTCAGTAGCTCCTGCAACAAGCCGGACTTGGAATATGAGGAAACTGCAAGAAGGAACACTTTTCAGACATAGCCTTCAATGGTTCCTGCCGCCTATCCACCATATACCATGGAAGTTCGCATCCTCCCGAAAATGATGATCGTCGTAGCACTTGATGATGTTAGGCCATCGTTGATGACTCCAATTCCAAACATATAGACACACAGTGGTGGTAAGTTATCATTTCCAATCCAACAGAAGCCACCTGACCTGTAGTTAGTAAAACCACAGAGAGAATATGATTCATGAGATACCTTCACTGATTCACGCTTGGATGTGAATGTGTAGTTTACACAAGAGGAGAAGTTTTCAACTACAGTGATCCCATTTAAGGCAATTCTGGGATAGCAAGGCAAGTCTCCTTTATAGCAGCAGAACTTGATGTTCTCTGCTCCCTTCTTGTAGCTGCTGCCACACGATTCTGATGTCTCATTAACTTGGACATCATTCAAGAACAATGTCAGATTAACATTCCATAGATCTGGCTCTGCTGATGAAGTGCTTGGTGCAACAGTTGTATCAATCATACAGGAGGCTACTGGTTTGTGGTCATTAATATCACAGATGGCATATGATGTTGTCATATTCAGTATTTCTTTCTGGGGTGTAAATATGTGGCACACACATGGAGAGTGGTTTGTGGTCCCAGTAATCCCATTAAAGGCAATTCTAGGGTAGCATGGCATAGCTGTTTCAGAACAGCACAATCCTATGATGTTTTCTGTGTTCGCTATACAGCTGCTGCTGCTACACAATCCTGACCAATTATAGGTGTGGACATTATTCACTTGCAATGACAAAACTGCTTTGTTTACATCATAAACCTCTGGAAGCGAATCATTTATGGGACTAATAGTACAATTTATTCTTCCATCGGGGATATCTTCCTTGAGTCCCAAAAAAAAGGTCTTTGGTTAAAAAGCACATATGCTTTTGAGTTAAACACAAAATGAGCCCACTTCATAGATTCAAAATGATCCTTGCCAATGCCATCCGTTTGCACAAGTTAGGTCCTTAGCTATCAAGGTCACAAACGAAGCCATCAAATTAAAGACTTTATCTACAGCGAAGGTTAACGAACTGTGAACAAACATTTATGTTCAAACCCTTGAATACATTTTCAAAAATCTGCCAACTCGCTGCAATAACAGATATCGTGGTGTTCAAAGTAAACATTGCTTAGTCCATGGCTCGAATATAAATAAGCTGCCATTTTGGTGCGTCCCATGACGTCATCGGCTGGAATAGAAGTGACATAGCACTGCGCTTCAAGAGTTCAAAGACTACTACATAGAAGTTACTACATAAGCTCTTGCAACATCTAATAAGATTGGTAAATTACTCCGTAATGAGCCAATTTTCATGTAACAACTACGGAGTAAATGGCAGATGTACAAATGGTGAAAGCATACCTGCATAACAGGAAAGCCAGAGTGCAAATGGATGGTCTTAAAAGTAAGAAAGAAGATAAACAAGCTACTTATTTTAGTGTTACATTTGACAACAAACTGTCTTGGAAACAACAGATAAATAAGGCAACCAAAAAAGCTAGAAGGAAGTCAGCTATTCTAACACAGCTGTGTGGAACCATGTGGGGTGCAAGGGGAAAAAATACTCAGTAAAGTTTACCAACAGAGTATAAGGCAAACTTCTAGAATACGGATAATCTGCATGGTGCTCATCATCAAACACCGCACTACAAGAGTGGATTAAGAGCTGGATAAAGTACAAAACCAGGCACTTAGGGTCATAACAGGAGCAATGAAATCAATACCCATATTGGAGATGGAGAAATTGTGGATAATACCAACACTGAGAGAACTCAGGGACACAAAGGTGCTGATAAAAAAATTCTCATGTATGCCGAGACATCCAAAGAAAGATCAATTCCAAAATCTTGCATTGGGATGGTTTAAGAGAAGCTGTTTTATCCAACAAGTCAAATGAATTTGTAAACAAACACCCCAGACATACCAAAAGTTGTCAGCAACTACTGCAACAGACTCCCTGGACAGAGGAATCCGGATTGTCGATACAAATATGGACAGAAGTGAAAGGAATACTTGACAAGCAGTAACAGAACAGTATAAAGTGTAAAACAATAACTGCCATCTTTGGCTCAAAAGGATAATAGACAGATGTACGTTCATGTACAAGAGATGTCTGTGGGTGATCTTACATTTTGCTGCTGCAACATCTCAGCAATGCTGGCCTCATACTGATCTCCTAGTGCTGCCAGTTTCCTCATTTGTTCTTCCTTGAGTTTCTTCACTACAGTTTTCTGTTCATTCTTGGGCGTGTTCTGAAGGATATGATCTTTGAGAGCTTTGTACTGACGTTGCTGAGTCTTGACTGCCTCATTAAACTGTTTTCTGATCTGGATCTCTTTTGCCTACAGATGACACAACAGTTAAAATATACCGGATCTAAATTCTAAAGTATGATGATAACAATTAATAAAATAAAGTTAATCTAGAATTTGCTGGAACAAGTGAACACAAAATTGTGATAAGGCTACTTTTTGTTAAGATTATTTTGGATTTAAAAGAAAAATATAATTTACCTAAAACTAATTATTTAACCATTTTATTAACAAGTTAGGTGAACTGGATAGCTGCAGCTCTGATGAAAACAGTTGTATGACATACAGGATCATTTACATACAAATGAATATGCATATATATTCATGTCCCTATACAGCTACTGGTATCATCAATACTGCTCAATAATTTTGGGGAGAAAATAAGCAGACTCATACTATTCATTGTCAATACTTCAGTGGGAGAGGAAGATGTCACTCTCTATATTTTTATTAAAAAATGGAGCATGACAGCCTGCTCTTCAACAGAAGTGAATTTTTCACACACAGCTTCTCCCAATGAGGTATAGAAATCATTATAAAGAAGCCAACAACCAAAGTGCAATCTTCCATTATTAACTAAAAAGCTCTTCCATTACATCTATGCTCACTTTCAAACTCCTTGGCTGCTGCTTGACCTCTAGGGCATGTTTCTTCCTGAGATCTGCCTCAGCACAGAGGTTGTAGTCAGTCTGGTTCTCTCTTTCAGTCTCATGCTGTTTCTTCAACTGCTCATCTTTCATCTTCTGGAGGGCAGCTAAATGCTTGTACTCCAGATCCTGAGTGGATTCATGATGACGAACAAGCATTGTGTGCTCATACTCCAGCTGGGCACGGCGCTGACCAATTTCCTGCATAAAATGTATAGGAGATTCTAATTTAAAAAAAATATATAAAGTTATTTCTTAATAACAGTAGAAAAAAATATGTAAAAATATTTGCTTCAACCACACCACTACCAACCACATGCACAGAACAGAGACAGATGGCGAGATTTGATAAAATATCTTTAAAAGAAAACTGCTAGAACAAAAATTCATATAGGAGAAGGTGTATCTTGGTCTACGCCCTATGGGCCGGTTACGGCTCGAAAGGTCAATAGATAGATAGACACCACTAAGTTCAAGTAAACAATAGATTGGTCATGGACACAGTATAAAAGTGTGATTTGTATATTCTAATGACTATATTATCCTTCATTGCTGAATTTTGAGGATGTCAAGAAGTAACCCATGAAGAGCTGGATCACTTAAGAGGAATACTCTCAATATCATCATCATCATCAAGTACGGGCCTGCTGGCGCAGGTGATCATGTCTCTCCAAAACTTTTGATCTGGACAGTTATTTATCATTTCTGTTGTTGACCTTCTGCCAAGACATTCTCTTAAGCTGTCTGGTATCTTTTGTCTTTGCTTCCATCTATCTCTTCATCCCTCAATTTTTCCAGTTGTTACAATATATTTCAGCTTTTCTCTTCTTGTTACATGGCCAAAAAATGATGATTGTTTCTTCCTAATATTGGAAATTAGCTCTCTTTTTGCTTTGGCCTCTTTCAGAACGTTTTCATTATTCTTCTTAGCTGTCCATGGTATGTACTCTCAATACAACATCACATAGATTATATCTAATGAATCAATTCACAATTATAACACTCATATCAAATACATATTGTCCTGTCTACAGCTCTTGGAGACACACTCAATCAGCAATGGAATTAATATATATTTTACACATTATTTATATGTTACCATGCTACACCAGAGATGATGTTGAAGCAGGTACTCTGTGATCATTTTAATATTCACATATCTGTTCCATAGCTTCTAAATTAAAAAAAAAAAAAATTCAAATTTGATAACAAGAATATATTCTCTCTCTATTTTAAAACAAAAACTGGTATGTATATGCATGTGTTGCTTGCTTGTACTAATGGTCATATGTGGTAAAATGGTTACAAACTCCAACACTGTCGACTATCCATTGTCAGCTGGCTCCACTTTTGAAAAATCCAAACATCTTATTAACAGCTAAGAGACAAATGAAACATAGAATTTTCATTTCAACTTTAAGTTAGCAATGTCAAACATAGCCATTGATCAAAGCCCACAAACAGGAGATCACAACCTGCGAAATGAGTGCTAGAGAAAGGTAACAAAGAACAAAAAAAGACAAATTTAGATAAAATACCCAGTGAGAAATGGGAACCTAGCTCAATGGTTAGTGTGAACTGGACTACAAAAGGCAAGATATCAGGTCCAATCCTGATCGACAGCTTCCGGGTTCACCCAGCCTTGAATGGTACAGGATTTTTTTCTGGGAAAGTAAAGTGTCATGAGCATAATACCAACCACATTAACCCAAAAATCATGTGCCGAAGGTCTGTAAAAATTATGATCACTAACACCATATTCCCTATATGCCGCATGGCGCGACGGGGCTCTTCACTTTTTTTTTTAACCCAATGTGAAAATTAGCGGGCAGATCAGATTTAAACCATTGGCTATTGTATATTTTTGTGTGTGGAGGTTTTGCTTTTGTCGAACAGCTTCTCTCTTGGCTTATTCTACCAATGTTTGACAAATACATTCAACCACAGAATGAACAAGTCTGATCAAAGTATCACTGATCCACAGAGTTTTCCCATCTTTTTTCATGAGTCTGTTCTCTTCCATGTTTAGCCATAGTACAGCCTCAAATGATATTATGTCATTTTTTTAATACAAGATTTTCATGATGTGGGATCTCTTGCCAGATGTTCATAGTCTTTTTCACAGATGGAAAAGCAATTCAGAGATGATTTATAAATATTTCTATATCGTAGTTTAGAACTGCCAATTTGGAATGCGGTTTTCTTCCATTCGCTAGATGTGCCCCAACTATCTTAACTTTCAACTTCTGTGCATTGATGTCATGACTGTTAGGGTCTTAGCACATTGCAGGACTGTTAAGTTGGTTAGTTTGTCCTGCCATTTGATGTGTACTATTCTGCTGAGACATTACATATGAAATATATTTAGTCTTTTTTCATGATTTGAGTATGCTGTTCTGATTTCAGATCCTTATAACAGTGTGCTGAGCACATAGGCCTGAAATATTAAGAGTTTGGTCTTTAATATTAATTTAGTGTTGTTCCAGGCCCTTTGTCTCTCTCTCTTGCACGCGCGTGCATGTGTAAATAAAACAACCCCACTGCCTTGTGGGTGAGACATTTTAGTCAAAGGCTATTGGAGTCAACCGTAAACAGACCGGAGTAAGGCAACAGAAACCGGTTGTATCTTCTTTGTATAATCATGGATCACCACAACTATAGAAATCATGACAACAACGTTATTGGTGATTCCAATGAAATACCCTCGTTCAGTATGTGACATACAGGTGATACATCATCAAGCTACTGTAAGCAAAATAGAGATAAAACAGACACTGAAAATAGGAACTAGGAACATATGAACACTCATGCAAAAGGGAAAACTGGAAAACATCAAACATGAAATGAAAAGGATGGGTTTACATTTATTTTCAAGAAAGAAATGGATGACACATGACATTTTACCGCTGATGGATACAAGAAGAAGAAATTAGGATAATAAAGATGAGTATAAGAGATTAAATAAATAAATTGTAATAAAATCCAATGAAGCAAAAGATGCATGACTAAAACAGAGATGCCAAGAGATTGAAACGCAACAAAAAGGAGATATCAAAGCTATTTACAAATTGAAGAATTAACAGGATGTAAAACGCAACCAAAGACTGGATGTTTAAGATCAAAGGAAGAAGAACTGTTGATTGAACAAGAAAAAGCATAAGGGAACGATGAACAGAATGCATTAAAGATCTTTATGATGATAAACGAACAGAAGCAAAAATTAAGGATAATTTGGGGAGGCACCAGAAATACTCAAAGAAGAAGTGGAAGATGCCTTAAAACAAAAAAAAAATTAGTAAAGTTTCCCGTCACGCCAAGTGGCATATAGGGAATATGGCGTTAGTGACCATTATTTTTAATAGATCTTCGGGACATGATTTTGGGGTAATGTGGCCAGTACGCTTTGCACAATATGAAAGCAGGAAAAGCTCTTGGACCAGATAATGTAACTAAAGAAGAGATTGAAACCATGGGTGATTTTCGAATAGAAATAATAACAAAAATATTGAATGTTACAACAGTCGATATATACCAGACGACCTGCTCAAATCAATATTCATAGCCCTATTTTAAAAATCTGGTGCGATTGAATGCGATGATCATTGCACAATAAGCCTTATGAGTCACATGACTCAGATATTACTGTGTTGTGTTTTGTTCTTTCTGCCTTGCCACGTGGCCAAACCATTTTATCTGTTGTTTCCTTATATATTCTATATATATATATTTCTCAGTTCTTCATTTCTGATCTTATCTCTTGGACTGTTTCCTGTCATTCGTCTAACACATTTCATCTCAGTAGAGGTTATTTTTCTTATTGTTCTTGCATCTGGGGTCCAGGTATGGCATTGGTAGCACAATGTTGGGATGAAGATTGTATTGTATAGTGCTCGTTTTGCCTCCAGAGTTATTTCTTTGTTGGACAATAGTGGTGATAACTGTCCGATGATTTGACAAGCTTTGTTGCAACTTGATTCTGTCTCTGCTGTTTGAGAATTATCGTTTGCCATTAGACTTCCTATGTATTTGAATTCCTCTACTTGTTTTAGTTGTCTGCCTTCTATAGTTATGTTGATGTTCTGTTTATTTTTGGCGACATTCATGACTTCTGTTTTGTTGATTTTCATGTTGTATTTTGTGCCTGTGCTGTTGAGTTTATTTACATGTTCTTGTAGGTATTCTATTTTTTATGTATTAGTGCCTGCTCATCTGCAAATACAACTCTGTTGACTGTCTCTGATGAGTTGACTAACTTGCATATATATATAGTCCATGTATGTAATAAACAGTGGTGGTGGTGGTGGGGGGGGGGGGGGGGGGGGGGGGGGGGGGGGGGAGAGAGAAATGATAGTAATAGTACGCACCCCTGTCTTACACCTGATCTAACTTCGAAGTGGTCCATGTAGCCTGCTGCTTTGCTAACTGTGCAGCTGCTGTTGATGTAGAGACTTTTAATTAGGTTGGTTAGATTTTGGCTTACTCCGTATGTTGTTATTATCTCCCACAGCTGTTCTCTGTAGAATGCTTTTTCCTGGTCAATGATAGCTATGTACAAATTTTGATTGTGTTCTGTCAATTTTTCTGCAAGCTGTTTTAATGTGAATGGAGCATTAGTATATCCTCTGTTTTTTCGGAACCCCATTTGAGAATCGCTTAACTGTAGTTCTATTATTGGTCTCAGCCTTTTTTTCCCAAGATTTTGGCATATAGCTTTCCTACATGGCTGAGAAGAAATATACCTCTATATTAATTGCAGTCTCTTTTGCTATCCTTCTTTTTCCATATTGGTACGATCATTGCCTGTTGCCAGTCTTCTGGGACTTTTTGTTGGTGCCATGCTGCATTCAATATTCTGTGCAGCCATGTTACTCCTGTTGCTGCTATTATTTCTATTGGTATGTTATCTATCCCCGGTGCTTTATTTATTGGTGCATATTTGATTACTTCTTCTATTTCCTCTTTCATGATGTTGGGTTCAGTATTTGTGTGTTCTTGCGTGGTTTTTGTTGTCTTATTGGTAGTTGTTGTCATGTTTAACAGGTCTTCAAAATATTCTTTCCATCTCTGTTGCATATGTTGGTTAACTGATATTGGCTATCCGTCTTTGTCATTTATGAGCTCTGTAGGATCATGGTTTTCTTTTCCCGCTCTTGTGGCTTTTACTGCTTTGTAGAAATCTCTTGTGACTGTCTTGAAGTCCCTGCTTACATTGTGTATGAATTCTGTCAAATTCTTTTGCTTAGCTTCCTTGATCAAAATTTCTCTTTTTTGGACTAAGGCACATTTTTCTTGGTTCTTCAATTTTTAAACAGTTTTTTCTTTTCTTTAATTGATTCTCTGATTGATTCGTTCCACCACGGGGTGCTCTTTTTTCCTTCTTTTGTCATTAACTTAGTTCCACATACTGTTTTAGAGATGTTGGTTACAGTTTCCTTAAATTGTTTCCACTCTTCTTCTACTATGCATACTTCATTAGGAAGTTTCTTGAATTCTTCTGTTAGTTTTTCTTCAAGTTTTCCTTGATTCTTGATCCTTTTAATCAATTTATTTTTATTGCCTGTTCTTTTTGTTTCTTTAGATTGTTTTCGTATATTCTCTTTGTTTTTGGCTGTCTGAGTGTGATCATAATCTTGTGGTCCATGTCATCTTTGATATTATGGATTGCTCTGCTGTCGGTTACTCTTTTCTTGTTTTTTTCTTGTTAGTATAAAATCTATCTGGCTTCTGCATGTTGTGTCATTCCATTTGTACCAGGTGTATAATTTCGATTCTGTGTTTGAAGAATGTGTTGGTGATAAATAAATAATTTTGATTACATATTTCCAGCACTCTTCTTAATTTTCGTTTATTTGAGCTGTCTTATCACTAAAGGGTCCCATGTGTTACCGGGGCCTCATTATGTTGGAAGTAAAGAATAGTGACACTGTGACCTTCCAGGCATGTCGTAAGAGGCGACTAAGGAGGTTGATCGATGGCTTGACAAGCTGTCATTGTAAAAAGCATTGTTATGGAAACAGAACCATAGATTTTAGAAGCAGTGATCTCTGCAATATGTGCCATTTTGGCATGCAAGGTTTCTGTTTGTGAGATTGTAGTTCTGCCCTATGTGCCGTCTTCGGCTCGAAAGGACAATAGATAGATATAATAACAATAACATTTCTATTCTAACAGCATCAAATATGTAAAGAAAACACCACTACATCTAAAAGGGAAGTGACTAAAATAAAAAGAAATACAACACATATAAACATTATATTTTATTATACATTCCTCCTATATCTTACAATGCTTGAAGGGAACAACAGAAGAACAAAAGAAGAAAGATAGAAAAGCAAACACAAAAATATTAATTTAAATTTTCAACCTTTTTGGCAACTCACTGGCTAGATCAAATAAATACTACAATAATATTTGAAAAAAAGTAAAAGTTACTTGGCTTCAAAGTTCAATCCGCAAAGACAAACAGGAATATTCATAGACACCCTATATGATAGCAAATGTGAATGTTCACTCAGCACATTATCGACAGTTCCTGCTCATTGCATAATGAAGCAACTGGAGTACATAGATCTCTCATACTCCACACCCAACTTCAATTTATGCCATACTTAAAATATTGTTTTCTCACTGTTTCCCTGACATTCCAAGAATATTGTGTTATCCACAAGTTCCTTTAAGTGCAAAGCATTTTTATGAGTTTCTTTAAGATGTTCATGGTACAGTTTATCAAAAGATACAAAAGATAAATAAAAAAAAGCTACAAGTTAGGACAACATAAAGGAGAGATCTATTTATTCACACCCTTGATCATATTTGTCCCATTGTATGATTTAAACCCACAAAATCAACTGGTACTGAAATCTAGATTTCCAATTAATATGATTAGCAGAAATATTGTAAATTGAGAACTAATACCTTATGAAAGATCAGTATGTTGTTAGACATGTCACAATATAAACATTAATATCCTGAAAGTGGATATGTGAAAACTAAAGGAATACCTGTAAAAATACAATACCAGATGTTAAAACTAGAGGTACAATCTCTATAAAGATATTTTGCTACCAAAAAAGCAACATTTCCACTGACCTCCTGCAGCAGCTTCTGCTCCAGTTTATGATACTGAAGTAGTTTTCTACGTCTGAAAGCCCTGAGGTTAAACTCTAATGTGTCTTTTTGGTGTTTCTCTAGCCTGAACTCAGCATCTCTCTTCTTACGAGTCAAACTTTCCTTGAAGTTTTTCATGGCATCATCTCTCTCCCTCCTAGGTCCACTGCCTTCTAAGCCCTGGAAACACATCTGACAAGCATGAAGTAAATGCGAAGAAAGCTTTGCATTGCACGTTTAGAAACAAATAGCAAACACTAATTAATTAAATATGGTGTTTTTTTTTCTCTCCCTTTATGTCACATTGCAAACATATATAACTTTAATATCCACTATCAATATTAAGCACAATATTCTTTACTATCATGTGCTAGGTAGCAAAGCTACCATAGCTACCAATGGCTTTCCCTAGAATTCTGTGTTAGGTATTAAAAAACATACAACCTTCTCTAAAGTAGTAAAACATACACAATTCCTTTTCTATCCTATCCCCATTTCAAGCAGTGGTTTTCATATATAGTACCCTTCATTTTAAGGCTACATATCAGTGTATCAGAAAACATAAGAAAGAAGAACGGACATACAAAATAATGCACAAAGAGATCCAGTACAAATGCAGAGAAGCAAAGGAAGGATGGTTAAAACAGAAATGTGAAGAAATGGAAAAATAACAAAAGAAAGACTCAACATTTATGTTTTCAGTTAAATGAATTAACAGGAAGAAAAGAAGTAAAAGTTTAAGGATGTCAAAGTCAAAGGAAGGAAATATAATAATGCGAATGGAGAAGACAATAGAAAGATGGACAGAATATATCAGTCAACTCTATGATGATGAAAGACCAGAGTTAAACAGTTCAAACAAAGACACAGAACCACCAATTATGCAGAGTGAAGTGGAGGAAACAATTCAACACATGAAAGAGGCAAAGCTCCAGGTCCTGACAATATAACAATCGAAGAGATAAATGTATTAGGAGAGCTGGGAGTACATGTCATAACAAAACTACTCAATGACATATATAACACTGGACACATACCCGAAGATCTACTAAAATCTATCTTTGTAGCCATACCGTAGAAGTCAGGCGCCACTGATTGTGAAGACCATCGCACAATTAGTCTCATGAGCCATATGACTAAAATATTACTAAGAATCATTATGAGACGTGTAAGAAACTAAATAAAACCAGAAATAAGTGAGGAACAATGTGGATTTGTGGAAGGAAAGGTCACCAATAATGCAATATACATCTTAAGAACATTGATAGAAAGATCTATAGAGGTAAAGAAAGATCTATATATGTGCTTTATAAACTACACAAAAGCATTTGACAAAGTAAAGCATGTGGAAATAATCAATATGCTGGAAAAATTAAACATTGATGGCAAGGATCTGCGAATCATCAAAAACATGTACTGCCAACAAACAGCAGCAATACGAATTAACAAACTAAAAGGACAATTTCAACTTATAAAACATGGAGTCAGACAAGGCTGTGTTCTGTCGCCGGATATGTTTTCACATTACAGCGAACATATTATGAGATCAATAGTAGAATAAAAAGGAATTGAAGTCAACGGTCACAACATAAATAATGTATAATAACAAAAATGTAACAGAAGTAATGGTCATATCGAATAAACAATCAACATCAGCATGCAGCATAAAAATAAACAGGACAAATTTGAAACAAGTGCAACGAGTCAAATACCTGGGCACAATAATAACATCGGATGGAAGATGCACCACGGAAATAAAAAGTAGAATAGCTCAGGCCAAATAGCATTTCAGAAAATGAAAAATATCTTATGCAACAAATCTATGTCAATAGAAATGAGAAAGAGAGTTCATTGGTGCTATATAGAACCAATTCTGACCTATAGAAGCGAATCATGGACAGTAGACAAACAAATGAAAAGACGATTAGAGGCCACAGAGATGGGATTTCTCAGAAGAATGTTGAAAGTTCCCTGGACAGCTAAAAAGACTAATGAGGAAGTTCTCAAAGAGGCCAACACAAAAAAGCAGCTCCTAAAAAACATCAGAAAGAAACAATCAACATTTTTCGGGCACATCATGAGAAGAGGAAAGTTGGAATACTTGGTTACAACTGGCAAAATAAAAGGAAAGAGAGATCGTGGACGACAAAGAGAGAAAATACTGGATAGCTTGGTGTCATGGCATGGAAAGCAGTCAACAACAGAACTGATACGATGCACTGTAGATAGAAGATTGTGGAAGGACATGATCGCCTACACCAACCGGTATGGTACATGATGATGATCAGTGTATCCTGAGTCACAAATGTGGTTTCTAGACCAACAGGTCCTTTAATGACATGAAATTTTCAATGACACAACTGCAAGAAAATGCAGAGAACAAAGCATATCATTCTTCATAGTTGTCATGGATCTCACAATAGAATAAAAATTGTCTTCACAGAATAGTACTAAAAATTGGCTGCCCACCAAACTACTAAATATTATTTGATCTCTGTGTGTGCGTGCGTAGGTGAGTATTATCATCAACAAGTACCATGGCTGCTGGTATATGTGATCATCTCTCCACAACTTTCGATCTCGACAGCTATTTATCATTTCTGTTGTTGACCTTCTGCCAAGCCATTCTCTTAAGCTGTCTGGTATCTTTTCTCTTTGCTTCCCTCTATCTCTTCATCCCTCAATTATCCCAGTTGTTACAATGTATTCCAGCTGTTCCCTTCCCATTACATGACCAAAAAATGATGATTGATTCTTCCTAATATTGGATATTAGCTATCTTTTCGCTTTGGCCTCTTTTATGAATGTTTTTATTACTCTTCTTAGCTGTCCATGGTATTCTCAACATTCTTCTGTAAAACCACATTTCAACAGCCTCCAGTGATTTTCTTGTCCTATTGTCTATGATTCACATCCACATGTTAAGACTGGCTCTACATAACATTTAGGAAGTCTTTTTCTTGTTTCTATTGTTAAAAATGGATTTCACAGTATCTTCTTCATTTTTTGGAAAGCTGCTTTTGCTTGAGCTATTCTGCATCTCACCTCTGTTGTATATCTAACATCTGAGGTTAAAGTTGTTCCCAGATATTTAAATTCATTTACCAGTTTTAATATTGTTTCACTTGTCTTTACTGCGCAAATGCAGTGAAGTCTCTTTCTTTGTTGCTACCATTACTTCTGTCTTTTTGTTATTGAGGCTGAGTCCTTTGTTTTTGCTCTTCTTCACGATAATGTCTAACATTTCTTGTAACTCATTTTTGCTCTTAGCGATTAATACTGTATCATCAGCATAGCTGAGGTTATTTATATTATGACCTCCATTTGTTATTCCAGGCATGTCCCTTATGGATCTTAAAATAATCTCACTATACATATTAATAAATAAATCTGGTGACAACACACAACCCTGTTATTTTTGTTGAAACATTCTCAATTGATTTATAGGTCTTATATCAACTGTTTGTTGCCAGTACATGTTCTTTATTATTCTTAGATCTTTGTTGTCAACATTTATGCATTCTAAAATTTAGATTATTTCTTGGTGCTTTACTTTGTCAAATGCTTTTGGTAAATGCTATGAAACATATAGATCTGTAGCTTTCACAGATAAAGAAAAAAGCATTTGACAGATTACACAGAGAACAATTATGGGAGATACTATCAACATATTGTGTATAAGTCAACATCCAACCAACCAATGTAAAAGTCTCTATATTACCAGCAGTTGCAGTTAGAACAGCAGCAGGCTACACAGACCACTTCAAAGTTAGAACAGGAGTAGGAGAGAGGTGCATACTCATCATCATCATCTAGTGCCTTCTCCGCAACGAAGGTTGGCTACCATGGATCGCCATTCCACTCTGTTTCTTGCTTTGATGGTGCAGGTTGTCATAGATTGACTTGTCCATCTTTTGATGTTACTCATTCATGTTAGTCTTGGTCTGCCTCTGCCCCTTTTACATTGTATTTTCCCTTCCAATATTACTTTTGGTAGGCTGTTGTGTCTTTTAACGTGCCCCAAAAATTTCATTTGTCTTGTCTTAATTGTATTTAATAGTTCTCTTTTTATTTTTAGTTGTTTTAAAACTTCATCATTTGTTTTCTTTTCTTTCCATCCAATTCTACCTATTT
Organism: Megaustenia siamemsis; assembly: GCA_032433765.1. NCBI lineage: Eukaryota > Metazoa > Mollusca > Gastropoda > Stylommatophora > Ariophantidae > Megaustenia > Megaustenia siamemsis. The sequence continues at coordinate 10,003,494 of JAVIAB010000026.1, read as the reverse complement.
TTCTATAAATCCACATTTCAAAGGCTTCAATTTTCTGTTCTGTTTTCTTGTCTAATGTCCATGTTTCTGCACCATACAGGAATATTGAGAAGATGTAACATTTTGCTATTCTTAGTTTCAGCCCTACTGTTACTTGTTTTGTTGTTAGTATATTTTTCATGGCATTAAAATTACTTTTGCCATGCCTATTCTTTTGTTTATTTCAATTTTACATTTTCCATCATTGGTTATAGTATGTCCAAGGTAGTTGTAGCTCTGAACTGTCTCCAGATGTATTCCTTCAACTGTGATATTTACTTGTAGGTCTTGAGAATTTTCTTTGTTTATGATCATAGTTTTAGTCTTTTTGATATTCATATCTAGTCCATATTTTTTGCTTGTTATGTTTATCACATTAAGCAATTGTTGTAGGTCTTTAGGATTTTCTGCTAGTAGAACAGTATCATCAGCATATCTTAGGTTATTGATTATCTTTCCATTAATGTCTAGGCCTGGCACCTCTGAGATGTTTTTAAAGATTTGCTCAGTGTATAGATTGAAGAAGCTTGGTGAAAGGATGTATCCTATGACTAGAATGTCTCTCAAATTCTTGACACAAATATGAGGGGGTGACTATAGGGTGATTATGAAAAAGTAGACAAGTGGTGGGATCAGATGATTCTGTCAGAGGAAAGGTGATTAGATGAAGTGAGTGTCTATTGACAAGAATTGCAGAGAATCTGTTGGAGGGCAGATTGAAGGATTGATTCAGGATACAGCTGGCAGCTTAGAAGCCTAACATAAGGCAAGCCTTTTGGAGAAATTTCTGGTCATCCAGGTAGATGTGATAGACGAAGACACAATAATTGAGAAAATGGAATAGAATCATGACATGAAGGTGAATGAAATGAAGAGTAGAGAATGTATCATTGGGCATCTGTAGGTTAATAGAAAACTGAGGTGTGGAGGCCAGGTGTCCAAGAAAACAATTAGGTCCAGAAAGGAAGTGGAGATATCTGATGTGGTCTAATTGTAATAGCTGCTAATGTAGTTGATTAATGTGGAGATGTCATCTTCAGGTAGATCAGCTAGTCCTAAGCAGTCATCAATGTACCGGGGTATTTGATAGGAAGGGGACCCTGGTATGTACTGGGTATTTGGTGTTCAAGGTAACCCATGAACAGTCAGGCATAGCTAGGGCCCATTATGGTGCCCATGACTACATCACTGACTTGATCATTGAAGTCACCATTGAACTCAAAAGTGTTAAGGTTGAGGACAAGTTCAGTGAGGCGGAGATGTGTCGAAATATCAAAAGAAGGATGTTGCCTTTGGTCAAGAAAGAACCAAAGAGCCTAGAGACCGTCGGTGTGTATAGAAGTGTACAGAGAACACATGTTGAGGGCAAAGAGTCAGTATGTGTGATCATGGGGGAGGGAGGGAGAGAGCGAGAGAGAGAGGGATGAGAAGATTCTTAAAGCCTGGTTTGTGTCTTTGACATAGGAGGGAAGACTGGCTACGATGGATCATATATCCCAAGTTTTATTCTCTAATTTCTAGACCCATTCTAATGGTGTCCAGCCACTCACCAGTTTACTTTCATGAAATCTGAAAGGCACACTCATAAGAAAAAATGTATTGAACAGAACTCACTCGTTTCATCTTCTCCTTGTCCACTTTGTAATTTTTCTTCATCTGTTCTGTTAAGTTTCTTCTTTCTGTGTCATGATTCTGCTGTGTATCTCGGAGAAACTTTCGCTCCATAGCCTGACTGTTTTTGTTCTGCAGGATAAATTATAGTTCAATAAATGTGCACAGTAACAGTTAAAGAAAGCAGTTGTCATACTTACAATCAAGCTCAAATTATTGAAGAGATATAGAGAAATATTTTTTCTTTTTCTATCTTTCAGCTCCCTGTGGAGCATAGGTCTTCAACATACATTTTCCAAGCCATTCTGTTTCTCGCCATTCTTTTAAGTTCATTCCATGTCATCATCATCTCTGCCTAAAATTGTCTTCTCCATGAACATTTTGGTCTTCCTCTTTGTATTGTTCCTTGGAGATTCCAGAAAATGGCATGTTGTATAATATTCTCAGTTGGCTTCTACAGTGTGTATCTTATCCAGCGCCATCGTCTTCGCTGTATCTCTTTATCCACTGGTACTTGACTGGTATTTTTCCATAATTCTATGTTAGTGATTTTGTCCTGCAATTTACATCCTTTTATTCTGTGCAAGCATCTATTAATGAAGGTCTGTATCCTCATGATTGTCATTTTTGTTATTCTCCATGTTTCACAGCTATATCATTTGGACTGACTTAACATTGGAGTTGAAAATTTTTATTTTTGTATTTAACCGGCATCATTCTCTATTCCTCCCTTTTGTCTATATTACTGCCCAGATATATGTAAGATTGTACGTCTAGTGGAGGTATTTCTCCTATTGTTATATGGTTATTGCTAACTGCATTAATTCTCATAATTTGGGTCTTATCTCTATTTATTTTTAGTCCCAGTGGTTGTGATCTCTCATTTATGCTCATTTTATCTTGCATCTGTTGATGGTTATGTGATAGGAGAGCTATGTCATCAGCAAAGTCTAAGTCATTAAGCTGCTTGGTCAGTGACCACTGGATCCCATTTCTGTTGTTCTGGGTTATTTTCATAATCCAATCTATGGCAAGTAGAAAGAGAAATGGAGACAGAAGGCATCCCTGCCATACTCCTGTTTTTATTTCAAATGCTTCTGTAAGCTGCCCTTCATGCACAACACTACATTTCATTCCTTCATATATTGTTCTTATCAGGTTAATAAACTTTATGGGGGATTCTGTAATGATTCAGTAACTTCCAAAGCATTCATATCTAAACTATCAAATGTCTTTTAATAATCTATGAATCTGATATAAAGTGGGGATTGCAGTTCTAAGCTTTGTTCAACTATTATACATAAGGTAGTTATTTGACCAGTACATGATCTGTTCTTTCCTAAAACCAGCTTGTTCATCTCTCAAATGTTTCTCTAGGGCCTCTTTTAGTCTCTCCAGAATGATTCTGCTTACTATTTTTCTTGGCACTGATAGTAGCATAATTTCCCGTATAATTTGTGCACTCTTGTAAACTTCCTTTCTTTCTGTTGTAGTTTGATCATATAATCTTCTTTCCAGTTTTTAGGTATTTCTTCCCCTTCCTGTTTTTTTTGCTAGTAGATTATGTAACATCTTGGTAGCGGTGTTAATATCTGCTTTTGACAGCTTCTGAAAGAATTTCATCTGGCCCTGTGGCATTACCATTTTTTAATAGCATGATGAATAGAGAGAAATAATTACATGTTAACAATCAGAGATGTATGCATACATATAAAAAACAATTTACAAATTCTATAAATTCTTAAAGCATTAAGGACAGACCATATCTACTCAGTCCTTCTCAACAGATAAAGAAAAGTACATCTGCACAGATAATTTTTATAGCTAGTTGTTTATACCCCTACCAAAGGAGGACTAAGACGTCTTCTTTTCTCCACTAGTTTACAGGACACCCTTCGGCAAGATGGAGTTTCCATTTAGCCCCCATATCAGGGTTACGTTAAGCCATTGGTGAAGGTGGTGGATGGTATTGTGGGAGCAGCTGACAAGTAGTGCCGGTTATGGTCCCCGCCCCGGCAGACAGAGGATCTCATTTGTAGAGGCACTGGCTGCGATCTTCGACTACTACAGTTACTGCCAAGAAGGACAAATGGCAAACTACCGTCTTATATTGCCAATAAAATTATATCAATTTAACAATTTAATATCTACATAAAGATAAACTATCAATAGGAACTTGGAACATTAGATCAGCATTCAAGGTTGGCAGGCTAGAAAACATCAGCTAAGAAATGTAGAGAGTGAAATTAAACATCCTGGGACTATATGAAATGAGATGGAAACGAACAGGAATGTTACAACACGATAGGGGAAATGTAATTTACTCTGTAGGAACCACACACAAAAGAGGAGTTGGCATCATGTCAGACAGAGAAAGAAGCAAAGCAGTGAAAGGATTTTGGCCAGTATCAGATAGAATGCTAAGAGATACAAGAGCTTATATAGACAACTTGGCAGAGAAAGCAGAGACAGCTGCAATTACTGGAGACAGCAGAACTCTCTATACTGTACAAAAGATGCTGACAAACACCTATACATCCAGTGGAACACCAATTCTAGACAAATCTGGATTAATGCTAACAACAAGCGCAGACATAAAAGCCCATTGGGCGGAACACTTCAAAGAAATTCTTAACCGTCCACTACCTCACAGTTTAATAGATTTTGAAGCTGAAACACCAGCAGCAGAATTAGATGTAAATTTAGATGACTTCACCTTGAGTGAAATAGAAACCACCTTAAAGCTAATGACCAATAACAAGGCTGCTGGAGAGGATAAGTTAACAGCTGAGATCCTCAAGGCAATTGATAGCCATAATTTAATACATCTCCAAAAAATGTTCAACATCATTTGGAAAACAGAGAAGACGCCTCATAAATGGAAAAAAGGAATCATTGTTAAGATCCCAAAAAAGGGCAATCTTAGAGATTGTAACAACTGGAGAGGCGTGACACTTTTGTCAGTTGCCTCAAAGTTATTCTGTAAAATCATCCTAAATAGAATAAAGGATTCAATAGATACAGTAATGCGTGAAGAACAGGCTGGGTTTAGAAAAGGGAGAAGCTGTCTTGACCACATTTTCACTCTACGACTTATATTGGAGGAACACATTGAAAAGCAAAAACCTTTTGTACTTAACTTCATCGACTTCAAAAAAGCATTTGATAGTATTCATAGAGATTCTTTGTGGAAAATTCTGAAGCAATATGGCTTACCATCAAAAATCATAAATATTATCAAAGACATGTATGATGGTTACACATGTGCAGTTCGAACAGAGGAAGGACTGAGTGAATGTTTCCCAATAGAAACTGGGGTTAAACAAGGATGTATTTTATCGCCCTTGTTATTTGGAATTGTTATGGACTTCATAATGAAGAAATGCTGCACTGGTAATAAAGGCATCGAATGGATACAAGGAGACCATTTGGAGGACCTCGACTTTGCTGATGACATAGTTCTCATCAGCAGTCAGATAAAAACGATGCAGGAAAACACAAATGAACTATCATCAATAGCCAGCAAAATTGGGCTTGAGGTCAATCATGAAAAGACTAAAGTCATGAAAAGTTTAATTCCAACAAGTGACAAAATATACATGGAAAACAAACCAGTAGAAGAGATCGATCACTTTATCTATCTTGGAAGTCACATTGATCGAGAAGGGGATACGAGCAAAGAAATTAGAATCAGACTGGCTAAAGCAGCAATGTCTTTCAGAAGCCTTGAAAAGTTGTGGAAATCAAAACTCATTAGCACAAACACAAAACTGAGGCTATTCAAATCAAATGTACTATCAACCTTTACGTATGCGTGTGAAAGCTGGAAAAAAACAAGAGATATAGAAACAAAGTTGAACGCATTCGAAAATAAATGTCTAAGGAAAATACTTGGTATAGAATGGAACGAATTCAAAACAAACGAGGAAATTAGAGAAATCGCCAATCAACCACTAATATCTTCAGTAATAAAGAAAAGACGATGGTCATACGTTGGACATGTGATGAGAAGAGATAATAATCGAATAGCAAAGCAAGCCCTCATATGGGAAACAACAGGTAAAAGAAAAAGAGGAAGACCCAGGGAGACACTGAAAAGAACATTGATGAGAGAGGCAAGAGCAGCAGGAATCGGCTCCCTCAATGAGATAGAACTGCTTGCACAGAACAGAGACAGATGGCGAGATTTGATAAAATATCTTTAAAAGAAAACTGCTAGAACAAAAATTCATATAGGAGAAGGTGTATCTTGGTCTACGCCCTATGGGCCGGTTACGGCTCGAAAGGTCAATAGATAGATAGATAGAATGCTGCTAGTAAAATTGAGAGGTAAACCAATGGATATCAACGTAATTCAAGCTTATGTTCCAACAAGTAACAGCGAAGAAGAAGACATTGACACCTTTTACAACGAGCTAGTGATGGTTAGTTAAATGAATTAACGGGAAGAAAATAGTGAAATCAAAGGAAGGAAATATAATAATGGGACAGGAGAAGATCATGGAAAGATGGACAGATTATATCAGTCAGTCAACTCTATGATGATGAAAGACCAGAGTTAGACAATTCAAACAAAGACACAGTACCACCAATAATGCAGAGAGAGGTGGAGGAGAAAATTCAACACATGAAAAGAGGCAAAGATCCAGGTCCTGACAATATAACAATCAAAGAGATAGATGCATTAGGAGAGCTGGGAGTACAAGCCATAACAAAACCACTGAATGACATATATAACAGTGGACACATACCCGAAGGGCAACTAAACTTTGTAGCCATCCCGGAAAAGTCAGACGCCACTGATTGCAAATACCATCACACTATTAGTCTCATGAGCCACATGGCCAAAATATTACTAAAAATCATCATGAGACGTGTAAGGAACAAAATAAAACCATAAATAAGAGAGGTACAAAGTGGATTTGTGTGAGGAAAGGGCACTAATATTGCAATATACATTCTGAGAAGATGATAGAAAGACGATAGAGTGGTCAAGATGGCCGCTGATAGCAGCAAAGTTTCTGGCTATCGATTTTTGTGTTTAAATACGCAGTAAAATGCTATCGTGAGGAGAAGTCCTATGCCGACAATTTCATTCTATGGATGTTTAATTCATTAAGTGGATTATGTACTGTTTCAGTGATGTGTTTTTCACGGATATGGTACTTGTGCATTGGAGTCATTTCTAGCCTAGCATTGACCGGTAAAGTGTTTTCTTGAACGTCCGGGCACCTGTGCCTGACAAAGGTGTATCTTTAGATATCGCTCCGGGTAGACGGGACTTGTAAACCTTGGTTGGCAACCCGTCTAGAAGGGAAACTTCAACCATGAAACCCTCCACTACCTTGTGGACTAGATTCTAGTTAGAACTGAAGGTTATGGGAGTACACCCAGAGTAAAAATCCGGAGGGAGGAACCCTAAGGCAGTAGACGGCGTTAACCGTCTTTCTGGCATCCCCTGCATCTTCTTTCAATTGTTAACATATGGATTTTGTCCCCCCTTCGGAAATCCTTGATACGAAGTCGAGAGGGGGAGAGTGCTACTGGGTAAAGCACCATCTCCATATTCCGTGCCCAAGCTGAGTAGGCAAAGTGAAATGAGGAAGAAAGCACCAATGTGCAAACTTGGCACATGGAACGTAAGGACCATGTTCCCTGGACTTGCTAAAGCAAACACACTGAAAGAAGGGCAAATTAGAACAACAGCCCCCATAGATAAAGAACTAAATAGGCTACATGCCGATATTGCTGCCCTACAGGTAACAAAACTCTCAGACTGTGGTTCTGTAAAGGAAGACAATTATACTTGTTTCTGGTGAGGTCTAAGTGTAGAAAAATCACGTTTACATGGAGTAGGCTTCGCTGTATATAACAAACATATAAACTACATAACCACACCAAAAGTAGTTTCCAAATGCTCAATGATACTTCAGCTGCATACAAAGAGTGGATTAATAAACATCATTAGTGCCTATGCACCAACGTTGGCTGCATCAGGCGAAGAGAAAGACAATTTCTACCAACAACTTCAAATGATCATTGACTCACTTCCAAAAGACGAACTATTATATATACTTGGTGGTTTCAATGCACGCACAGGATCTAATCAACAATCTTGGCCAACATGCCTAGCTCATCACGGCATTGGAAAAATCAACGAAAATGGCCAGAGACTCCTAGAATTCTGTTCAGATAATCATCTATGTATAACTAATACCTACTTTAATGTGAAACACAAACATAAAGTAACATGGTGTCATGCTAGAAGTGGTCACTGGCACCAACTAGACCTAGTTTTTACACGTAGGCAGTTTTTAAATAACATCAGAATAACATGAACATATCACAGTGCAGACTGCGCTCTCGTCATCAGTAAGATCAAAGCTAGAAGTAGTCATATTTACAAATCAAGAGAGCCTTCAGCAGCCAAGATTAACATCACAGAAATAAAAATAAAATCTCATCAAATAAAGACATTTTTAGATCTAATTTTGAAGAACTTGTAGAAGAAGCAGAAGATCCCTCAAGTGTGGACAACAACTGGTACTCTCTGAAAACAAACAACTATAATTGCGATCTATGTTCCTACAGCCAAAAAAGGTTCTCAAAGAACGAATGGGTCGAAGAAAATGTAGCAAGACTAAACCCACTAATAGCTAATAAGAAAAAGGCACTACTGAACTTCAAAAATAACCCCAAGCAAATCACCAAGGACGCCCATGTGCTGCCGGGGCCCGAAAGGGGAGTAAAGAATAGTGGCGCTGTACCCTACCAGGCATGTTCGTAAGAGGCGAGAAGGAGGGTTGGGCATGGGACTGGCTAATCCGAAAAAACTTCACAAACATGGACAAGTCAAAGAGAGAAAAAGTAAATCCGCCATCCAGGAAAGAGAAGGGCTCTCTGTCTAAGAGACATATGACGCAAGCCTGAGAAAGCCGTAAGGAGTCCGGGTTGCCGACTCACCCTTTGTCTACCAGGAAATCCTCCAGAATTGGCACCTGGAATGTACGTACTCTAAACGAACAAGGAAAAGCTGCACAGGTAGCAGCAGAAATAACAAACTACAAGATAGATATTCTTGGAAATTGTGAAACAAGATGGCTAGGAACGGGAAAAATAAAACTAAATACAGGAGAAATGATTTTATCATCAGGACACCAGGAACCTGGAGCACAACATAGTGAAGGGGTAGCTATAATGCTATCAAGGAATGCACAGAAGACACTAATAGAATGGGAAGCAGTAGGACTGAGACTAATGAGAGCAACATTTAAAACAACCAAAAACAAAACAAAATTACACATTATCCAATGCTGTGCACCAACCAACGATAAAGATGATTTAGTTAAAGATGATTTCTATAAACAGCTACAATGTCAGATGGATGCAAGACAAGCCAAGGATATTATAATCTTGATGGGAGACCTAAATGCTAAAGTAGGATCAGACAACAGAGGCTTCGAAAAGATTATGGGGAAAACATGGACTTGGAGATATAAACGAGAATGGAGAGATATTTGTGAATTTCTGCGCCATTAATCAAGTGAGCATAGGAGGAACAATATTCCAACATAAAAGAATACACAAAGCTACACGGGTGTCACCAGATCATAGAACGGAAAATCAAATTGATCACATATGTATTAATAATAAGTTTAAGTCATCCTTACAGGATGTAAAAGTATATAGAGGGGCAGTTGTAGCTTCTGATCATCATCTTCTTATCTATCTATCTATTGACCTTTCGAGCCGTAACCGGCCCATAGGGCGTAGACCAAGATACACCTTCTCCTATATGAATTTTTGTTCTAGCAGTTTTCTTTTAAAGATATTTTATCAAATCTCGCCATCTGTCTCTGTTCTGTGCAAGCAGTTCTATCTCATTGAGGGAGCCGATTCCTGCTGCTCTTGCCTCTCTCATCAATGTTCTTCTCAGTGTCTCCCTGGGTCTTCCTCTTTTTCTTTTACCTGTTGTTTCCCACATGAGGGCTTGCTTTGCTATTCGATTATTATCTCTTCTCATCACATGTCCAACGTATGACCATCGTCTTTTCTTTATTACTGAAGATATTAGTGGTTGATTGGCGATTTCTCTAATTTCCTCGTTTGTTTTGAATTCGTTCCATTCTATACCAAGTATTTTCCTTAGACATTTATTTTCGAATGCGTTCAATTTTGTTTCTATATCTCTTGTTGTTTTCCAGCTTTCACACGCATACGTAAGGGTTGATAGTACATTTGATTTGAATAGCCTAAGTTTTGTGTTTGTGCTAATGAGTTTTGATTTCCACAACTTTTCAAGGCTTCTGAAAGACATTGCTGCTTTAGCCAGTCTGATTCTAATTTCTTTGCTCGTATCCCCTTCTCGATCAATGTGACTTCCAAGATAGATAAAGTGATCGATCTCTTCTACTGGTTTGTTTTCCATGTATATTTTGTCACTTGTTGGAATTAAATATCAAACTATACGTTGGTGAAAATTCCATATACGTTGTTTTGTATACTGCTGGTGTTAGACTCTCCTAGGTTCTATAATAAATCATCATAACTTCTCTTTCTTAGCACAAAATCACATGCACGACAATATGACTTCTGTGAGTAACTTGTATAAATAACTTCCTCTATGAAACCTGTATACTCCAAGCCTGATCCTTTTAGAGTCTCAAAATATAATCTATAACTAAACATCTTCTTTTGAAACAAATCTTTCTGAATAATCCTCTCACAACATTTCTTAGGATCAACCACCTCTCTTCCAAGAGATTACCCCAAAAAAATCCTCTCTGAATGTTCTTCTGCATGTCCTAAGTTCCAACTGAAAGCTAGCTACAGCTTTCTCAAACAGTCAGTCTAGCCTACCAGCCCAATGTTGGTTTTCCACCATGTTTCTTACAACTCAGCAACATCTGCTTAAATTGTGCTAATTGTGTTTACCTAATGCTTATTATCTTGGTTGGACATGTGCAAACGTTTAACTTCAACGGCAAATCAAAACCAAACATTATAATACTCTAATGTATACATCTCAATAACGGTAAAACATTTAGTCTTATGTTCTTTCTAAAGTGTGACAATAGTAATCAATTGTAACTTACCAAGTGTTCTAGGCATGATACTATAACAATAACATATAATGTTGTAGGGGAATGAAGTATTGTATATCCCTACTATATTATACGGGAGCCTCACAGCTGAGTGGTTAGTGTGCTTGCTTCTTTGACCAAAAGGGTCCAGGTTCAATCCCTAAAAGTGGTGAAGTTCTTCTTAGGTCTAACAAGGCTCTGGGGTTCACCAAGTCTCTAAAAATGGGAACCAGATATTTTTCTGGGAAGTAAAGGTGGCCTGGCATGATACTGAACACATCACCTAAAATATGTGCTGTTAGTTATATAAAAATATGGTCGCTAACACCATATTCCTCATGCGCCTAGCAAGGTATGGAGGGAACCTTTACTTTCACTTGTTACTATACTGGACCCTGCACTTGCCTGCTGACCTGGAGGTTCAGGGTTCAAATGCCAGTTCAGGCAAAAAAAAAGTGTTCCAACATAAAAAGTTCTTGGGACCTATCCAACCTATTTAAATGGGCACCAAAGATTTTATCTGTAAAGGAAAGGCAGCGAGGAAGGCAACTGGCCATCCCAACTCATGAAGCTTAGTACAATATAGTTACTAATACATCCTTACCCAACAGGAACTGCTATGGGAAAACCTTTATTCTAGGCCACAAGGTGTTAGACAAGGTTGTGTACTATAACCAAATTTATTCAATTTGTGTAGTAAGATTATATAAGGAATATCAGATGGTGGTCATAATTTAAACAACCTGATGATCCTGTCTTAACTGATAAGAGTGAAGATAAATTACAGACAGATGGTAGCAAATAATCATAATTTATTAGCAGTTTGGCAATGACATTTGGCATTGATGCGCCATCAGCTACACAATCAGGTCTATGTATGACCTTTCACTAACAGCCTGCAACCTTGTGAAATGGGGAAAGACAGATGATAAATAAATTTTCTCTATGTTATGGAAGACAGATGATGGAACATGTTCTTTCCTCATGCAAGACAGCACAAGGTCATATATGATCCACATCATCCTAACAGAGCTCATAGTGCCATTTGAATCCAGGACAGAGGAACAACATATATTTAAACTCGTCATATACAAGGATCTCGCTACCAAATTGAGGCAGTAGGAATCCAAAGTCATGATTGCAGCTGCGAAGGTCGGTGCAAGAGGCCTTGTGACTACATCTCTCTATGACCTATTAAAGAGGCTAGGAATTAAGGGGGGAATGCAAACAAGAGCAATGAAGGCTACTGTTGAGCGAGCCAAGATCATTGTACTGGCTCTGATGAAGTTGGGACACAGCACTACCAGGATAAACCAAGGTTCAGATGAATAGAGTACCTACATTTACACATGACCACTCCTGACTCACAACCCAAGTCTGCAGTCTTGAGTCGTTGAGTCTAATCCTTGAATAAACCAAGGCTTGGAGTATAAGGTGATAAGAAGTTACAACATCAACCGCACCTGATTCACACCGCATGTTTGCAGTACCGACAATTCAAAAGAGAGTTTTCAGCCTGAAATATTGTTATCACCTGCTGCCCCGCCCCACCATGCTGTGTTTCTCCATAAGAGGCAGCCAAGAGAGTATATAAGGACAAAACACCATCAACAGCAAGCCTTTTTAGACTGCTGACACCATGAAGAGGACATCGATGTACTAGGTTAAAGCTAAGACGGTTGTGTGTGACAGGGTAGGGACATTAGAATCGATCAGAAGTGTTGTGCAGAATATGTTTAGTTATTATATGGTGAATATAGCGAGAGCCTTCAAATTCATTGAAGTTGTAGTTGTTAGTCGAAGGCCCCGGTATCACTGCAAACGAATTAACATCCATAATTGCTCAACTGCCCGTACCAGTGGAATCATCCACATTAACATCTCATTGAAGGATCAAAACAAAGAAAGGCAGCTGCAGTCCCCATCATAGCAGCTACAGCACATGCCAAAAGACATAAGGTGTAGCAGCAATGAAAGTGAATGCAGCTGAACTGTCCTTCATACGATATCATCATTCATCGCAAGCAATCAGAATATCAAAACAAGATACAGATTAAAAACACAGCTCATGGCGTGCACAGAGAACTAAACTCTGGCAGCAAGTCAGACTCGGAATATGAGGAAACTGCAACAAGACCACTTTTCAGACAAAGCCTCAACGGTTCTTGCCTCCTATCCACCATATATTGACCGGTTATTTGACGCGATCTACTTCTGATGATCAGGTTGCCTCCTGCTGCGAAGCAGCTAGTAATAAGAAGCTTTTTCTTTATGACCTCGATTGTATCATTATATGTGTTGCTCAACATGATACTTGTAATTTGAAAAAAATATAACTAAAAGAACTCAAGGCGAGATACTTTTCTGGTCACTAACTCTTAGTAAATTGTCATATACATTCTGCAAGATTAACATGTAACAGCCATTAATAAACGGCACATTTTTAAAATTGGCCAGAGATAACTGTTCAGTCAATTCTATGGTATTTCAGTTGAGTGCTAAAGTTACAGTCAGAAAAGATATTGTTGAAAGTGTCCACAAGAAAGCTCACTCAACATTCATATTTTCGTATTATTCAACATGTCAGATAAGGGATTAGATCCCAAGATACCATATTGAACTAGGGCTGAAAGTGGTCAGTGATCATAACACACAGCTTGCAAAAGTATCGGTAAACTACACCTGGTCAAGATCCTACTCCAATTCAATAAGATGGGCATAAAAAGAGATTAATCAGTCTGGCAAAGTGAACAGGGATTGAAGAGCGGAGGAAGTCTTGTGCACCTAAAAATGCTATACTAAAGTCAGATGTGTCAAAATGGGCAGATTCACAGTTCCGTGTAAACCACAACACAATGATCTATTGTTATAGTGTGACTGAGCCATGAGGGACATAGAAGAATATGACGATCGACAAAGGAGGAATAAAAGAATGATACGACGATAAGAGGTACAATAGTTGTAGGCTGCGTAGAATGAAAAGAAGACTTAAGAATTAGCTAGGATACATAACCAACTATCCGAACCCAGACGCTGTGGCGTAACCAACTATAACTTCAAGAAAGTACGAACAGGTGTTCAGCCTGAATGTGGAAATCCAGACAGATATCTACGCTGACCAGTGAAGTTACGTAACGCAACTGAGAATAAGAGAATAACGATGGACTCCGTCGAACAGGTGTTGACATGAGATAGCTATCACTGAGGCTAGCCCTGAAACATCCTTTGATGTACCCAGTCGAGCTAATTCAAGGGAAATTCCTGTCGGCAAAATGACTAGAATAGGTTCCCATGATCCTTAGCCAGGTGGGAGTGGTTAAGATGGACACAAAAAGACCCCGAGAAGACTTATCAAGGACTTAGACTCTAGACTCAGCACTTAGACAAGAACTTTGCACCCACGAAGCGGGGGACACACATAAGAGAGAATGTAGTAGAAGAGACTAGATACCTGCCTCAAGGCCGAAGATAGAGTGTAGGAGTTAGGAGCTAGATTAGACCAGTTCACTTAGAGATTTTTGTGAGAAACGTTTTGGACTTAGAGAGTACAATAGTTTTAAAGAAGTTGTACTGTAGTGACTAGAGTTAAAGTAAAGATGTTAGTAAGTTCCTCAGGATCACTAGATAGAGACATACATATATTGACAACGAACACTAATAAAATCAAAGTTACTTATGATAATCATCGCCGATAGGCTCCATCAAGTAAAGCTATAGTAACGTCAGATTTATGAGAGAATTTAGAACTTGTTGATTGTATCAGAGACATATTGTCAAACCACATGTGGATGTCATTAATAAAGACTGTGTTTATATTTGTTCAAAAACGATGATGAGTTATGTGTGCCTCTATAGATATATATGAAATGAAAGTAGCAAGATAGAAAGTACAAATAACAAGTTAGATAAACAATGGTAATGGAAGGCCCCCAGTATCACTGCAAACGAATTAAAATCCATAATTGCTCAACCGTCCGTGCCAGTGGAATCATCCAAATTACTAACTCATCTCCCAAACAAAGAAAGGTAGCTGTAGTCCCCATTATAGCAGTCTCAGCACACGCCAAAAGACATAAGGCGAAACCGCACAGAAAGTGAACACAACCAACTGTTCCCTGTCATACGATATCATTCATCGTAAACCATTGGAATATCAAAACATGATCAACACGGATGATACACACAGCTCACGGTGTGCACAGAGCACTTAACTCAGTAGCTCCTGCAACAAGCCGGACTTGGAATATGAGGAAACTGCAACAAGGAACACTTTTCAGACACAGCAATTAAAAGTTCCTGCCGCCTAACCATCATATTGACAAACAAGACACTGAAGATCATCAACAAGATGTCAAACTGATAAAGAGACACATTAACTTCAACAAACAAAGAACCCTGCAACACTATGTCCACTAAATGTTCTTTAATGGCATAAATGATGTGGAGTAGTCATCAGACAAATGCAGAAGTAGAAGATATATATGACCATTTATGTATTCAAAGACAGATGGAAACAGACAGTTGTTGATCTTTGATTGTAACTGTCTGGCACTGTTTTGCTGAGCAGTTTCAATCATCGCTGATTTTGTCAATGGCAGGTTCTGCTGCAAAATGAACAAGGCAGTTTATGTCAGGAATCTCGTCTTATATCTCTTGTCTTTTTTCTTCTAACTTTTATTTTATTTCTTTTTAAATTTGCTATCATGCCATTGTTTATATATCTTCTTTATGTGTCATATTCATCCGCAAGTCTTTCCCATTTTTTTTTCACTAAAGGAGAATTTATTCAGGGGTACAACAATAATCTTCAACGGTTCCAATCCAAAAAATATACCCACAAATTGACATGCCAGCAATCATATAAACATTACTGCACTATTGTCTATTGGATGACTCATTTTTTTTATTGAATATTACCAAAACTATCTACCTGTTTATCAAGCTCTCCTGTATGTTGCACCTTCAACTTCTCCAACTCCCTGGCAAAGCGCTGGCGCAAATTCTCATATTCCCTGTCTAGCTTCTGCTTATGTTCTTCCATTTCAGCCTTGAAGCGAGTCTCCATCTGTTAAGTGATAAATAAGAGTACATGTAGTCTTGCACAATTAATCCAAAGGCAGCAACCACAGTTATTTATTTTAATCTCGATGTGAAATTTAGTAATAACATAAAAAATGTTACATTTGTTATGGTGTAGGAGCTACTGAAATTAACAAGGATTTAAACAGAGTGACTGTCATAATAAAAAAAAAAAGAGGAGCTCTTCTCATTTCCTTCCTGTTAACAGAGACAAGTCGGGTAGGTACATACACTCCCTGTGAAGTGTGTACTTGTCAATCTAGTGTGGCATGAGGGGCAACACTACCTGACCTGCAACAACTGAAAGACCTCCTCTTCATGGTGTCGGAAGCATCATTAGACTTTTTGTTGTTCTGCTTCTTTCCTTCCTCATTTGCCTTTCAGCATTGAGGGGAGAGACAGTTTGCAAACTTTTGCTCTTCTGTTGGCGACTGCAGCTGTTATGTTTCCTAGTATTACTAATATTCCATCAATTCATCTTTTTCATGATCGGCCCTTGAACATGTTTTCGCAACGTTTATTAAAGGCTCACTGTGTTGTGTTTTGGTTTTTCAATCTTATCAGTTGGCCTTACCAAAGGAGAGTTAAATCTGGAAAAGTAGGAAGACCTTAGGTGAGCTGTAGCCTAGTCACTGGCTTTTCATGTTATAACCAGATCACATGACTTCAGTTTAGGGGAGAAATTTTATAAGTCAAGGTTCGACCAGAAGGAAATGTTCATTAGAGATTCAGGTTTCTATCAGAGCAGCCATGTTTAGAGTGTTGGCTAGTAACAAAATGTTACCACCTAGTGTCAAGTTAATAAGAAACAGAATAAGAAGCAGACCGACATTAAGAAATATTTTTGTCAGTTAAATTATAATAGGATGGTCTTCAGAAAATTAGTCCACAGGGACTTATGAAATAGGTCTGAAAGAGTAGATTTTTGCAACAAATACTGTCCGACTGATGGAATTGAACAAGATAATGTTATGTAGAGATGTTATGTTTGTATCCAGATTCATATGTATGTCCTTGTTATTAAACCAGTTGTCATTTGTTGCTGATAGGAGTTTCTTTATTCTGTTAACTGAGCTGAAAATGCTAAATTAATCAAAGTGAGAAAAAGGATGAATATGTCTAATTTAGCACTATGAACATGGACGAGTAACATCAAAAGATGGACAAGTCAAACTATGACAATCTGCACCATCAAAGCAAGAGACAGAGTGGAATGGCGCTCCATGGTAGCCAACCATCGATGCGGAGGTGGCACTCAATAATGATGATGATGATGAGCACTATGAAAGACATGTCAAGCATTACAGTAAAGAAATTATATAAAGAATGAGTTGTGAATCTATCTATCTATCTATTGACCTTTCGAGCCGTAACCGGCCCATAGGGCGTAGACCAAGATACACCTCCTCCTATATGAATTTTTGTTCTAGCAGTTTAGTTGTGAATACAGTTGACATAAATCGAAGTAGTGTATAAAGCCTACTGAGTGCTGCAAGTTCAGGCACTGTTGTAACAAACTATGAGACTGTAAATTGTATCAGTTGAGTCTGAAGAGTCAAGGTTATTTCAAATGATCAGAGACATAGTTGAATAAATGGCCTCTTCAATGTGTCTATGAGGTGCGGAAATCCAGTCCTGTGTTGTAGAATAAGCCAATCTCAAATCTGATGATGCGGATCAACCCCACATAATCTTAATGTCCAGAGCCAGGGTATATAATACCAAGTCCACTGCATTTTAGTACTAGACAGTAGTGGATCAACGACACATTTATGAATGCAAATGTCTTAAGTCTGCTCCATTCCTTCTTCTTTAAAACTGTTATTTTATGGGAGTGGTGTCAATTTGCAATACCAGGCACAAAATGTAAAATTTTCAGCTAAGTTAATCATTTATGTATGAATGATATTTTAGTAGTTAAGAGTAAAATTAAAAATAGCAAAATGAACCTCAGTTAATATCAAGTTAAATTTAGATTTATTCAAATCAAAGAGGTTACAAGATAAATATAACATCACAATTCAGAACCAGTACATTGCAATATTGAAAATACAAAGCATTGATGAGCAGTGGGAAATGCCAAAATTAATCACTGCAGCAAACATCAAGAGTTTCTTACCACCAGTAAGATAAAATTCAAGAATGAAATGGATGTAGTAGTAGCCTCCGTTAGTCAAAGTTGACTATGGATTTTTCAGTGCCCCTAGAAATATTGTATTTTCTTTTCTATCCTTTCACCGTGTGTTCTCTTTTTCTATGAATCTGTCTGCTTCTTGTTTGAGGTGGACCTTTAAAGTGTTTCCAGAGATTGCGGTCTGCAGCTATTTCTTCCCAGGCTGCAGGGTTTATGTTCAGAGTCTTCATGTCGCGTTTACACACATCTACAAATCAAAGTTTTGGGCGCCCTCTAGTCCTTTTGCCATCTGCCAGTTGTCCGTAGAGTATATCTTTTTGTATGTGGCCAAGCCAGCATACCCTACATTGTTTGAGCAGTGTATAGATGTTCAGGAGGCCTGTGCGAGTCATAACTTCCACGTTTGTCACTTTATCCTTCCAGGTGATAACCAAGATTACGGGGCATACATTGCATATGGAATGCATTTAGCCTTCTCTCCTGCTTTGCATAAGTTGTCCAAGATTCGCTGCCATACAGGAGGATACTAATTATCATTATCATCATGTGCCATACCGGTTGGCGTAGGTGATCATGTCCTTCGACAATCTTTTATCTACAGTGCATCGTATCAGATCTGTTGTTGACTGTTTCCATGCCATGACACCTCTTAATTTTACTAATAGAATTCTACCTGATACTGGCCAAAATCCTTTCACTGTTTTGCTTCTTTCTCTATCTATTAAGTTGTGTTTTAACATGATTATTCTAGGCAATATAAGAAGGTATTTTGCCATTCCTTTCCTTCTTGGCAGTGACTGTACTAGTCGGAGATCACAGCCATTGTCTCTATACATGAAATCCTCTGCCTGCCATTGCGGAGTGGGGACCATAATCGGCACTACTTGTCGGCTGCTCACACAACACCATCCATCACCTGCTCCAATGGCTTCACATAACCCTGATAGGGGAGCTAAACGGGAGCTTCACCTTGCCCAAGGGTGTCCCGAAGACTAGCGGATGAAAGGAGACATCTTACTCCTCCTTTGGTAGGGCAGAACTCTACCCCACTAACCAAACTAATTATGCAGGCATTGTAAACTGTGGCCTTTGTTTTAATTGCCAGTTTGTTGTTTTGCCAGACGCGCCTAGAAAGACGAGCAAGGGTGGTAGCAGCTTTACCAATACGGGAGTCAATTTCTGTATCTAAAGATAGTTTGTTGTTGATGATGGACACCAGGTAATTATGCTGCAGCACGACATCAAGTGTATAGTTGTCGATAGAGATTGCAGGTGTTGCTTCGACATCCTGACCGAGTATGTTAGTTTTCTGCAAACTTATTGTTAGGCCGAAGTCTCTGCAGGCGTGTGAAAAGCAATGTACCATGCTCTGGAGTTCTTCCTGACTTTGCGTGATGAGTACAGCATCGCCAGCAAATAACAGGCCTCTAATAAAGATGTGTCTAATTTTGGACCTTGTCTTTAGTCTTGTGAGATTGAACAACCGACCATCAGATCTAGTATGAAAGTACACTCCATTTGCATTTGAGAATACATGTTTTAATAGGACAGCGAAGAAGATTCCAAACAGAGTCGGAGCAAGAATGCATCCCTGCTTCGCATATGTTGAAGGGTTGTGATGTGCTGCCGTCATATTGCATGGTGCCCTTCATATCCTCATGAAATGATTTGATTAATGTTAGCAGAGTATGTGGGCAGCCTATTCTGGAAAGTATTTTGAAAAGACCATCCCTGTTGACAAGGTCAAAGGCATTTGTAAGGTCGTTGAAGGCAATGAAGAGAGGCTTTTTCTGCTCTTTAGATTTTTTTGGAAGCAGACGCAGAGAGAAAATTATATCTGCAGTTGATCTTCTGGATCTAAAGCTGCATTGCAATTCAGGATATACGCACTCTGCAGGTTTTTGTAGCCTTCCTAAGATGACTCTGGCGAAGGTCTTGCCAATGATGCTGAGTAAGGAGATGCCTCTGTAGTTGTTTCAGTTGCTTCTATCTCCTTTATTTTTGTAGAGAGTTACAATCACGGAGTCTCTCATATCATGAGGAATGATTTTCTCTTTCCAGCACTGATGTAGTACTTTAAGCAGGGGATGTAACAGATTACCTTTACAGGAGTTGATCAAATCGGGTGGAATCCCATCTTGTCCTGGCGCCTTGCCAGTGGCCAAGCTATCTATGGCCTTGCTAAGTTCCTCTATAGTTGGTTCAATGTCTAACTCTTCCATAGGTGGGAGACATTGGATAACGTCGAGGGTGTTTGGTGTAACAGTGTTTTCTATTGAAGAAAGTGATGAATAATATTCCACCCATCTTTCCACTGTTTGCCTCTATCTGTTATTTTCTCCCCAGTGGTATCTTTAGTGGGACAATAGTATATTTTGTTGGTCCGAGGGCTTTCTTTATGCCATCATACATTACTTTTAGGTTCCCTGTTTGAGATGCAGTATGGATGTTGTCATTAAGCTGGAGCCAATACTCATGTGTGCAGTGTTGAGCTGTTTGCTGGACTTTGTTTCTGGCCATTTTAATAGCCTGCAGAGTATTTGCATTAGGTGCACGCTTGTGATCTAAGAAGGCTGCGCGTTTGGCTTATTATGGGTGTCATAACATGGGAGTTGGCTTCAAACCAATCGTGAGACTTAAATGACAGTTTTCCAAAGATGCTAACCGCATTGTTGTAGATGACGTTGCGGAGATGTTCCCATTTTTCCACAGCACTTTTGTCATGTTCATGAGAGCTCAGTGACTCCTTGAGGGTCTTGAACTACTCGACCAATACAGAATGTGTTAGCTTGCTAGTGTCTATGCGTGGTCTCTTCTTTGGCTGATTGGCATAGTGGAACCTCCTGGGCAGTAGCTTGATTTTGCAGCAGACTAGTGAATGATCCGAGTAACAGTCTGAACTGTGGTATGACAGTGTGAGAATTACAGATTTGAGGAGAGGGCGTCTGACAAGTATCAAGTCCAGCTGGTGCCAGTGTTTCAATCATGGATGTCTCCAAGATACTTTATGCTGAGGCTTGGTTTTCAAAAAAGTATTTGTGGTGTACAGGTTATGGTAGGCACAAAACTCTATAGAAGTTGTTGGCCGTTTTCATTTAATTTACCAACTTCAAAGCGACCGAAGCAGGTTAGCCACGAACTGTGGTCTGCACTAATTCTAGCATTGAAATCCCCCAGTAGAATAGTGTGATCTTGTCCTGGTATTCTTTCCATGACTTATGTCAAATTTTTGTAGAAATTGTCCTTGGTTTCAGATGGAGGGCACAGGGTCAGAGCGTATACACTTATAAGAGTAACTGGTCCTGCTGTTGTATTAAGGTGAAGTGTTAATATCCGCTCTGATGCATTCTGACCTAGTGTAACCAGACCTTTTAGAGATTTTTTCACAGCAAAAAAACCTACACCGTGTTCTCTGATATCATAGCTGCTCTTTCCTTGCCAATAGAACACATAGTCCACCTCGTTCAGCATACCTGAGTCTGCCAAACGTGTCTCTTGAAGTGCGACTATATCCACCTGGAGTCTTTTCAGTTCATTATTGATTATGGCTGTCTTTCTGGCGTCGTTTATGTCGTGCAATTTGTCAGATAGACCAGTTTGCATTGTGCGGACATTCCATCAACCCAAACGTAGGTTGAGTTTCTTAATTGTTGGTTTCACTTGTGTGGCAGGTGTGGATGGTAACATGTCGACACCAAAATGGAGATTCTGGAGTGTCCTCTCCAGGGCACAAGCTTGAGCAGAAAAAGAAAAGAGACAAGTTGTTGCCCATGCAACATGTTTCTTCTCTCCATGCAGCAGAGTGATCCAAAGATCTAGCAGGGCAAGAACAGTTTGGTGCCATGGTGCCAGCTGCGCCACAGGAGTTGCCAAAGCAATGTTGAAATCAAAACTGAACTGCCTTAGGAACTCCATCTCCAAATTTTTCCTCAGGATTTACTCCCGAAGTCTATTCCATGAACGGGTACCCGCTAGACAGCAGGGGTTTATAATCGGAGTTGACTTTCTCTTGTAATAAAATAAAATGAAGCAAAAGAATCTCAAATGTGGTTTTACAGAAGAATGTTAACAATACCATGGACAGCTAAGAAGAGTAATAAAAACGTCCTGAAAGAGGCCAAAGCAAAGAGAGAGACTAAAAGAGTGACGCAAAGAGACTGAAATGCAACAATAAGGAGATGCTTAAGATATATACAAATAAATTGAAGAATTAACAGGAAGAAAAACAAAATAAAAAACTGGATGTTTAAGATCAAAGGAAGGAGAACTGTTGACTGAACAAAAAAGCATAAGGTAAAGATGGACAGAATACATTAAAGATCTTTATGATGATGAATAAACAGAAGTAAATATTAAGGATAAGGGGGAAAGGACCAGAAATACTCAAATAAGAAATGGAAGACGCAATATGAAACCTGACCAGATAATATATCTGTAGAAGAAATTGAAGCCATGGGTGATTTTGGAATAGAAATAATAACAAAAATGTTAAATAATATCTACGTAGTAGCCTCCGTCAGTCATAGTTGACTATGGATTTTTCAGCGCCCCTAGAAATGTTATTTTTTCTTTTCTTTTCTTTAGCCATGTATTCTCTTTCTCTAATAATCTGTCTGCTTAGTGTTTGAGGTGAACCTTTGGAGTGTGTTTCCAGAGATTGTGGTCTGCAGCTATGTCTTCCCATGCTGCACGGTTTATGTACAGAGTCTTCATATCACGTTTACACACATCTACAAATTGAAGTTTTGGGCGCCTCCTAGTTCTTTTACCATCTGCCAGTTGTCCATAGAGTATATCTTTTGGTATGTGACCATCTTTCATACTGTGTACATGGCCAAGCCAGCGTAACCTATGTTATTTGAGCAACGTGTAGATATTCGGGAGGCCTGTGCAAGTCATGACCTCCATGTTTGTCACTTTATCCTTCCAGGTGAAACCAAGAATACGGTGCAGACATCGCATATGGAATGCATTTAGCCTTCTCTCCTGCTTTACATAAAATATCTACAACAGCGGATATATACCAGACAACCTGCTCAAATCAATATTCATAGCCCTACCAAAATAAATCTGGTGCGCTTGAATGCGATGATCATCGCACAGTAAACTTTATGAGTTATATGACTAAGATATTACTAAGAATCATCATGAGAAGAGTGCGAAACAAAATCAGTCCACAAATTAGTGATGAACAGTGTGGTTTTGTTGGAAGTAAAGGAACGAACAATGCCATATACATCATAAGATCTTTAGTAGAAAGAGCCACAGAGGTGAAAACAAACTTATACCTATGTTTCATAGATTATACCAAAGCATTTGACAAAGTAAAGTACCAAGAAATAATCAAAATTTTAGAATGCATACATGTTGACAACAAAGATCTAAGAATAATAAAGAACATGTACTGGCAACAAACAGTGGCTATAAGAACTAGACATCAATTGAAAATGTTTCAACAAAAATAACAGGGTTGTGTGTTGTCACCAGATTTGTTTATTAATATGTATAGTGAAAATTGTTTTAAGATCCATAAGGGGCATGCCTGGAGCAACAATGTAGCTCTCTTTTTATTAATATTCCTATCACTCTTTCTGTTATGTTCTGTTGTGTTGCCTGAATATATAAATGTATATTTTTCATCCTCTATATACCCACACTCTTTCCAACTTGTCTCTGATATATACTTATATTATATTATTAATTGGCCATGTGATGAGAGAACAAGAGATTCTCAAAGCAAGTCCTCAAATGGGAACCAGAGGGTAAAAGAAAGAGAAGCCAACCTAGAGAAACACAAAAAAAACATTGAGGAGAGAGACAACAATAGGCATCAGCTCCCTCATGGAGATTAAGCGACACATCCAGAACAGAACCAAGTATTGAGAATAAATATGGGTCGTGTGTAAGGTCTGACACTTGATAACAAAGATCGTCAGACACCAGAGTCCAAAATTTCTGCCCTATGTGGCATCTACGGTTTGAAAGGACAATAGATAGATTGAAGCTTATTAGATATAAGAAAGATATTACCTTTTTTGATAATTCATATCAGATGTTTCCACGCCCAGAAGTCATGAAAATATTACAAAAACATCTGGAAAGACAGATGACACTGGGAAAGACCAGGACCAATGACTGACCAGGCCGGCACACTGCCAGCTGATAACCTACTAGCTATAGAAACGACACCTAATAAATGCCCCCAAGATTCAGTGAAAGGGGAGAGGGGGGGAGAATGATGAATCCCACAGCGATTCTGTGGAGAAAATAAGGACCGACCAATGGATTTTGATCCCATAACAATGGCTGGAACACCAATGTAGCTGTGGAAGGAAATTAATTCTCAACACAGAAGGGCATGAAATACACAGAACAAAGAAGAGGTGTGGGAATACAGCAACAGTAGCTCAACAGCGCACTGTCCCGACAGATAAGACGTCAGATCTCAGTCAGGAGTTAATACATAGAACTGAGAATATTCAAGTCGAGCTGCCTGATGATGAATTCGCTCACCTCATGGACAGGAAGAGAGAGAAGATCAAGTTTCCTCCCGCCTGCAACACAGTAGTCTGAGAGAAGTTAGACAAGTCACTAGCAAAAGCCATAGACCACCACCTTAAACAGCTGAACTTGTCCCAGAAGCTTGAAAGCATAGGCGAAGTGTATAAGATAGTTACAAAAGTGACAAAAAAGAACAGCTTTAGTATATTAAACAACAACAAAATAATTATGCACAGATGGAAAGAATATTTTGAGACTGAATGGATATGACATAAACTATAATGATAATGCAACAAAGACAAAGGGAAATGCAGAGACAGAACATAACATCATAAAAGAAGAAATGATGAAATAATAAAACATGCACCAAGAAATAAATCACAAGGATAAGATGACATATTAGCAGAAATAATACCACTCTTAGGACAAACATAAGTTACATGGCTATGCAGAACATTCAACGCAGCATAGCAACAACAAAAAGTTTCAGAAAACTGGAAACAGGTTATTATAACTTCTTGAAAAAAAAAAGAAGAAAGACAGGAAGAGGGAGTGCAACTAATAACACAGGTGTCTCTCTACTTAACCAAGTATTAAAGTTGTATGCAAAAATCATAGAAAAAAAAATTTAAGACTAATTACTGATCAGCAAATCTTAATTGGGCTTCAGGAAAAACAGAGGATGTACACGTGGAATATTCACTCTAAAACAACAAGCTGAAATACCAACAAACCACAATCAAGATCTATACATTGCTTTCATAGACAAATAAAAGGCATTCAATAGAGTTAACAAAGAAAAATTGTGGGAGACACTAACGACCTATAGAGTATGAGCAAGTCAATCTACAACAATAAGCTAACAAAAACACTTTAAAATCAGAATACGAGTAAGACAAGTACTATCCTTTTTATTGTTTAGTTTAATTGGACTATTTATGTAAGTTAGCCAATCCACCTGACCCTAAGGATTTTAAAGAGCTTCTAATTGCAGATAACCAGGCACTGATGAGAATTCACTGATGATTATAACACTGATGAGAAAGATGCAGTAATCTATACAGATGGATCTGTAATACAACACAAAAGGAGTGCATGGGCATTTACAGCACGCTTGACAGGCAGAATAGTCAAAGAAGACAGTGGTGCATATGTTATGACCACGAGTAGCATGATGACGGAGGTGATGGCAGTGACCAGGGCATTCATCTAACTAGTGTCACAGGACTACACCCATGCCTGTATACTGAGCGATTCGTTGAGGTTGATAAAAAAAAGTGGAGGCGGGCTCTGTATGCAGGCAATGGGTAGAGTCGTTGCAGATGTCAAAAATATGTAGGGTCACGTTTGTCTACATCTCTGGACATGCCGGAGTATGAGGAAATGAAAGAGTGGACAGGTTGGCTAACTGCGATGTCGTTGAAGATGGCCAACCAATTGTGTGTGTGTGTGTGTGTGTGTGTGTGGGGGGGGGGGGGGGGGGAGAGAGACATCATCAATATCCTCCTAGATGTGGGAAGGGCACAGGACTTCGACAACCATGTGCCCACATCACTCCTTCAGATGAAAGAGATGGGATTTAAGTTCTGGCACAGCCAGAAACGAGAAACTTAGTGGGCGTATAAAAAAACTTATTATCCAACACAGAGCTGGAGTTGTCAGTCGCTGGACACTGCAGGACTTGCTGAGGAGGGAATCTGAGAACATATGGACATC
The DNA here is from genome assembly GCA_032433765.1 of Megaustenia siamemsis. Classification (NCBI taxonomy): domain Eukaryota; kingdom Metazoa; phylum Mollusca; class Gastropoda; order Stylommatophora; family Ariophantidae; genus Megaustenia; species Megaustenia siamemsis. Next base: position 9,977,352 of record JAVIAB010000026.1, on the reverse strand, counting down.
ATTCTACCCTCATTTGGTAATTTCCTAGTTTGATCAGATATATTATTTCAGTTTGGAAGAGTGATGTCCCCTAAAATATGTCTGCCAAAATACAGTGGTTCTACGCATTCTTGGCGTTGGGGTCATTACGCTGGCATGTGTCACTCACACTGGCGTTTGGGTCAGCGTGGCGTTCGGGTCAGCGTCTGCGTCCAAATCGAGATGTTAATTAATAATTGGCTGAACCCCTATCCTTTCTTCATTTAACACTAAAGCTAAACCTAACCCCTGGACCCAACGCCCAATCAACAGATACTCCGAAATGATTACATGCCAGCGTAATGACCCCAACGCCAAGAATGCGTAGAACCACTGTATTTTGGCAGACATATTTTAGGGGACATCACTCTTCCAACTGAAATAATATATCTGATCAAACTAGGAAATTACCCCTCATTTTTCTTTCAACATGCCTTGTAGCATCTTGTTGTCTTGAAATCTAATACTCTGAAATCTCTTCTGTTGCATTGATAAAAACCTTCTGTACTAAATGAGTTAAGAGAGAAGCTAGGAACAGTGTCCACTAATTAAAACATAAAAATACAACTGATAAAATGGTTAGCCATGTGATAAAACAGAAAGATCAAAATATGACACGTATATCCATTAACCAATGCCAAAAAAAAAAAAAAAAAAAAAAAAAAAAAAAAAAAAAAAACACCAGTTTTCAAGGGATCTGAAAAAAGATGGATTGATGATTCTTCTTCTTTCAGTAGAAAGAAGATGAGATATTAGGAAAAACAAACATAACAAAACAGAAGGAAAGGCCAACAGAACACACTATATCTCCTATCAAAGATGAAATGCAAATGAGGGAAGAAGAAAATAATCTGAAGGGTTTAAAATTTAAATAAAAATGTGAATACACATGTCCAAAATATTTTTATTAATGAAAGGAAATTGAACTATTAATTCAAATTTATTTAACCCGAGATTACGATACTGCCTTAAAAAATTACTGTCTTGAAATATATATATATATGTATATGGAGGACTCTTTAGTCTCGAGGCAAGACAGAGGGGTTCAAATTCTGGCTGCACCAGTTGGGATTTTTATTTTATGATCTCTCTCTGCGGCAACCGCCCCTGGTCTCAGCAGCGAGGCCCAGCTTGAAATGTCAATTACTCATGGACGGAAAAAATATGAGTACCTCAGATGTCAGAGTTTTCTGCCTGTGCGGGGAGGGACCACTGCGCACAAGGCTGCCAGGGAACAATGGATTAACATGCAAAATTCAGTTCCTAGTATCTAGGGACTTCATCAGAGGTAAAAAGCTGGCGTATGCACACAAAAAAATATAAATATATATATTTTTTTTAATTTGACAGTTTGCCACAGACAAACATTTCCCTAATATTGTTGTCAAGAATTACAATGTCAGCATAAAGAATAAGGCTGTGACTAAGAATGAAAGAAATCATACATTATTAACTCAATACTTACTGTCTGCAACTCTTTCTGATGAGCCTTACGCAGCCTCTTGTAGACAGTGAAATTCCTGTAATCATTGCTCCGCTCATGTTCTTTCATCTGTTTCTGGACAATGGAAGTCGTGCGGATTGTAGCAAAATTGTTGGCAACTGCCGGATCAAAGCCTCTAGGACTACCACCTGAGGCCTAAGAAGTTAAAAAAAAAATAAGACAACAAATAAATGAAGAGGGGGGGACACCAAACCATATCCTCAGCATACATACCATTGCTGTTACTTTTTAAATCATACTAAACAACTGGCTATAACAAGCTTATTTTCAGTATGTGACCAGTATGGCAGTAGCAAAGCCTAGTCTTTGTCTAGTCATTGACCCTATATTATGGATCTGTGATGCTAATATCTTTCAATACACTCATCAAACACAGTCGCAAATATTTAAAAAATATAATAAGTCGCAAATATACACCTGTTACAAGTGAAATAACTCATCCTGTAGAAGCGAAATGGATTTCACACTAACAAGAACAAATTTTTTAAAAATAGTAAATGACAGCAGAGCTGACCAGAATGTTATACATAATAACCACCTTAAAATGGTGATGATCACACTAAGAAGATCAAAAGCAAAGAGAAGATACACAAACAAGAAAAAGAAACAAAAAGAACAGACCAAAAAATAAAATAACTGGAGTTTAACTCTTTCAGGACTATTATCCGACATGTCGGTTCAATAAAAAGTGTTTATTACTAACTATTCACCGAAAATTCGGCCCTGACGAGTGTAGCTTAATATTTGTATTGTTTTCACTGATTTTTGGTTTTTATTTTAACCATCACTTGATTTTTGAATGTAGGAGAGTTCTCACTTCTTGTTGAACCTTGTAGTTTCGCAGTTTGAACATTAGAAAACTGTTAACTTATGATATAGTGCAGAACAAGCTAGATCTATGTTTGAAACCTTGTTATTGAGTGATTTAGAAATAGAGTATTCGTAGTACTTAGAATCAGACAATAATTTTGTTGTTGTGATAATGGTGATAGTCGTAATGTTAGTAATAGTAATGCTAAAAAACAATGACGATCTGGCTTAGATTTAGCTGGTGGATGCCTCTCTTCCAGCACTATCAGTGTCACAGAGGAATCGATTGGTAGTGATTCTGATAACAAAACTGGTACTTTAGGGCAATCACACAAAATAAGCCCATTTGTGTAATTAAAAATAATAAACTTGACTTGTAAATAATATTGTTGTGACGTCACATAAATTCATCATATTTTTCAATCTGGGTTCATTTACAAAAATGTACATAATTTAGTTATTTGTGGACATAACTTCATCAAATAAACTGTATTTTGGAGGAATTTGGATTATGTTGTGTAATATTTCAAGACAAATGGATAGAAACATGGAACAAGGTAAGTGAATTACAATAATTTTAATTAAAAATAATCTACCATGAATATTTTATATTTTTAAAAATATATTTATTCCTTCAAATAATCACATATAAATATATTGCTATTTTCGTTTTCTGTGTCCATTTTCCTTTCCAGTGATGTATAACACATGCCACATTTATCTAAATTATTGTCTGAAGTAGTCAAATGAAAAAGGTATATGGTGAATTTTTTTTGACACAGGAAAATTAATCTAGTCCAAACCTAAAAATAATGTGTTTCCTGTTCTGGTCCTGCAAGAGTTAAGAATCAAGAAAAACTTCTTTACTTCCTTTAATGCCCATTTGAATGTCAAGGGAGATAAATTATGCTATGTTAGAAAAACACAGAGAAACAGTTAAAGAAAAGAAGAAACTATACAAAAATTAGAAGGACCAAGAAAAATATAAAAAATATGTTCCAGCATAGAAAAATGTTAAAATGCGATAAAAGAAGCAAAGCAAAATACTTTGCCAAAAAAAATTGGTCAAAAGATGAGCAGGGATTTAAAAGATAGCTACAAAAAATGTCTATAAATGCAACGAGAGCAAGAAAAGAAAATTGCAACCCGACTGAACATATTAATCACAAAGAAGAACAACCAATATCAAAAACCAACAAATGCAACAAAGATTAAATATCTGAAATTGGTTATTGTTATTGGTTATGGAAGGCCTCGGTTTCACAGCAAACGAATTAAAATCCATAATTGCTCAACCGCCCGTGCCAGTGGATCATCCTAATTACTAACTCATCTCCCAAACAAAGAAAGGCAACTGTAGTCCCCATCGTAGCAGTCTCAGCACACGCCAAAAGACATAAGGCGAAACCGCGCAGAAAGTGAACACAGCCAACTGTTCCCTTTCATACGATATCATCATTCATCGTAAACAAGCAGGATATCGAAGCAGGATCAAAACGGATGAGACACACAGCTCACGGTGTGCACAGAGCACTTAACTCAGTAGCTCCTGCAACAAGCCGGACTTGGAATATGAGGAAACTGCAAGAAGGAACACTTTTCAGACATAGCCTTCAATGGTTCCTGCCGCCTATCCACCATATACCATGGGAGTTCACGTCCTCCCGAAAATGATGATCGTCATAGCACTTGATGATGTTAGGCCGTCATTGATGACTCCAATTCCAAACATATAGACACACAGTGGTGGTAAGTTATCATTTCCAATCCAACAGAAGCCACATGACCTATAGTTAGTAAAACCACAGAGAGAATATGATTTTGTGACCTTCACTGATTCACTCTTAGATGTGAATGTGTAGTTTACACAAGAGGAGAAGTTTTCAACTACAGTGATCCCATTTAAGGCAATTCTGGGATAGCAAGGCAAGTCTCCTTTATAGCAGCAGAACTTGATGTTCTCCGCTCCCTTCTTGTAGCTGCCGCCACACGATTCTGATATCTCATTAACTTCGATATCATTCAAGAACAATGTCAGATTAACATTCCATAGATATGGCTCTGCTGATGAAATGCTTGGTGCAACAGTTGTATCAATCATACTGGAGGCTCCTGGTCTGTGGTCATTAATATCACAGACGGCACATGATGTTGTTATATTCAGTATTTCTTTCTGGGGTGTAAATATGTGGCACACACATGGAGAGTGGTTTGTGGTCACAGTAATCCCATTAAAGGCAATTCTAGGGTAGCATGGCATAGCTGTTTCAGAACAGCACAATCCTGTGATGTTTTCTGTGTCCTTAGCTACCAACGTCCCAAACGTCTGAAACGAATTAACGACTTTATCTACAGCGAAGGTTAACGAACTGTGAACAAACATTTATGTTCAAACCCTTGAAAACATTTTCAAAAATCTGCCAACTCGCAGCAATATCATATCTCGTGTTGTTCAATGTAAACATTGCTTAGTCCATAGCTCGAATATAAATAAGCTGCCATTTTGGTGCGTCCCTGACGTCATCATCAGCCTATATCTGAAATATCGACAAATATTCTGAAGACATACTGAATGTAGGGAGCCGCGATAGCTCAGTGGTTAGTGAACTGGACTACCACGGACAAGGGGTAAGGTTCGATCCCAACCGACGGCTTCCAGGTTCACCCAGCCTTAAATGGGTACCGGATTTTTTTCTGGTTAAGTAAAGTAGCACGGGCGTAATACTGACTACATTACCCCAAAAATCATGTGCTGAAAGTCTGTAAAATATAGGGTCACTAACACCATATTTCCCTATACGCCACTTGGCGTGACGGGGGTACTTTACTTACTTTTACTTACTGAATGTGACACAGAACATAACATCATAAAAAAGAAGAAATCAAAGAAGTCAAAACATGCACCAAGAAATAAAGCACCAGAGACAGACAACATGCAGATATAAATAATAGCAGCTGCAGAAGAAAGAAGAGGTATGGTCACAAAGAATATTCAATGCATTATGGCAACAACAGAAAACTACAACAGATCAGAAACAGGTCATGATCATACTAATCTATAAAAAGGAGAAAACTAAGAGTAACTCCAACCAATATAGAGGCATCTCCCTACTAATCCATGAAGAATAGAGAAGTTATATGCTAAAATTATACAGAAAAGACTAAGTCCAATTATAGAACTCCAAAATCTGCGACTTTCAAATGGGTTTCTGGAAAAATAGAAGAAGTTCTGACATACTATTTACTCAAAAATGTGCAGAAAAGACGATAACGACCAGGTAGACAAATATTGACAACATGTGGAGTAAGCTTTCATTCAACCAAGCTACATAAAAATCTCTTCACCAACAGTAGCTGCAGTCAGAATAACAGCATCACACACAGATCAGTTTTAAGTTAGAAAAGGAGCAAGACAGAGATGTGTACTACCACCCCTATTGCTAATTACTTAACATAGACTACATTAGTCAATCCATTCTATCCAGAGATTAACAAGCCTGTATTCACAAACGATCAGGCACTAATACATGGGAACATGAGAATAAGACTAAAATAGACTTATTACAGATACCAAATACAAATGGTTTCCAAGATTGTGGAAACTGCTCACGTTCTCTCAATCACTGCAGAAAGTGCATTTGGGGTCTGATTAATTTCGGCTCTCCATTGCAATTTTCAGCGTTAGTCAAAATTATGTTCTACTTAACATATCTGCACCGATGAAACGGAGTTGTACGCACGGCAATATTCCTTTTTGACAAATCAAGTGTTGTGAATGCGACCTTCCACCAGCTAGAGTTGATCTGCGCTTTACGTCACATTGAGTGCTGTTCATGACCATTGTTGGAATTGCTTGACGCACATTATTTACATGTTACAACTCATTAATGTGAACTGCTTCGTCAAGTCAGCCGCAGTTTTATCTCTTTAGGGAATTTGCATCATGTTTCGTTCGTTGTAGGCTGCATTCACTAGTGTAATCAGGAATATGTGGGCGGTGCCATTGTTGTGTGCTACATCGTCATAATGGCTCATTGTATATCCCAAGACCGGCCATATGCTAATCTAATGGTCTGTAGTTTGATGTGCGACGGGGATAATCGGACAACTAACTGTGTTTTATACGTTCAGATTTTGAATAAAAAATTATGTCTTAACATCATCAAGCGCTATACATTTGAAAAAATTTGACCATCATTTTCAGGAGAACATGAACTTCTAGTCAATATGGTGCATAGGCGGCGGGAACCATTGAAGGCTATGTATGAAAGTGTTCCTGTTGCAGTTTCCTCATATTCCAAATCCGGCTTGTTGCAGGAGCTACTGAGTTAGGTGCTCTGTGAACACCGTGAGCTGTATGTTTCATCCTTTTTGATCATGTTTCGATATTCCAATCGTTTACGATGAATGATGATATCGTATGACAGGGAACAGTTGGCTGTGTTCACTTTCTGTGCGGTTTCGCCTTATGTCTTTTGGCGTGTGCTGAGACTGCTATGATGGGGACTACAACTACCTTTCTTTGTTTGGGAGATGAGATAGTAATTTGAATGATTCCACTGGCACGGGCAGTTGAGCAATTATGGATTTTAATTCGTTTGCAGTGATACCGAGGCCTTCCATAACCAAAGAATCAAATACAATATGACAATCAAGACCAACAAGACAGAATTAATGAACACTGATAAAAATACAAAAAATCAGCATAACAATAGACAGCATACAAGGAATTGTGAGGAATAGTAAAGGAATCTAGATACACAGGAAGCCCAGTGATAAACAACAACTCACAAGCAGCATAAATAGACTCAAGATGCAACAAAAGCTTGTAATCATATGGCAGGGGTCAAGATGACCCTGAGATGAGTGCAGTCATACTTACATACACCACAACCGACTACATACATCAAGATCGCTGAACAACAAAGCTTATTAAGACTGGTTCACCACCCAGCATTACTCCTGGAAATAGACTATGTAATCTGGCACCAAGCAAGTAGTGATCAAAGAGTGAAGGCAAACCAGTATTCAAAAATGCTATGCTGAAGTCAGATGTATTTGACTGAAAAGCGAAAATAAACCTAAAAAAAAACTGTTATCTAAACACGCTTAACGTCATTTTAATTATAGATTACGATACCTTTGTAAAAATGACTAAGGCAAAATAAAAATTTTTTAATTTCAACTGTTTGCGGCAGGGAAAAATGTCCCCCTTCTGTGTACCTTTTCCTAATATCCCCCCACTCCTGAGAAACCTGACAAGTGACTGCTGGCAGATTGTTGTTTATCAGACACCATACACGCTTTGTCAAAAATTGTAAATAACATATGTAAAAGTGCTGCTTTTTTTAAAAAATACATTTGGACATAGCACAATACATTTTTTTTTTACTTCTATCAGGGAAATCTCTTCCGCTGAAGGTGTAACATCTAACAAACCTTTGTAAACATGAAATTGGCAATGAACAATGCTAAGATAAAAAGCGAATGAACAGGCTGGACATATATAGACATATCTTGTGTGATATGATGACAGGCTGATGTGCTGAGAAATGATTACATCTTCTAAAGAACCCTGGTGAATACTTGCTTCATAACAATTGTTTTATTTAATTCTACCACACCTGCTAATGTACCTTATATATATATATATATTCATAATAAAGGCCACAGGGACGGGTTTCATTTGAACACGCCTTGTATTATCAATTAAGTCAGTGCGAGATATCAATGAAAGACCATCAATGACAGCAAGCCATATATTATCAATTATGTCTGTGCGAGACCATCAACAATAGTAAGCTATGGATTATCAATCATGTCAATGTGAGACCAACAATGACAGACCATAAATGACAGTAAGCCATATATTATTAATCATGTCTGTGCAAGACCATCAACAACAGTAAGCCATGTATTATCAATCATGTCAATGTGAGACCAACAATGACAGACAATAAATGCCAGTAAGCCATATATTATCAATCACATCTGTGTGAGACCATCAACAAGGGTAACCCATATGTTATCAATCATGTCTGTGCAAGATTATCAATGACAGACCATCAACAACAGTAAGCCATATATTATCAATCATGTCTGTGCGAGACCATCAACAACAGTAAGCCATATATTATCAATCATGTCTGTGCAAGACCATCAACAACAGTAAGCCATGTATTATCAATCATGACAATGTAAGACCATCAATGACAGTAAGCCATATATTATCAATCATGTCTGTGTGAGACCATCAACAAGGGTAACCCATATATTATCAATCATGTCAGTGCAAGATTATCAATGACAGACCATCAATGACAGTAAGCTATATATTATCAATCATATGCTATATATTATCAATCATGTCTGTGCAAGACCATCAACAACAGTAAGCCATATATCCATCAATCATATGATAGATAATATATGGCTTACTGTCATTGATGGTCTTGCACAGAGACTTTCTGTGTGAGACTTTCAACGACGGTAGCCATATACTGTCAACCATATCAAAATGATGCCATAAATAACAGTCATATACTATCAATTATGTCAGTGGGCAACTAAAAGTAATAGTAAATCATATAATACCAATCATGTAAGCATTATCACACCTCCCACCCTCCAAACCAATCAAAAGCAGTAGTTACTAAAATTATAAATTAATATATTGTTAATCAAATTAGTGTGAGACCATAAGTGATCATAAGCCATATATTATCAATCATGTTAGCGCGAGACCATCAACAACAGCAAGCCATATAAAATCAATCATGTCAGCGGGAGACCTTCAATGACAGTATATTATCTATCAATCGTGTCAGTGAGACCATGGATTTTTTCAGAGTGCTGTAAACATACATATTCTCCTGAAATGATTCGCTGATCTATCACATTGGAAGTTTCCCTCCATAATAATAGTCATTTATTATTATTTGTCTCCAGTGAGACCATAAGAAATCTATCTATCTATTGACCTTTCGAGCTGTAGCTGGCCCATAGGGCATAGACCCAGAAACTCTTTCTCTTATCTAAATTTTTATTCTAGCAGTTTTCAATCCTTGTAAAGATCTTTTATCAAATCTCGCCATTTGTCTCTGTTCTGTGCAAGCAACTCTATCTCATTGAGGAAGCCGATTCATTATTACCATAAATAATCTATCTATTGTCCTTTTGAGCCGAAGACGGCACATAGGGCAGAACCACAATCTCAAAAACAGAAACCTTGCATGCCAAAATGGCACATATTGCAGAGATCACTGCTTCTAAAATCCATGGCTCTGTTTCCGTAACAATACTTTTTACAATGACAGCTTGTCAAGCAATCGATCAACCTCATTAGTCGCTTCTTACAACATGCCTGGAAGGTCACAGTGTCACTATTCTTTACTTCCCTCATAATGAGCAACCATAAATAATAGTCAGTCATATATTATCAATCATGTAAGTGTGATCCCACCACTCATCAATAGCAGTAGTTATTAATATATATTATAATATATTGTTAATCATGTCAGTGTGAAACCATCAATGATAGCCATATAATATCAATCACGTTATATATATATATATGGCCCTTTTCGTCTTGTCAGACGGTCTAGTGGAGGCTATTGCGTATTTTTTTGAGGTATTGTTTTTGCCGAACAGCTTCTCTCGTGGCTAATTCTACCAATGTTTGACAAACACACGCGGTCACATAATGAACAGGTCAGGCTCGCTGGTCCACAGGGTTTACCATCCTTTTTCATGAGTCTCTTCTCTTCTAAGTCCTGTCTTAGAACAGTCTCAAATGTTGTTATACCGTTCCTTATACGTGCTCTCCATGATGTGCGATCACTTGCCAGATGTTGCCAGTCGTTTTCACAGATGGCGAAGTCTTTCAGAGATGATTTGCAGATATCTCTATATCGTAGTTTAGGTCTGCCGATTTGTCGTTTTCCGTGTTTTAGCTCGCCATATAGTATTTGCCTAGGAATGCGTTTTTCTTCCATCCGTTGGACATGCCCCAGCCATCTTAGCCTTCGACTTCTGAGCATCGACATGATTGTTAGGGTCTTAGCACGTTGCAGGACAGTTAAGTTGGTTATTTTGTCCTGCCATTTGATGTGCATTATTTTGCGGAGACATCGCATGTGGAAGACATTTAGTCTTTTTTCCTGGTTAGTGTGACCCCCATTAATCACAACTTCTAGAAACAAATCGTTGTGTGATCATCAACGGTTATTTATAGTAACACACAATTACCAGTCAAACCACAATTGTTTACAAACATTTTAAACTATCTTAGACATATATATACCACAGATTCTCAGATAAGATATCTCCCATCCCCCCTTTTTTTCAAGTGTTCACTGAAGAAACTTTTTTTGTAGAAGTTTAGTTGAATTTTCAACACTAGGCATTCTAGACATAGTTGTAGACATTCTAGACAAAGATTTTTTAAAACATCATTGATTTTAAAAAAATGCAATATTATTTTCAAAATTATAATTTGTTCACCATTATTAAAGTTGTTTCCTGTTACAAATGTGTATTTCACAATTTGCCTGCCCTGTAGCGGGTGCTTATCAATGAGAAAGTTTAAGTCATTTCAATGTTATCTAGAACCATGCTTGTACACAAGGCAATAAAGCATGCAACAATCAAGATTTCGGACAACAAAGTCATGATAAAACTGGGTAACTGGGCTGATGATGCTTTATTCCATAGGTACTCCTCAGACTTTTTAATGCTACTGCTGAGTGTTCTGACCAAGTATGGTCTTAGTTGTTCTGAATGTTCACCAATTTAGCACACCAGGTTATCACTCACAGTTTACTCAACATGTCAGCAACATTTTAAGGTGTTATTTCTATTTAAGGCACTCTTGTGTGATATGATGCTCTATGGCTATAGTGATTTAGATCTTTCAGGCAATAATACTTAAATTCGGATGCAAACATGCCAGCTTTTCATTCTCTCTTTCTGATTCTGGATCCTGCACAAACTGATAATCATGTTGTGAGTTCAGTGTGGTAGTATTGATAATTAAAAATAAAAGTAAATACATGAATACACATAATGTCCTTGTTTACATAAATGTCTGTTTTAACCATATGGTACGCTGGCATAAAAATTAACCTTCAACGATTTTTGTTTTTGTTTGTTTGGTCTCAAGCGGCAGCCCCACTGTATTCAGGACATTCCCACGTCTGCAACCCTTGCTCTTTCCAAAAGCCAGAGATAGGTGTCCACACTGACTATTCCTGTTGATTGTGGGCTGTTCTTTTCCATGGTTAGAGTCCCAATCTTTCAATTTCACTGTGGTAGTCTCCGACCCCGTTTAATCGTTTTTTTGAATAGTCTTTAACAATTTAATAATACTGCTTTGTTGTCACAATATCCCCTGTATTGGAGACCTCCCCAAGCCAGTCTGCTCATTATCATGTACCCAGGCATGTTCGGGACTGTATATACAATTAAGCCCTGTGACCTGGGACATTTGGAGTAAGTCTGTCCACTCTATGCACTTCAAGCTGCCCTCAGTTTTACGGCATTCAGTTTTACGAAGTATGTTTTGAATGTCTGCCACACTGATTATACATTGTATTTGCTGATAAAAAGAAAACTGCAGAGGCAGCTTTGGTTTCCATCCTCATACTACTGGTTGTGGTTTAATATGCTCCAGACATTCTTTTGACCATATTTCCATTCAGATATGCTACAAAACCACAAGAAATCTTGGCGTCCTCTGATGACTGACCTGTTTTTGAATGATATATGGATAATGCCAACGATATACATCCTTCTGTCAAAAGTAAACATGATTCCTAATATGAAAAATATACATGTTATGCTGGCCACTAGTCTTGTGTTACTGTATGCAAATTTTACAGTTTGACAGGCCAACACTTGAATCTTTACATATTACTGAAAATATTTTCTTATCATACAGTTAAATGTTAATAAAACAATGATTAATTTATTTTGTGTCCATAGTTTATCAATATTAGTATGAATCTACAATTCTGTGCATGCAGAAAAAAGGCCAATATGCAAAAGTTAATAGGTTGACTTTGAAATCATTTTTATCAGGGACACTGAGACCAGTATAAGAATGAATAAGAACAAAAGTAATTGTACATGTATTACATGTGAAATCACACATGGCACAAAAAGGAATGATCAAAAGTGGAGCAGATATGGTGTATTGGACTAGATGGCAACAGAAACTATTAGTATAAATGTTTTAAATCATCTACTGAAGTGGTCTGTGTACCTTTAGAAGTGTCTTGAACGCAATGAGGTCAGCCCAGTTCTGGTAATAAATTACTAAGCCAATATTGTGATAATGAGATACTTTCAAACATATTTTGCAATAAAATAATATTACCATAACTAAGTAAATATGCATTAATAATTTGAAACCTACATTATTTTGTTAAAAAATGAAAGCAATATCTAAAATATTCAATGTAACTGAAGCCAAAATCATTCTGAATATTTTTTGTAACATTTTTTTACTATTAATTTTCATATGAACAGCTATGGAATTCTATTTGCATTTCAGCTGAATAATTTGATGGTCATACATTCACATATGACTGAATAATAAAATCCACACATCAATATTAAATGCACATACTGATAAACTGCATACATTTAACATGATAATTTACAGTAGGAAATATTTTTTTATGTTTAAAAAAAAGTGAAGATTTACAGCTATAGGGTTATTATATGAGCACTAACAACTACTATAGAATGTTCTGCTTGGTTTAACATTTTATTCAAAATTGTTATATTTAAGAAAGTTGGTTATGGATGTAATAACAAGACAAGCTAAGGGAGGAGAACTGATCATGCTTGTACAGTTCAAGAGATGAGAAAAAAACAACCATGAAAACTGACCATGCTTGTACAGTAAACCAATATCAGAATGATACAACAAAGATATCTGAACATGCTCCAAGCAGAAAAGCTGCATTTGGCGAAGTTAATATCGGCAGCTGAATACCTTAGAAGCCAGGTAGGGACTGTATGAGGCACTCCGATGTGTGAAAGATGGCCACTCAAAGCCTCCTCCACTGCCCTTAAACGTTAAACAATAACAGCAATAAAGAATTAAGGCTAGCATGAGATGACCTCAAAGGACAATCATCAAACAGCATTATCTTATTTCATTCACCCTATCAAGTCTTGAAGTAAATATATGTACTACTCTACATAAACAAGGATGCATTATGTTTAGATAATATAAAGTTATTATGATATCCTTGGGACCATTGAAATATTGTCATTATAACCGTATCTCATTATATCCAATTAATGTTTAATAATAGGGGAATGTACTGTGCAAACTGTAGAAACAGGCTGAGTGACCCTTGCAAAAAGTTTTATATTATGTAATCACTACTAAATGAAGTCTTGGTGTGAGAGTGCTTTTTGTTGCTGTTTTTATGGGGGATACTCATCGAGTCAAAGATTCTCTGCAGTCCTCTTCACTGAGAAGGGTTGTCTCTGGGTTTAAAGAAAGAGTCAATATTATGTTGTTTAGGAACGTGGATTGTGAAATCATCTACAAGTTATTATATGCCTCAGAACAGTACACAATCAACTCCATAGTCACATGTATAAAAAATTCAAGATTGGCACCTCAGCCAAATGTGCATGTGGACAGGCGCCCCAGACCGCTGAAAACATACTTCAAGACTGTACTGAATATAGCACAATGAGGAAAACCAATTGATCCATAGATACACTACAGACATAACTATATGGGACACTGCAAGAATAAAAAAAAAACCCCAGTAAAAACGACATTGTAGATATAGACAATACTTCAGACAAATGAAGGAGAAAGAGATAGATTGATCTACAAGGCGCACAATAAAGTTGAGTTTTGTCAATGCGGCAGAGCTGTTGTCCTGTTGCATGAAAAAGTATCACAGGAATTCTACTACTTTGGAAGATGCCTTGGTTGTTATCATGTGAGGATTTCCAGTCTCATCTTTTTCTTCCTTTTCCTAAGCAGCAGTTCAGTCCTCGAAGATGCTTTGTGCAATATGATATGTTAAAAGTTCCACATGTGGGACTAAAGTGTCATCCACGGACAGGTAATCAGCAGTTATACAGACTGGAACAATGTCTCTCAGCTGATCAAACAGGTTATCAATGTCTCTATGATCAGTAGCTGAACCATTATGCATGAATGCATCTGTGGTGATGAAACCTGCCTTGTGAAATCAAGGATGATGGTACCATTTTCATGTCATCTCAAGCAGCAGCTGCCATAGTCAATACTTCAAGAAGATTCACATTTCAGAGCTCCCATCACTATCTACAAACATACGTTTTTTTTTAAATTCTCTTCCTGTGAGTTATTTTGAAGAAATGAATGATGCTCCAGTTCATTCAATGCAATACACTTGTCACGGGTGGAGAGTCAGGAAGAACAAAGGAATAGTTCCCAAGCATGTTAAATGTGGATGAGCTGAACAATTGTCCACAATAAGTGTAATATTTTTTCATACCTTCCATACATGGGGATATTTGGTCTCGAGACAAGACGGCAGCCTTGAGACTGAGAGGTTGCGAGTTCAAATTCTGGCTGCACCAGTTAGGATTTTTATTTGTGATTTCTCTCTACGACAACCACCTCTGGTTACAGCACCATGGCGCGGCTTGAAAAGTCAATTAATTACTCATCAGCAGAAAAAAATATGAGTAGCTCTGAAGACTGAGTTATCTTTCTGTGGTGCAAGCGATCCCGGCTGCCAGGAAAAAATGGATTAGCACACAAAATTCAGTTCCTAGTCATTATGGACTTTTCCAGAAATGCAAGCTGGCAAACGTAAACAAAACCAAAAAAAAATTTACTTGTATTTATTACAGATTTTATGTGTTTTTTTTTATACTAGCCATACATTCAGTTATACATTCTTTCTCAAAGGTACGGTGAGCAGTAAACCACACTTTATCTAAATATACGATATTGTAGCCTTCCATCTTTTTCTCTCGGATCTGCCTCAGGTATTTACTCTGAGAAGCAATCAATCTCTCTCTCTCTCTGCGATCAAGACTCAATCAGAGTAGGATTCCAGACTCTCTCATGAAGTCAGCTGTCTGTTTAAGCGAATCGATTGCCCATATAGTTTTTCTTCCAGGGAGGTGGGCGTGGACCACATTGCTCTTCTCAGGTCTGTGTGCTGGGAGCAATCCTGTAGAACATGTTTTGTAGTCATATTGTCCAGTGCACAGTGGCATAGGTTGGTTGAATTTGGTGAACATGTGATTTCTCCTTCTATTGTGGCCAGTGCGTAGGCGAAGTATGATGACTTGGTCCCTCCTTGATAGTTGGTGGTATCCGTCACTCTCGTTATGCTTTGGGTGTTCTCGTTTCCATTTTTCATGGAACTGACCCTTGAGGATGGATTTGGCTTCATCATAACTGAGCGGATGGTTCTCTTGTGGTAATCTCCCTCCCTCTTTAGCTAATTTGTCTGCGCGTTCGTTCCCGTGTATATTACAGTGTGATGGTATCCACTGAATGACTACTCTCTGGAAGTTATTGCATAGTTGGTCCAGGGTTGTTCTAAAGTCATCTAGTTCATTGTACTTGGGGCTTTTTAGAGCTGATAGTACTGACAGTGCATCAGTCAGAATTACCAATTTATTGTGCATGTTATTTTTGTGTTGAGTAGCCAGTGTTGCAGCATCTCTGATGGCCTCAGTTCCTGCTTTAAAGTTGTTTGAGACTTTTCCAGTAGCTATTGACTTGGTGATCTCGTCCTGATTATTCAGCGTCAAGAACACACCACCCCTCCATTTCTGGTGGCATTTGTAGGTATCGTGTATGTGTTTTTCTGCTACGTGCCTTTTTTCATGATTTCTGTTATATTTTCCTTATGTTCTGGTATTTTATGTTTTCCATGAGGAGTAGTTAGTTCATTGGCAATTGCAGCGAAGTTGCTCCTCTTTAGTCGTACAATTCTGGAACCAGTTATTCTTTGGTGCATGGGGTGGCTAAGGTGCCTTCTATATTTCTCCGCTTGTTGCAATACTTTAGTGACCCGTCTGTCATCTAAGGGTTGTAAACCTGTTACTTTTTCTAGAGTCTTGATAGGTGTAGATTTCATATGACCAGTGATGATACAGGCAGCTTGGTTCTGTGTTCTGTTAATTTTGCTAAGGTGTGATTTGGAAGCCATAGACCAGGCTGTGACTCCATACTCTAGAACTGTCTGACTCTTCCTACGTATAGTCTTTTCAAAATATTGCTGTCTGCCCCCCAGTCCTTTCCTGCCAATTTCTTCATAATATTTGTTCGTTTTCTGGCTTTTTTCCTTGCTCCGTCTATCTGATTTTTCCAAGTCATTCTGCGATTCATGGTGACACCAAGATATGTTGGATTTTGGTCAATAAGGAGTGTATGGTCTTTTATCTTCAAGTTTGCGGAGAGTGTGTTTCTTGATAGGCTGAAAATTGTATATGTAGTTTTTTTTTCATTGATTGGTAAGAACCAGGTGTTCGTCCATTTTTCAAGTTCACCTAGGGCATCTTGCATCCTGGGTCCAGCCACCGACATACTTTCCTCACAAGCGCATAACGCCAGATCATCTGAGTATATTGCCGAGTGTATTCTGGGCGGAATGTCCATTACGATGTCATTTATGAAAATTAAAAAGAGTGTTGGGGACAAGACTCCACCTTGTGGGACACCTTGTTCGATAGAGACCTTCTTACTTAGTTGACCTTGAACTTGTACTCTGGCCGTTCTATCCTGAAGGTATTGAGAAACCCAATTGAATAAACGACCCTGGATGCCAAGTCTAAAAAGCTTGTTCTTTAAACCCTCTCGCCAAACCCTATCAGAAGCCTTCTCCATGTCGACGCACACTGCCAGTGTGTGTTTCTTTACTTGTAGAATATCCTCTATTACCTGTGCAATGTTGGTGACCAGGTTTTCAGTTGATCTGTGCTGACGGAAGCCACTTTGTTGTGGTACGATTTGTTGTTTTGTCTCCAAATACCACATGAGTTTTCTCAGGCAGCTCAGTAGGCTAACTGGTCTATAGCTACTTGGGTCTAGTGGGTCTTTTCCACGCTTGTCAGCAATCAATCAGGACTCTTCATAAATAATATTCCTGCCACCTGCAAATTTTCTAAAAGTGAAACTGACGCTTGTTGTAACTTTCCACAAAGTAGTTTTTAAAAGTTTAATATTACTTTCTGATTATAACTTAATTTTAAGTTTGCAGACAATAATAAATTGATTTCCCTGAAACATTTTCAAAACCTCATGTCTAAAAACATTCTTGTCCAAATCATCAACTTTTTCCTTTCTTCTTTGATTGAAGGTAGCGATTTTAGATAAAAATTCCTGTCTTATCCACCATATTAAAGATTTTCTATCTACACCTGGTGCATGCTGTGTTCTCTTCTCTGGTTCTTGGATGTTATGATTTAATCACACCTCAGAAGTGTCTGTACAATATTAAAGTGGCTTTTTGCATTGTGATAAATATACACTTTAAGTTCATTAAGACATAGAATATTGAGTTACCTCACTATTTTAGCACTTCAGAAAAATAATCTATATTTTTTATAATCCTTTACTATGACCAATACCATGACTTATTCAGACTAAAATTTCACACGCTTTTAAGAAATGTTTCAAGTTGAGAATCACTATCTGATATTCAAAAGTTTCCTCTGGCATTTGAATTGTTCACAAATGTGTGTATCTTTTTGTTTGGTTGTATTATTTATAAGCCATGTTCACAAACAAGTCGGATGTAAACATAGTTTTACCAAAATCAAAACACACAAAAATTTCAACTTTACTTTCAGTCTACAAACTTTCAAATTTACAAACAGTCATCAGGGACTGAAAACCAAGACTGGCCAGGCCTTCATACAACCAAGCAAGACCACAGTCTGCTCTAGCAAGATTAAGTGCTGATGTCGGAGGCAACCAGCCAAAAGGCGCACTACAACAATCAGGAAGGATGCCACGTACTCACGCCAATGGGAAGTATGTCTATAACTGCGAATCGATATGGCACTTGCCCTGTGATGGACACTCAGGCAGGTGCAGCACCAGGCCCTCAGCCTCAGAGGGGCCCAACCACTATTACTGGATGTCCTCCTCAACCGCTCTGTGGAGTCAGGGGGCGAGAGAATAGAGCTACTGACCAATCCAAACTAAGACCACTAAAAATAATGCACTGGAATGCTGAAGGTGTCAGCAGCAAAAGAGATGGGTACAGTAAAAAGATAGAAAATATCCTGCCTGAAGAGCAAGTAAGCATATGCTGTTTGCAGGAAACCCATCTAAACAACAACAAATTCCTTGAAGATTAGGGGATACCAGTGTTACCGATCTGACAGAAAAAACAGACAAAAGGGCAGAATACTGACACTTGTAAGGAACAACATCAATGCATGTCAGCTTGAGGTGTATATGGATGGGGCATGATATCAAATACTGCACCTCAGGACAAAAAAGTACAGACTTCCATCTACTTAATTACTACTGTCCGAGTGACTGCCCACTAGCACTAGATACAATTCCATTAAAAGAAAGATTAATTGTATGTGGAAATTTTAACAGCCATTCACAGAGCTGAGGCTATGAACATATGGACAAGAGAGGTGAAGAACTTTAAAATTGGCAGGACGACAATGGGCTTATACTGCTAAACCAGACAACAGATCCACCAACATTCTACTCCAGATCATGGCATCTATCTTTCGTTCGCTCGAAGTATTGTCTATATCAGCAATGTCGTTTCCTGTATGAATTTTACTGTCTTTTGTAATTCTTGCAGTGGCCCATATAGTTTTGTCTGTAGTGTTGTATCTATGGGCCAATGGATTTTCCTCAGTCTACTATATTCAGTGCAGTCTTGAAGTATGTGTTCAGCAGTCTGGGGTGCCTGTCCACATGTACAAGTAGTTGATGTGCCGATCTTGAATTTTGTATACATGTGACTATGGAGTCGATTGTGTCCTGTTCTTAGGCGTATAATGATAACTTGTTCATATCTATTCATATTATGAAAGGCATCCTGATATGGGGCTTGTTGTCCTCTGATTGATTTGATTATCTGTTTCTTATGATGGTATGTAACTGGTGTATCTAGTTGTGTGCCTGTTGAACCTTCCTTTGCCAATTGATCTGCTTTCTCATTTCCTGGTATTCCACAGTGAGATGGGATCCACTGCAGGGCAACCCTGTGGTGCTTGCAGAATTCAGTCAATAAGGTCTGCAGATGTGGTAATTTTCTGGATTGTAGTGCCTGGAGTACTGATCTTGCATCTGTCAAAAACACTACAGGCTGTGGGCTAAGATTACTGTTCAGCAGCTTTTCTATTGCCAACTTTATTGCTTGTATTTCTGCATCATAATTGTGACAATATTTCCCTGTTGCTAATTTATTCATATCCCTAGTGTTATTTGGGTACTCTATATATGCACCTGCTCCCCCATTCTTTACTGCATTCTGTGCTGATCCATCTGTGTACACACGGATCCATAGGTCTTGTGGGTATTTTTCATCCAGGAAACTGAGAGTTATTGTTTTTCGCTGTAGACTATTTTGTTCCTCTTTGTCAACTATTCCTTTCACTTCTGTCCGTATTTGAACTGATAATCCTGATTCATCTGTCCAGGGAGTCTGTTCTGGTATGGGCAGAAGGGGTTTAACAACTCTTGGCATGTCTGGTGTTTGTCTACTAATATGCGTGGCTTGGTGGATAAAACTGCTTCTCTTAAGTCGTCCCAATGCAAGATTTTGGAATCTGTCCTTCATTGGATGTCTCGGCATGCATACAAATTTTTCTGCCTGTATCAGCACCTTTGTGTCTCTCCATTCTCTCAGTGCTGGTATCCTCCACAATTTCTCCATCTCCAATATTGGTGTTGATTTCATTGTTCCTGTGATGACCCTAAGTGCCTGGTTTTGTACTTTATCCAGTTCTTGCAATGTGGTGTTTAATGCTGAGCACCATGCGGATGATCCATATTCTAAATGTGGGCGTATACTCTGTTGGTAAACTTTACTGAGTATTTTCCCACTCGCACCCCATGTGGTTCCACACAACTTTCTTAGAATAGCCAATTTCCTCCTTGCTATTTGGGTTGCCTTATTTATCTGCTGTTTCCAAGATAGTTTGTTATCAAATGTAACTCCGAGATATGTAGTTTGTATGTCTTCTTTCACAGGCTCATTGTTTATGTAGATGGCTCCTGCTTTTTGTTTTGGGGAGAGTGTGAAAAGTGTAGTACTGCATTTGTCTGTATTGATGCTGATACACCATCTATTTGTCCATGAATTCAGTGCATTCATAGCTCTTTGTAGCAATTTGGAGGCCACTGTTGCATACTCCTCTGTGCACCACATTACCAAGTCATCTGCATACATTGCCACTTTGATGCCATGTGGTAGTTCAGTAACTAGGTCATTGATGTAGATCAGAAAAAGTGTTGGAGATAGTACCCCTCCTTGTGGAACGCCCTGGCGCAATAAGACCTTCTTACTCTTAAGACCATCCAGTTGCACTCTGGCTCTCCTGTTATGCAGGTATGCTTTGACCCATTTGTACATCCTGCCATTTACTCCATAATTTCTCAGTTTCTTCAAAAGCCCTTCCTTCCATACCTTATCAAATGCTTTCTTTAGGTCTATCCATGCTGCTAGTACCAGTTTCTTTTCTTGAAACGCATCTTCAATTTCCTGGGAAAGATAGGTTGCTTGATCTTCGGTAGAGTAACACTGTCTAAAGCCTGCTTGTTGTGGGACAAAGAGATTTTCACTTTCCAGGTACCACTGCAGTCTGAGATTGATTATACGTTCAATTGTTTTACACAAACAGCTTGTAAGGCTGATTGGTCTATAGCTGGATGTCATTGAACCATCTTTTCCTGGCTTTAGTAATGGTATCATAATTGCTTCTCTCCATGCCTGTGGCACTCTACCTGTGATCCAGCAAATGTTGTAGATCTGCAGTAGTTTTGCTTTAGCTGCAGTTCCCAAGTTCTTAATCATTTCATTGGACACTCCATCACTGCCTGGTGACTTTTTAATTTGGATATTGCCAGCTCTAGCTCTCTTTGTGTAATGGGTGTTTCCATTACTTCATGTGTGGTCTCTTCTTGTCTTGCATTTTGTTGTTTTAAACGGGTCTCTTGTCGTTTTTCTAGGCTAATTTCAATATTATTGTCATTTGCAAAGGAGTCTGCAGAGTAATTTGCTGCATGTTTACCTGTTAGAATGTTTCCATCCTTCTTCAGTGTAATTTTGGTGTTCCTTTCTGTACCCTCATCATTCAGCTGTTTTACAAGCTTCCACACTTTTCTTGTGTCTCGTTCAAGATTCAAGGACTCTGTTTTCTCTTTCCAGCTTCTCCGTCTGGCTTGTATTTTAGCCCGTTGAAATTTGGCTTTAGCATGCTGGTAGTTGTTGTGGTGTTCTTGGCAAGGGTTATTTTCTGCTTGCTTTCGAGATGTTTCCATGTCATTGTGTAGTTGCTCTAGTTCACTACTCCAGTATGGTTTGTAGTGTTTCCGTGCCCCTCTAGGTATTGTTTCACTGGCAGCTTGTATTATTAGTCTACTGAATTCATCAACTATTTTGTTGATGTCTCTATCTGTATTTATATCTTTAGTCAGTACACTGGTGTAGTGTTGATACATTTTCCAGTCTGCCTTTTTGTAATTCCATCTGGAGAGAGTGCTGCTCTCCCTGATGGCCTTATTTTGTACCACTAAAAAGACTGGTCGGTGGTCGCTGCCTCCAAGTTGTTTCCCAACAATTCGTGTGATATTCCAATCCAGGTCTGGTGAATGGAAAGCAAGGTCTGGTGTAGATGTGGTATGCCATGATCTGGAGTAGAATGTTGGTGGATCTGTTGCCTGGTTTAATAGTATAAGCCCATTGTCATCCTGCCAATTTTCAAGCTCTTCACCTCTCTTGTCCATATGTTCATAGCCCCAGCTCTGTGAATGGCTGTTAAAGTCTCCACATACAATTATTCTTTCTTGTAATGTAATTGTGTCTAGTGCTAGTGGGCGGTCACTCGGACAGTAGTAGTTAAGTAGATGGAAGTCTGTATTTCCTGTCCTGAGGTGCAGTATTTGATATTCCGCCCCATCCATATACACTTCAATCTGACATGCATTAATGTTGTTCATAACAAGAGTCAGTATTCCGCCCTTTTGTCTATTTTTTCTGTCAGATCGGTAGCACTGGTATCCCCTAATCTTCAAGGCTATGTCGTTGTTTAGATGGGTTTCCTGCAAACAGCATATGCTTATTTGTTCTTCATGCAGGATATTTTCTAATTCTATCTTTTTACTGTACCCATCTCTTTTGCTGTTGATGCCTTCAGCATTCCAGTGCATTATTTTTAGTGGTCTTATTTTGGATTGGCCAGTAGCTCTATTCTCTCGCCCCCTGACTCCACAGAGCGGTTGAGAAGGACATCCAGTATTAGAGGTTGGGCCCTTTCGAGGCTGAGGGCCCGGCGCTGCTCCTGCCTGAGTGTCCATCACAGGGCGAGTGCCATATCGATTTGCGGTTATAGACATTCTTCCATTTGCGTTGAGTGCATGGCATCCTGATTTTTGTGCGCCTTTTGGCTGGTTGCCTCCGACTTCAGCACTTGAACTTGCTAGATAAGACTGTGGTCTTGCTTGGTTGTAGGAAGGCCTGGCCAGTCTTGGTTTTCAGTCCCTGGTGACTGTTAAGCCCCATCCCCACGACAAGGAGCTGGCCTTGATGAGGACACCAGTGTCCTGACTAAAGATCTAAATACAGACAGAGACATCAACAAAATAGATGATGAATTCAGTAGACTAATAATACAAGCTGCCAGTGAAACACTACAAACCATACTGGAGTAGTGAACTAGAGCAACAGTACAATGACATGGAAATATCTCGAAAGCAACAGAAAATATCTCGAAAACAAGCAGAAAACAGCCTTTGCCAGAAACACCACAATAACTATCAGCATGCTAAAGCCAAATTTCAATGGGCTAAACTACAAGCCAGACGGAGAAGCTGGAAAGAGAAAACAGAGTCCTAGAATCTTGAACGAGACACAAGAAAAGTGTGGAAGCTTG
The DNA here is from genome assembly GCA_032433765.1 of Megaustenia siamemsis. Taxonomy (NCBI): domain Eukaryota; kingdom Metazoa; phylum Mollusca; class Gastropoda; order Stylommatophora; family Ariophantidae; genus Megaustenia; species Megaustenia siamemsis. Next base: position 9,953,909 of record JAVIAB010000026.1, on the reverse strand, counting down.
TAAAACAGCTGAATGATGAGGGTACAGAAAGGAACACCAAAATTACACTGAGGAAGGATGGAAACATCCTAACAGGTAAGCATAACAGCAAAGGCTAACAGCAAATCACTTTGCAGACATTTGAAAATGACAATAATATTGAAATTAGCCTACAGAAACAACAAGAAATCCGTTTAAAACAACAAAATACAAGACAAGAAAAGACCACACATGAAGCCATGGAAATACCAATTACACAAAGAGAGCTAGAGCTGGCAATATCCAAATTAAAAAGTCACCAGGCAGTGATGGAGTGTCCTATGAAATGATTAAGAACTTGGGAACTGCAGCTAAAGCAAAACTACTGCAGATCTACAACATTTGCTTGACCACAGGCATGGAGAGAATCAATTATGTTACCATTACTAAAGCCAGGAAAAGATGGTTCAACGACGTCCAGCTATATAGACCAATCAACCTTACAAGCTGTTTATGTAAAACAATTGAACGTATAATCAATCTCTGACTACAGTGGTAGCTAGAAAGTGAAAACCACCTTGTCCCTCAGCAAGCTGGCTTTAGACAGTGTTACTCTACCATAGATCAGGCAACCTATCTTTCCCAGCAAATTGAGGATGTGTTTAAAGAAAAGAAACTGGTACTAGCAGCATGGATAGACCTAATGAAAGCATTTTATATGATATGGAAGGAAAGGCTTTTGAAGAAACTGAGAAATTACGGAGTAAATGGCAGGATGTACAAATGGGTCAAAGCATACCTACATAACAGGACGGCCAGAGTGCAACTAGATGGTCTAAACAGTAAGAAGGTCTTACTGCGCCAGAGCATCCCTCAGGGAGGGGTACTATCTCCAACACTTTTTCTAATCTACATCAATGACCTCGTTACTGAACTATCACATGGTATCAAAGTGGCAATGTATGCAGATGATTTGGTAATGTGGTGCACAGAGGAGTATGCAACAGTGGCCTCCAATTTGTTGCAAAGAGCTATGAATGCACTGAATTCATGGACAAATAGATGGTGTTTCAGCATCAATGCAGACAAATGCAGTACTACACCTTTCACTCTCTCCCAAATACAAAAAGCAGGAGCCATCTACATAAACAATGAGCCTGTGAAAGAAGACATACAAGCTACTTATCTCGAAGTTACATTTGAAAAAAAAACTATCTTGGAAACAGCAGATAAATAAGACAACCCAAAAGGCAAGGAGGAAGTTGGCTATTCTAAGAAAGCTGTGTGGAACCACGTGGGGTGCGAGTGGGAAAATACTCAGTAAAGTTTACCAACAGAGTATATGCACACACTTAGAACATGGATCATCTGCATGGTGCTCAGCATCAAACACCACACTCCAAGAGCTGGATAAAGTACAAAACCAGGCACTTAGGGTCATCACAGGAGCAATGAAATCAACACAAATATTGGAGATGGAGAAATTGTGGAGGATACCAGCACTTAGAGAACAGAGGGACACAAATGCGCTGATACAGGCAGAAAAATTTTCATGCATGCCATGACATCCAATGAAGGACCAATTTCAGAATCTTGCAATGGGACGGCTTATGAGAAACAGTTTTATCCACCAAGCCAAGCGTATTTGTAGACAAACACCAGACATGCCAAGAGTTGTTAACCCCATACTGCCCATACCAGAACAGACTCCCTAGACAGAGGAATCAGGATTATCAATACAAATACGGAATGTGAAAGGAATACTTAACAAAGAGGAACAGAATAGCCTACAGCGTAAAACAATAACTCTCAGTTTCTCGGATGAAGAATACCCACAAGACCTATGGATTCGAGTGTACACAGATGGATCAGCACAGAATGCAGTAAAGAATGGGGGAGCAGGTGCATACATAGAGTACCCAAATAACAGTTGTTGTTGTTGCATGCCTTTCGAGCCGTAACCGGCCCATAGGGCGTAGACCAAGATACACCTTCTCCTATATGAATTTTTGTTCTAGCAGTTTTCTTTTAAAGATATTTTATCAAATCTCGCCATCTGTCTCTGTTCTGTGCAAGCAGTTCTATCTCATTGAGGGAGCCGATTCCTGCTGCTCTTGCCTCTCTCATCAATGTTCTTCTCAGTGTCTCCCTGGGTCTTCCTCTTTTTCTTTTACCTGTTGTTTCCCATATGAGGGCTTGCTTTGCTATTCGATTATTATCTCTTCTCATCACATGTCCAACGTATGACCATCGTCTTTTCTTTATTACTGAAGATATTAGTGGTTGATTGGCGATTCAAATAACAGTAGGGATATGAATAAAATAGCAACATGGAAATATTGTCACAATTATGATGCAGAAATCCAAGCAATAAAGTTGGCAATAGAAAAACTGCTGAACAGTAATATTAGACCACAGCCTGTAGTGTTTTCGACAGATGCAAGATCAGTACTCCAGGCACTACAATCCAGAAAATTTCCCCATCTTCAGACCTTATTGACTGTACTCTGCAAGAACCACAGGGTTGCCCTGCAGTGGATCCCAACTCACTGTGGAATACCAGGAAATGAGAAAGCAGATCAGTTGGCAAAGGAAGGTTTAACAGGCACACAACCAGATGCACCGATTACATACCATCAGAAGAAACAGATAATCAAATTAATCAGAAGACCAGAAGCCCCAAATCAGGATAGCTTTCATAATATGAATAGATGTGAACAAGTTATCATTATACGCCTCAGAACAAAAAGTACTGAAAAAAAAAGATCTCTGCATGATTTCATGACATCTATCAATCCCCTTCCACAAGACATATCAACATGACATTTTGAAAATAATCTCTTCAATCTTCATTGTTTCAATTAAAGAATGGATTATTAAAAACTTTAATATTAAGGGAGTAAAAAGTGTAGAGAAGGCTGTAATACAACAAGTCAGAATGGAGAAAGATTAATAGAATTATGTTTAATAGAAAATTTAGTTATAGGTGGGACATTATTTCCACACAAAAATATCCACAAAACAACATGGATATCTCCTGATGATAGAACATCAAATCAAATTGACCACCTATGTATTAAACAACAATTCAGATCATCATTAATAGATGTAAGAGCATACAGAGGTGCTGATGTTAATAGTGACCACAACCTGTGCATTGGGAAAATAAGATTAAAATTTAGAAACCAACAGAAGAGGTCAATTACACATAAAATTGATAGTCATAAACTGAAAGATGAAGCAATAAAGGAAAAGTTTAACATAGAGCTAAGTAATTGTTATTCAGCACTTGGTGAAATAGACTTAGATATCAATGAAATGTGGGACTCACAGAGCAAAATACTAATGACAGCAGCAGAAGCAAGTGCTGGACTGAAGAAAATGGAAAAACGAGCTTGGATCTCAGACACCACATGGAAATACATCAAAGAAAGAAGAGAAGCGAAGAGAGCCATGACTAATGTAAAGACAGATCTTGGAAAGGTTCTGGCAAAAGCAACATACAAAGAATTAGACAACAAAGTGAAAAGTTCGGCAAGAAGAGATACAAGAGCTTATATAGACAACTTGGCAGAGAAAGCAGAGACAGCTGCAATTACAGGAGACAGCAGAACTCTTTATACTGTACAAAAGATGCTGACAAACACCTATACATCCAGTGGAACACCAATTCTAGACAAATCTGGATTAATGCTAACAACAAGCGCAGACATAAAAGCCCGTTGGGCGGAACACTTCAAAGAAATTCTTAACCGTCCACTACCTCACAGTTTAATAGATTTTGAAGCTGAAACACCAGCAGCAGAATTAGATGTAAATTTAGATGACTTCACCTTGAGTGAAATAGAAACCACCTTAAAGCTAATGACCAATAACAAGGCTGCTGGAGAGGATAAGTTAACAGCTGAGATCCTCAAGGCAATTGATAGCCATAATTTAATACATCTCCAAAAAATGTTCAACATCATTTGGAAAACAGAGAAGACGCCTCATAAATGGAAAAAAGGAATCATTGTTAAGATCCCAAAAAAGGGCAATCTTAGAGATTGTAACAATTGGAGAGGCGTGACACTTTTGTCAGTTGCCTCAAAATTATTCTGTAAAATCATCCTAAATAGAATAAAGGATTCAATAGATACAGTAATGCGTGAAGAACAGGCTGGGTTTAGAAAAGGGAGAAGCTGTCTTGACCACATTTTCACTCTACGACTTATATTGGAGGAACACATTGAAAAGCAAAAACCTTTTGTACTTAACTTCATCGACTTCAAAAAAGCATTTGATAGTATTCATAGAGATTCTTTGTGGAAAATTCTGAAGCAATATGGCTTACCATCAAAAATCATAAATATTATCAAAGACATGTATGATGGTTACACATGTGCAGTTCGAACAGAGGAAGGACTGAGCGAATGTTTCCCAATAGAAACTGGGGTTAAACAAGGATGTATTTTATCGCCCTTGTTATTTGGAATTGTTATGGACTTCATAATGAAGAAATGCTGCACTGGTAATAAAGGCATCGAATGGATACAAGGAGACCATTTGGAGGACCTGGACTTTGCTGATGACATAGTTCTCATCAGCAATCAGATAAAAACGATGCAGGAAAACACAAATGAACTATCATCAATAGCCAGCAAAATTGGGCTTGAGGTCAATCATGAAAAGACTAAAGTCATGAAAAGTTTAATTCCAACAAGTGACAAAATATACATGGAAAACAAACCAGTAGAAGAGATCGATCACTTCATCTATCTTGGAAGTCACATTGATCGAGAAGGGGATACGAGCAAAGAAATTAGAATCAGACTGGCTAAAGCAGCAATGTCTTTCAGAAGCCTTGAAAAGTTGTGGAAATCAAAACTCATTATCACAAACACAAAACTTAGGCTATTCAAATCAAATGTACTATCAACCCTTACGTATGCGTGTGAAAGCTGGAAAACAACAAGAGATATAGAAACAAAGTTGAACGCATTCGAAAATAAATGTCTAAGGAAAATACTTGGTATAGAATGGAACGAATTCAAAACAAACGAGGAAATTAGAGAAATCGCCAATCAACCACTAATATCTTCAGTAATAAAGAAAAGACGATGGTCATACGTTGGACATGTGATGAGAAGAGATAATAATCGAATAGCAAAGCAAGCCCTCATATGGGAAACAACAGGTAAAAGAAAAAGAGGAAGACCCAGGGAGACACTGAGAAGAACATTGATGAGAGAAGCAAGAGCAGCAGGAATCGGCTCCCTCAATGAGATAGAACTGCTTGCACAGAACAGAGACAGATGGCGAGATTTGATAAAATATCTTTAAAAGAAAACTGCTAGAACAAAAATTCATATAGGAGAAGGTGTATCTTGGTCTACGCCCTATGGGCCGGTTACGGCTCGAAAGGTCAATAGATAGATAGAAAAAGTGTGGCATGTAGCCTCTATACAAATTAGTGTTGTTAAATTATTTGTTATGTCCCTTATTTAACTGATTTGGTTATTTCGCTTTGTACAATCTTGGTGTGGTTGGATTTGTTTTTCTCTTCTGAATAATTAATTTTTATCTTGGTGTGGTTGGATGTTTTTCTCTTCTGAATAATTAATTTTTAATTGTTTATTATTTAATAAAAATTAATTATTTTTTTGTAGGGAGCCGCGATAGCTCAGTGGTTAGTGAACTGGACTACAAAGGACAAAAGGTAGGGCTCGATTCCAACTGACAGCTTCCGGGTTCACCCAGCCTTTAATGGGTACCTGATTTTTTTCTGGGAAAGTAAAGCGGCACGGGTGTAATACTGACCTCGTTACCCCAAAAATCATGTGCCGAAGGTCTGTAAAATTTATGGTCACTAACACTATATTACCTATACGCCACTTGATGTGACGAGGGTACTTTACTTTACTTACTAATTATTTTTTGTCCCCTATGTACTTGGTGCTTTTTATTATAGAATTCCTTAACTTATGTTATTTCTTAATCACGTTTTAAATTATTTTCTCCTTATTACACTTATTGCAGGACACAATTAGTTATCCTTCTTATGTTCTATTATAATGTTTTTAATTTCACATACTTTAATACAAAAATGTGTTTCTGGTTTCCTTAATTTTTTTTTCACAAGTGATTGTATTATTTCAGAAAAATTATTAAATAACCAACAAAAGTCATAGTTCTTCCCCTCCCATCCAGCTGTTGTTCTGTGATCGTGTACACGTTAAATAGAACTGGTGACAATGGCGAGCCTTATGGCAGCTTTTGACAAATTGATGTTGGCTCGGATGACCAACTTCCACATCTGAGTATCATCTTCCTTTGAAAGAGTGCTGCAGTGATCAATCTGATGAAGAAGGGGTGTGCTGCCAGTTTGAGGAGCATGTGCATGAGGTATTAAAATGATACTCTGTTGTATGCATCCTCCAGATCTACATCAGAAGCACATGTCTCCACTCATCTGTGGAAGCCTTCGAAGACGTCTCTTTGTTATATCTATAACTTCCAAGTGTTGATGGGAGTTCATGTATCTGTTCAAGGTGACAGGTGAGTTTATAACCATTTTCTCCAGTAGTTTTCCCAGTGTTCTGCATTATGATGATTCTATAAACACTGACCTGAGAGCGGTCCTTTGGTAGTGTTAGATTCTGAAGAAGAGTGGGTAATACATTTTTTTAAAATCCTAGGTTTTGTTTTTGTGCTTAGTAAATTTATTTGTCATATTTTCTATTTTTGCTGCCTTCGCAATTCTTTTTCTAATTTTGTTCATCATATCTTTTTTTTTATAAAGCAGCTTCTGAGATATATGCAGTTATCTATGCCTTCCACTGCCTTTCATTACAGGTATATTTTTTTCTTCTGGTTGAATGTTATTTTTTTAAGGATATTCCTCAAGACCCCACTCCATCTCATTTTGCAAGATTTGATAAAGCATGTAAGTGCCTTTGGCAAATTCTGTTGACAAGGTCGACCTCCAGTGCATGCTCTAATTGGCTGCACAGGTAAAGATTCTAAACAATTTCCATCAAAAAGATAGTGCACAGCCACTTCCTCACTCCAGTTTCCTTAAAAAAAAACACATTGAAACCAAACAAAGCAACCAAAATGATTAAGCAACTATGCTAGTCTCTGCAAAAATAGGGCAACATGCACAGCCATTGTGCTTTGTCGGTCGCAATGTTAGCAAGATCGAACTCAGTGCAAGCAATAATCAGCTGCAAAGGTGACAATTTCAAACAACATCACTGAAAAAAGGACACCTACTGTCATTTCCCTACACCAGTTTACTCAAATAAATAGTAAAAATCACACCAAAGACTATCAAAACGATATAATAAAAACAGTATTAGTAACTGCACTTTGTAAAGACAGTGGATTTGAGCGTCATTTATCCTGAAGTCCTCATTCTCAAAAAGCCGGTGTTACCTGTACAGCAATTTTTTGGGATTATGAAGTCGATGGCAATTTCAAATAACAAGGGAGATAAAATACATCCTGGTGTAGTGTAATTTTATAACTATAAATTTTTGATCAAATAGTTTGGTTTAGTTGATGGATCATCCTCATTGTACATAAGACATATTTATAAGTGTTCAGATCTCCACCTCAGTATGTCCCTCAGTGTGTGGAGACTGACGATTCGAGTTCTGTGTCGATTTTTTATTTTTCTGTGTCTTCAAGCACAAAGCTCCTTTCTGGCATTTCCAATTTTGACCTGATGTTCATGCAGTCTAGACATGGTTATAGATTATCATTGACTGATTCATTATCTCGCCCTACCTCCCTGAGTGCATTCAGAATGTCATCGCATGTTCACCATGTATGGCAGCTGTTCCAGCCAGAGTGTCAGCTTGTTCATTTCCTTTACACACAAGTGTCCAGGGACTAAAATAAAACAGATCCCAGTCAGTCCCGAGTTCTTTAGTGACACCAACCACAGTCTTTGAGCCAACACTTCTTCGATTTTCCTGAGCATACTTATTGAGTCATTTGGAAAACATACAAGAGCAAAAGGTTGCTTCTAGCCAGGCCATGATATACATGGTCAAACTACTTGTAGCTATTGTGAAAGCACCACTCTTGTCCCTTACTTTTCTTCCTTTAACCTGAGCCAAGAATGCCCATGAGCTCTAACTATGCCAAACAGACCTATCAGTGTAGATGACTACCCAACACTCTGGTGAATTCGCAAAAATCAATGCCTGTACAGTTGTGGAGTGTAACATACACTCCTACTATGTATGGTGACAGCTTTACAGAAAATGACAATACAAAATATTTGACGTTCCAGCCTACATGGAACAGTGGTTCCTTAAAGGCTGAGCTAAGTGACACATTTTTTTTACACACACTATTTTTACACTCATTTTCTCCCCTCTCTCTCTGCTGCACGTGTAATATATTTTATATATATATATATATATTCCTTACATATTTTCTCATTTTATTTTTCCCTTCTTGTAGTATCGTACGAATGTACGTTAAAATGTCAAATATTTGGTATTGTCTTTTTTTTGTAAAGCTGTCACCATGCTTTGTAGGAGTGCATGTGACACCCCACCACTTGTTCCCTGCTACCAGCTTTACAGTAGCATTACATTTATTTGCATGTTCCCCAAAGCCTGTAGATCTCCACAACCAAAGGATTGTGTTGTCTGCATTCTGTGTTCAAACAGAAAGAGCACTTTGCTGAAATCCATAGAGACTCTTCCCCAGTTGCAATATCCCCAAGTGGACTGTTGAATATGTTCTCACCCTCTCGTTTCTCATTTGAGCCTGTTGTCCTTTCCCCTCCCAATCTCACTATGCAGTGGATGCTGTTGATCAGCACTGACTTAGAGGTAGGCATTATTTTGTCTGCAGTGGTGGGAAAATCGAGGAGATACCACATCACTGTGCATGATGTGGCTTTCATGCAACCAAGCATAATATCCATGGCCTCATTTTGTATTCTTTTTTTTTTTTTTTAAACTGGTTGGTCTTGAGGCAAGACGCCAGACTCGAGACAGAGAGGTTGTGGGTTCAAATCCCGGCTCCCCCAGTTCGAATTTTTACCTATGATTTCTCTCTGCGGCAACCACCCCTGGTCTCAGCAGCGAGGCCCGGCTTGAAACGTCAATTACTCATCGATGGAAAAAAGTATGAGTACCTCCGAAGACAGAGTTATCTGCTGTGTGGCGAGGGACCCCTGTGCATATGGCTGCCAGGGAAAAATGGATTAATACGCAAAATTCAGTTCCTAGTCTCTAGGGACTTCGTCAGAGATAAAAGCTGGCGTAGGAAAAAAAAAAAATTTTGTATTCAATCTAGTCTTTCAACTTGTGTGCTGCTGAGAGTTAATGATAAACTGAGAAAGCTTAACAGTGACCACAGAGGTTATATTACATCACAATAGCAATATACATTATTTATAATTTAAAAAGATAAGACATTAATCATCTGTAGACTTTGAATTCTAATTTTGAGCATGACAGTTTTAGTCAGCCTAGTACTATTGATGATAGCCATAATTTATCCTGCAATTGTATTGGATATGGTTATATCTATCTTTCGTTCGTTCGCCTAAGTATTGTCTATATCTGCAATGTCGTTTCCTGTATAAACTTTACTTTTTTTCATAGCTTTTTTCTCAGTTCCTCATTTTTTTAATCTTATCTCTCAGGCTGTTTCCTGTCATTCGTCTTTCACATTTAATATCAGTAGAGATTATTTTTCTTATTGTTCTTGCATCTAGGGTCCAGGACTGGCATTGTTAGCACAATGTTGGATTGAAGATTTGTATTGATACTGCCAGCTCTAGCTCTCTTTGTATGATGCATATTTCCATGACTTCGTGTATGGTCCCTTCTTGTCTTACATTTTGTTGCTTTAAGCGGGTCTCTTGTCTAGGCTAATTTAAATGATATGGTTATAAAATAAATTCCTTGTGTGCTGCACACATCAATAACATATGTTCAGTGATTTATGATTACTGCAGTTCTTTCCAATACCAAACACCCAGCAGATGCATACATTTTTTTAAAAATGCATATGCTCTATATTTCTGAACTTACCTCAGCTATTTGGCTTCATTAACAAAATAACTTTAAAATGTATGAATTTGGTCTTCAATTCGTGCACGCACACACACACACATTAAAAAAATATATATTTATATAATAACAATCACCAAAATCATAACTTATAATCAATAAATATTATAAATATACAAGTATATATAATATACAAAATAAAGTATATAAACACAAACTTCTTCTTTATATTGCAAAATATAGCAACAAATTGAATGAATTTCATTTGCAGATCAAGGGAATTTTAAAGTAGCAGTAAAACAATGGATAAATCAGACTTGACAGCAACCAATCAGGAAAGTGGAAACTGCGAGCACAACACTGAAGCCTCAAGTGGGCACATGCAAAGTTACCTGTAAGTGCAACTGAACTGTCACTGGTGACTGCTAGAAAAATTTGAGGGAGAAATAGTAGAATTTTCCAGTGAATATATGGATGCTACATATGATTTATATTTGATCAACCATACCAGTCCGACAGTCAATGTCTGATCTATGCTTCAAAGTTGTTTAGTAAACATTTTGTAAGCTAAAATCAGTGGCTAAACACATGCCCACTTGCAGACCCTAGCTCTTAATTTATGAAGATATGCAATATAAATGAACTGCATATATTATTCACTCCAAATAGGCTCTATGTATGTGCTGTGTGATACACACACACATACAAGGATGAGTTGTGGGGGGCTTAAAATTGCAATGCAAATTCAGAACACTTTGCTGTTCTGTGAGTTGGTAACATCAATGATATTAAAATTTCCCTACAGGTGGCAGCACTGTGCAGGTACAAAATACTGTCACAACAACAGAGAGTGTGTAAGGAATGGTGCAGTCCCTTTTTCTGAAATCCAAAGTTCCACACGCAGCTAAGCACAGGATATGCAGATTCTTGAATCAAATAAGGCATTATTTTGGAACGCTACATGCCTAAAGGAACTTCATGGTCAAATAGTGCCTTATATTCAGTTTTTATATTTTTAAGGACCTTCTACAAAATTCAAACAAGAAATATTTCTGAGTAGATGAGTTATTCTCAGTGCTCAGTCCCATATTGCTCATTAAGCAGCTGCCATATAAAAAAATCTGTATTTTTAGTGTCTTCCACATCCACCGTGCTAGCAAGACACCGTTCCCAGCAATTAAAATATGTTTGTACCACCTGAAGAGGCCATGGGAAGAAAAACTTATAGGTTCAATGAAAAGATGTCTGCCTACAAGATGACAGAGGTTAAAATATCATCACTGTTTTTAACAGATTTTGTGCTGCCACTTATAATACATAACCATCTACAATACAGCCAATGTGTGTGTTTAATTCAATAATTATTATAGTTCTAAAATATTAAGGGCTCTCTCTCTCGTGTGCACGCACACATGTTTGAGAGAGAGTGAGTGAACATATGCACGCACGTGTGGGAACAAAATAAAATATTGCCCAAGTTGTTAGAGATCATTATAGATGCGTACAGTGTACAAAACCAAATATAATTCTCATTTCATCAGACACAGCAGGACCATTTGTAAAAATATGCCACTTATCAAATCAGCATCATGCAGGAAAATGCAAAAAACACCCACAATATAATTATATGCACTTCCTCAAAGCCTTCCCATGGTACCATAAATATAATAATTAATATAATGGCAGGGATATTGATTGAAACAGTGGTTTATGACATGAAATTTAGCTGGATTGATTTATTCAAGTTTAGTTCAAGCTATTTCACAAACTTCAAAGATTTCAACCTGTCACACTGCAATCTAAGTGTCCCTTTCACATATTATGCTAGAAGATAAATATAGTAATGCTGTACGCATGCAGCAGTGAAGTGTTCTGAGAAGTTGTAGTTTTCTATCCTTGGCCAAGTGTCACATTGGCAGTTGTTAGCTTGTATCACTGCAAGTTTTATGTAAAACTGTCTATACACCTGATTCTTGGTCCTTCTTAAACCTTGAAGTCAAAGTGTTATCTACTGTAGGTCAGGTGGCTGGATAGTCTACATTGTAAGATGTGTTGAACCACATTACTTCCTATCTTAAGTGTTTGATGCTTTAATAATTATCTCATGCCTTCAACTCTCATTATGTCATCTATTGCAAAATTAACAGCAGAATTTTCTCAAGCATCTCATTTCACATGTTGTGATCTTGCTTTCTGATATTTTTTTTACAAAAATTCTTCCCAGGATGTAAAGAGTGCCTCGCCTGCAGTGAAGCCATTCCGTTCTAAAAGCAAAGTCAAAAGGTCAATGTTGTGCAACTTTTCTTAAGTTAATTTGTATTTTTCCATGTTGCTATGATCTCATTGAGGAACAAAACCAACAGCACAGTTTGAAGACTCTTACAGTTGACAAGATCTCGTCTGATAACTGGCCGTACGCTAATCTTAAGGTCTGTTTGATGTGTGACAGGGATAGTCTGACGATGAACTGTGTGTCTATATGTTTGGAATTGGAGTCAACAACGATGGCCTAACATCATCAAGCGCTATACATTTGTTAAAAATACGACAATCATCATTTTCAAGAGGACGTGAACTTTAATGGTATATGGTGGATAGGCGGCGGGAACAATTGCAAGCTATGCATGAAAAGTGTTCCTTGTTGCAGTTTCCTTATATTCCAAGTCCGGCTTGTTGCAGGAGCTACCGAGTTAAGTGCTCTGTGCACACCGTGAGCTGTGTGTCTCATCCGTTTTGATCATGTTTCGATATTCCAATTGTTTACGATGAGTGATGACATCGTATGACAGGGAACCGTTGGCTGTGTTCACTTTCTGCGCGGTTTTGCCTTATGTCTGTTGGCGTGTGCTGAGACTGCTAAGATGGGGACTACAGTTACCTTTCTTTGTTTGGGAGATGAGATATTAATTCGGATGATTATGATGGCGCGGGCGGTTGAGCAATTATGGATTTTAATTCGTTTGCAGTGATACTGGGGCCTTCCATAACCAAATAACCAAAGAGAACAGATTACAATCTTCTTTCTGACTATGAACAGGCCAAAGCAGACTGAAAATTTACCTCTACAGACAAACTGTGAACACAACCTCACAGTTTACATCATCATCATGTGCCATACCGGTTGGCGTAGGCGATCATGTCCTTCCACAATGTTCTATCTACAGTGCATCGTATCAGTTCTGTTGTTGACTGTTTTCCATGCCATTACACCAAGCTATCCGGTATTTTCTCTCTTTGTTGCCCACGATCTCTCTTTCCTTTTATTTTGCCAGTTGTAACCAAGTATTCCAACTTTCCTCTCCTCAAAAAAATGTTGATTGTTTCTTTCTGATGTTTTTTAGAAGCTGCCTTTTTGTGTTGGCCTCTTTGAGAACTTTCTCATCTGTCTTTTTAGCTGTCCAGGGAACTTTCAACATTCTTCTGAAAAATCCCATTTCTGTGGTCTCTAATCGCCTTTTCATTTGTTTGTCTACTGCCCATGATTCGCTTCCATAGGTCAGAATTGGTTCTATATAGCACCGGTGAACTCTCTTTCTTACTTCTATTGACATAGATTTGTTGCATAAGATATTTTTCTTAATTATTTTCTGAAATGCTATTTTGGCCTGAGCTATTCTGCTTTTTATTTCTGTGGTGCATCTTCCATCCGATGTTATTATTGTGCCCAGGTATTTGACGAGTTGCACTTGTTTCAAATTTGTCCTGTTAATTTTTATGCTGCATGCTGGCGATGATTGTTTCTTCGATATGACCATTATTTCTGTTTTCTTACTATTCAGACTGAGACCTTTCTTGTTGCTTTCTTTTACTATTATATCTATCATTTCTTGTAGCTAATTCTCTGTCTCTGCTATTAAGACTGTGCCGTCCGCATATTGCAAATTATTTATGTTGTGACCGTTGACTTCAATTCACAGTGTACATAACTAAGGATAAATTGACAAAAATAGGAAAAAAATGGTGCTGGTTAAAGCTTTACGCAATTAATGGATGATACAAATTTGATGTTTCGGCTCAATAATGTTCCTTCAGCAGGAACAATAAACAACACAGATATGTAAGGAAATAAAACTAGCCCTACATAGTTAACTAATAATGAAGTATCTAAAACACAATAATTTCGAACTAAAATGAGAAATAAAAAATTCTTCCCTGCATATAGTGCTGTGGCCAGAAGGAAAATGAATGAGGGTTCGCTGGTCTGCATAGGATACTTGGTGTAGCTGACCAGCAGGTAATGAGGTAATTGGGGGGGGGGGGGGGGGGGAGCAAAACACAGGTTCTAAAAATGTGGTGAATATTGAATAGGATACCTCAACTATAATGCCACCGGCAATGTCTATATGTATCTACATATATATACAACCAACCGTGAAAGTGAACACACAGACCTTTGTAGTGTGTGTGTGTGTGCGTGCGTGTCTGTGTATATATATATATACAGATATACAATTTTAGCATTTTATGTACATAACTAATTTGTCAAGTGCCCACGTCTACAAATATGTGAACTATACAGAAATTTAAGAACCTAGATCTGGTCCTGATAAAGACAACTGGCTGAAAAATTAGGCAGAGATTTATAGAAGGAATTTTTTTTTACCAATATAAGAATGCTGGACACTCAAAACGGTGATTGCCATCAGTATCAGAAGAATATGTTCACATTTATAAGTGTGTTGTAATTGTTATTCTGTACAAGTGATTCATAATTAGTAAATATTGGCTGCAAATTTGGAAAACTGAACCTTGAAAGATTACATGATGAGAAGGATTCTAAATTTCGCATTAACTACATGTATACAAAAAAATAAGATTGAAGTATCATTGTTACAAATATAAATATGCTTTTAAAAAAAAAAATTCTTTTTCTTTTTAAACTTAAATTCAGATGATGTTTGTCAAACATAAGGTACTACATTACAAGTAGGTCACAATTTAATTTGTGATCAGTCTTCTTCATATTCTGAAAAAATAATGTAAGAAAACTTAAAAAAAAAATAGAATGAGAATAGGACGTGAAAAGTTAGCCATTTCTCTTCTTTTCCTTCTCATTTGCATTTTGACATCGAGGAAAGATATAGTTTGCAATCTTTTGCCCTTCTAGTTTTTCTAAACTCCTGATAAACCATCTTTTTCATGGTTGGTGCTGGATGTAGTTCTCTCACAGCATTTATTGAAGGCCCATTTATGTCATATTTTGATCTTTCTATCTTATCATGTGGCTATACCATTTTATCTGCTATTTCTTTTTTCAATGGGAGGCACTATTCTTAACTTTTTTTCTTGGCTTACGTTTTTGACCTTCTTTTAGACTTGTTTCCTGTCATTCATCTAATACATTCAATCTTTGTGGTGGTTATCTTTCTGATTGTTCTTGAGTCCAGCATTCAGGTCTGACATTAGTCACATAATGTTGCAATGAAGATTGTGTTGCAAAGTGCCCATTTTGCTTCTAGGGTTAATTGGAATGAAGATTGTGAAGTAGGGTGCCAATTTTGCATCTAGGATTATTTCCTTTTAGGATAATAGTGGTGACTTCTGTCCAGTGATTTTGCAAGCTTTCTTGCATCTTGATTCTTTATGCTGAAGTCACTAGACTTTCTATGCTATTTCAATTCCTCCACCTGCTTTAATTGTCTGTTGTCTAATGTCTATTGTTATTGATGTTCTGTTTTTCTTTTGTGATGTTCATTACTTCTGTCTTACTGATGTTGACTTTCATGATGTATGTTATATTGGGTGTCTATGAATTCTTCTTATAGGCTATTGTTTCCATTTATCAGTGATTATTCTTCAACGAATGTTAGAATGGAGCTTGTTAATCTCCTGTCTCAAAAAGTTAGTTTTAAAATTAGTGCATTTTATTTTTATGTTATTATATTTAAACAGATAAAATACGGAAATTAAAAATTTTCAGCAGGAAAACTAAAACTTAGAACATTAAACTCAAAAATATTATAAACCCTTACCTCAACATGAGAAAGCTAGAAAACAACAAAAGAAATTGAGGAAAAAACTAAATGCTTTTGAAGGTAAATGCCTTAGAGATATACTCTGTGTACAATGGAATGATTTCAAGACTAATATAGGGATAAGAGAGATGGCCATGCAACCAACAATCTCATCTCCAGTTAGGAAGAAAGACATATGTCGGGCATGTATTGAGAAGAGACATCAAGAGAATTTCAAAACAGGCTCTTATATGGGAAACATCAATCTTTGCCGTTCTCCTGGTTTAGGATTTATGTGAATGACTTAACAGATCCAGACAGTTTCACGGTAAAACTAAATGGTTCTGCCTCATGTAATAATGAATCATGGTTTGTAGTTAGTTCGCATGAGATTGATGTCTTTTGCTCTGGGGCTGGTCTGATCAAACAAGTTACGGATTGAAGGGGCGATAGTTGCAAATATCTGCTCCATCTACATTGGCGGGGGTAGGAATGTGGCTCTCAAACAGAACACAAACCAGACCGACACATTTAATGCTCTACAGGCGACGGATGTGGACCAGATGCTGCAGTTAATGGCAAAACAAAGACCAATCTCTATGACAATGACTGCACACATACACAATTGAGAAGTGGAACCAATTCTGTTTACTGGTATCTGAACTATGCCACGTCCTGGAAGATTCACACCATTCGAATTTATCATCGAGCTAGCACTATGTTTCGGGTAAAGAATGCCACTCTAAAGGCTTTCTCTGACAGTGGCGGTGTAGTGTTCCAGTATAATGATATATCATACCCAAACATTTCTGTGAACACTATTGTAGTCACCACACAAGCGACAATGGCACACATTAAGATTGAGTTCTCATTGACCATTTCGCAAGCCGACAGTGCCCTGATGGTGAGTGAGGTGCAAACATTTACATACAACTATTGTCTGGACGGGCATTCTTAGTCGTTTCGTGCAGTGTGTACTGCAAAGGCTACAACGTCATCATCGGTACGTGTCCCGGCAACTGTTCACATGGGATCTATGGACATGACTGCTCCGGGTCTTGTCTTAGTGTCTGTCCATTATGTGAGGAAAAATCCGGAAAATGCCTACAATGTAAACGTCCTGGCTACATCTGTAGTGACACTTGTCCCGATGGTAATTTTGGGCTACTGTGCAAACAGACGTGTTCTGATGGCTGTGACATAATGTGACCCGGAAAGTGCAGATTGTACGTGCAAGGAAACGTACTACGGATCAGACTGCACTCTCAAATGTCCGGACAACTACTTCAACGACACCTGTGAACAGTCAACCGGGAACTGTACATGCAAGGGAACATTCTACGGGTCAGACTGCACTCTCAAATCTCCAGACAACTGTTTGAACGAAACCTGTGAACAGTTAATTGGGGATAATACATCAAACCCAAGCATATCGATACCTTAATGTGTTTCTGTGCTGGATGTGGTTCATTTCTTGGTGTTTTTCCATGAAGCCATGGCTCATATCTTGATGTGTTCTGTGCTGGCCATGGTTCATATCTTGATATGTTTCTGTGCTAGCCATGGCTCATATCTTAGCTTGTGTGTGTGTGTGTGTGTGTGTGCTGGCCATGGCTCATATCTTGGTGTGTGTCATGTTAGTCATATCTCATATCTTTATGTGTATGTGTTTAGTCATATCTCATATCTTAGTGTGTATCTGTGTTAGTCATGTGTCATATCTTTGTGTGTGCATGTTTGGGTTAGATATCTCGTATCTTTGTGTGCATGTTTATGTTAGTCATATCTCATATCTTTGTGTGTGCATATCTGTGTATGTCACATCTCATATCCTTGTGTGTGCATAGCTATGTTAGTCACATCTCATATCTTTGTGTGCATGTCTATGTTAGGCATGTGTCATATCTTTGTGTGTGCATGTCTATGTCAGTCATATCTCATATCTTTATGTGCATGTTTATGTTAGTCATGTGTCATATATCTTGATGTGTGTCAGTGTTAGTCATGCCTCGTATCGCTGTGTGCATGTCTGTGTTGGTCACATCTCTTATCTTTGTGTGTACATGTCTGTGTTAGTCACCTCTAGTGACTCGGGCAGATGGTGCTCGTAAACCTGGGAGGGCCGACCATCTAAGGGCAGAATCCCCCTACAGAAAAGATCATCTGCTGCCTTGCAGGAAGATTGGGGACAATCAAAGGCTAAGGAATGCAAACCTGAATAAAATGCTGGCTGAAATCGGATGCACTGGGCCACTGGCGCAGAACACAGTGCAACGTTTTAATGGGTGTTCAATCAGAGTGGATCTGGCAGACTCTAATTGTGATGTTCTGCCTGTGGGGGCGATCAACACACTTAACCTGACAGCTGACTTCATGTGAGAGTCTGGAAACCTACTCTGATTGAGTCCTGATCGCAGAGAGAGAGAGATATGGGAAACATCAGGATACAGAAAAAGACTTAAAAGACTTTTAAAACACTGATAAGAGAAGTAATGTGGCAGCCATAGACTCATTTGATAAGATCAAACATCTCATCCTGAATATGGATGGATTGTGAAAAGCACTATGAGCCCAGTGTGACGTCTAGTAGTGCTGAAAGGATCAAGATATTTAAAGTTTTTAACTTTGCCAGGTACCTTAACCCTAGATTACGACACCGTAGTAAAAATTACCACACCAAAACACATATTCTTCCAAATTTGATAGCTTGTAGTGTTCAAACATTACACACACCTTCCTAATTACTACTTCCGGTGACCTCTGAGTGTTTAATTTGTTTCTATTGATGATGGATTTTTTTCCCTCCATTTTTGAGATATGATCATATAAAATGAAAAAATTCACCAAATTTGAACAAAATGGTCTTTTTCATTTTTTCTCCCCGTTGACTAGGGAAATTTCCTCGGTCGTCAAAGACATAAAACAACCATTTGAGACTCAGGAAACTCCGTGAATAACACTTTGAGGCAGCCGAACATACTGACGAAGATGAATGTACGGTGACCATCTGAATAGACAAATAGCACGTCAGTTCAAGTGGTCAATTTAGAGTAATGAATCAACCTGAGACAGGAAATCTGTGTTCCCCATGTGTCTAATTGAAAAACATACAACTGTGTGTCAAAAGTTCAAAGAAAATAATATTCTAGTGCTCCTGATGTTACAATTAAGTGGTAGTATATACTGGTAGTTGTGTGTGCACCCAACGAGCTAGATTCACTTAAGAGAGAGGAGGAGTTGGAAAGAAGGGGTTCCATGACTTACATGTCTCTCCCTGGCAAAAGAAATAGGCTCCTCACTATGGCTAACCAGAGATAGACTAGCCACACTGTTTTGGCTGCTTGCTGTATTGCTGTGCTGACTCTTCAAACTGTCTGACTTGCTGTCCAAGTTGTCATCATCCTATCGGTACAAAAAATACTAAGACTAAGTAATGAGCCATGCTTTAGCTTTATAAAAACAGCATTGGGACTTTTTGCATTAACATAATATGTTTATATTTTAGGTATAGTGTTTTGTCTTATATCAGATACAACAACAGCATTTGATTATTTTACAGTATATCCAAGTTCAATAGAAAATTGGTGCTTACATTTACACTTCATGGCTAGTGTAGTGATGTTAGTCTTCATCAGAAAGTGATCATTTAGACCAGGGATGGCCATTTTCTTTCAAATGGCGGGCCACTTTTTTATTTTTTTTTTTGTGGCGGGCCACACACATAACATCAATACAAATAAACTTGGCATTTGTTTTAAGGTAATATTTTTGTTATTTATCGGCATTATTTGCTTACATAAATAATTTTATTGCAACGGAGTTAAAAATGCCTAGTTGATTTATAAAAATGAATAAAATTTGCTATTTATATTGTTTAACAAACATGTTTTAGTTAGGTCATTTTAAAGTTGACATGTAACAAACCTTAATGAGAACAATGTGGACGTTCATGTGCAGCAACAAGTTCATCAAAGTCAATGTGCAAAGATGATGATGATATTCGTAATAAATCCTGAAGGTGGCCATCAGTAAGTCGGTTTCCTTGTGACGATTTAATCTCCTTCATTGTTGAAAAAGCGCATTCACATATATATGTGCTTCTGAACATAGAAGTAATTTTCAAATTGAAATCACTCAATGCGGGATATTTTTCCTGTGGCACAAGTTTCC
This sequence comes from Megaustenia siamemsis, assembly GCA_032433765.1. Taxonomy (NCBI): domain Eukaryota; kingdom Metazoa; phylum Mollusca; class Gastropoda; order Stylommatophora; family Ariophantidae; genus Megaustenia; species Megaustenia siamemsis. The sequence goes on along the minus strand of JAVIAB010000026.1, from coordinate 9,933,805 downwards.
AAAAGTCAACTCCTATTTCCATCCTTGATTGTAAAAAGGGGTCACTTTGGAGGTTACATAACCCCACTTGAAAAGTGTCATGTTGTTGGAAAATGCCACACTTCATAGGGTTGTTAAACAATGCCAGTTCTGGTCGTATACCACTGAAGTCAGAAAATCATTAATTGAATTGCTCCAATAGTTTGTCTAACATTAATACAGAAAATTGGAAATCAGTGTCACTGCGCTCCTCAATCAATTCTTTGCACGAAGGAAAATGAATGAAGTTTTCTTTGCCCAGGGTAAATCTAAAAACTTTTAGTTGACTTATAAATCCATCTAGGTGTCCTACCAAATCTGAGACTGTTTGGGAACGTCCCTGTAGCTTCATGTTGAGTTCATTCATGTGCTGGGTGATATCAGTTAAAAAGGCCAATACGCTGTTAAAATGTGGATCAGACATTTTTCTGATCAGTTCTTTGGTGGTATCATGTTTCTCTAAAAACTGCTTTATCTCGTTTCTCAAAGCAAAAAACCGCCTCAAACAATTCCCTCTGCTTAGCCAGCGTACTTGTGTGTAGAGCACCAAATCGCCATATTACGCCTCAACTTCTGATAGAAAATTTATAAAGTGTCGGTGTGTCAAAGACCGATTCCCGCCTTTTATTAAATTAACACACTTTATTACAGTTTTCATAACATCCTCCACGTCTAGAATCTTGCCACACAGCGCCTCCTGGTGTATAATGCAGTGTAATGCTGGGCAAAGGATTCCAGCCTTCCTTAATAATCCAACTAGACCTGTTTGAGTACCACACATTGACTTAGCGCCATCTGTCACTATTGCTGAAAGTCTGTTTATGTCACCACTACCGTTAACAACTTTCATAACTGAGTCATAAATGTCTTGACCTTTGGTCGTATTATGCAATGAATCTAAAGCTAGTAGCTCGTCATTGATAATAAAGTCTTTTGAAACAGTTCTTATGAAAATTAAAAGTTGTGCTGTGTCTGATATGTCAGTAGATTCATCCAAAGCCAGAGAAAAGTAAGCGGAATTTGTAACGACTCTTTAATTTACTAGATATATGAGAACTTATTTCCTCAACCCTTCTAGTGACTGTCTGTTTTGATAGTGGTACGCTCTCAAAATGACTGGCAATTTTTTCTTCCCCAAATGCACACGCCATGTTAATAGAACAACGCTTTATGAAGTCACCGTCACATAATGATTTTTTTTATTTCGCTATCTCTGCGCTTACAACAAACGATGCCATTAAGGAACTTGTTTGTTTTGTTGTTAATGTAGTAAAAACAGATTTCTGAGCACTAACCTTTTTCTTCAAATCGCACACAAGTGTAGAACGTATTGTACCAATGTAGTCCTTGTATTTAGCGGCGTGATGCTGTGTGTAATGCCGTTTAAGATTATACTCTTTATTTACAGACAACACTTGCAAACACACAAGGCACTGCGGTTTGCTATCCTTATTGTTGATAAATAAAAAATCATGTTCCCATTTCTCATGAAAAAAATCTGATTTTTTCATTTAATTGACGTTTATTGTTCATATTACACCACGACCAAAGCAACAGACAATGAAAACACAGATTACAACAATAGCACTGTTTCCTGTTAAAATGGAACTGTTCACTGTAACTTGACAAAATCAGAATGATCAGATCGTATATATTATTTTGACTGATGAAAAGAGGTTTGGAGAGAAAGAAACTGAAAGTAAAATAATTGTGAGGTGAATGTGTTGGGGTGGAGGAGGTGGGTGACTGACAGTATTTCTTGGTGGAAACTGTTTGAATTCGCCGAACCGAGAGTCGGCTCTAGAACCATTCGTTGGCTTCTTCCTTTGTTTAAGTCGGTCGCAGGATGATCAAAAGGAAAAAAAGGATGGGCCAGGAACGATGGGAAGTCGACGTTAAACTAACTACTAGAGTGTTCAGAGTTTTAAACATAGGTCTACTAGGGAATATTTGAGTTAGCTTTCTCCACGGTAGAAGTTAATGTAACAAATTTTAAATCAATTTTACCCAGGACATTTTGCTCAATGCAACCTGATTTTATTTTTTATCCGCCGCAGGCCACAAAAAGGACGTAAAGGCCACAAGTGGCCCGCGGGCACCTAATTGGCCATCCCTGATTTAGACAATTTTTGAAACATTTATTTAGTTAATTATAGTTTGTTCAGAAATTCATGCCAACAGAGTTTATCAATTATTTCAGAAACTGATGAATTTCTGAAATTCTTTTTCATGAGATCTTATTTTTTCACCGACCTTAAGATTATATAACATTTAAGCACAAAGGTAATCTGAATTTTGCACAAATCGTTTTTTAAATATAATTTTAGAAAAATAAATCATGTGCTCTAAACATTAGATTTTACTGTAAATTATGTCAATTTTCAAACAAACCTCTCAGTGGATTGCGTCTACAAGTTACGGTCCTAAGATTGTGTGGAAAGCACGTGAAGTTTGCCTTTATAAACTGTGAGTTGATTACATTTACAACATATGTGGGTATTGTAAAATCCTAAAAATTAGGACAACCAAGAAAATCATATTTTTATACACCTCAAAGAAGCAAAAATCTTTCCTAAATGCATGACAGTAGGGAAAAAAATCAGAATTAAGGTCGGTGACAAAATATGATTTCATGAAAAAGAATTAATAATAATAGATAATTAATAAACTCTGTGGGCACAAATTTCTGAACGAACTATAGTTCCTTTCGAACCAAAGATGGTATACAGAGCAAAAATACATTTTAAAAACTCTTATGTATGACAATTTGTTACTGTTATCCTTTGCATTGTCATCAGACTTTGCAAATGGCCCTCAGCGTTTCTCACCAAATGTCCCTCTTGTCAATCTAGTATCAAAATTCTTCTTAGTGCTTCTCTACCATGGCTCTTTTTTCTATCATCTGCTGTTTCCTATCTGTACTTTGCAATTCTCTTGTTATCTCTTCTCGTCAAATGGTCAACATACGCCTATGTTCTTATCTGCATTATAGATTATTTTGTTGGTTGCATGGCCATTTTTCTTACAAATAATGGCACTTAGGACAGAAATTCTAGACTCTTCATTTTCAACGATCTTTGCTATTAAGTGTCACATTTTGCACAAAACCCATATTTTAGCTTGTCACACACACACACGTATTCTGGGTGAGCCTTTCAATAAAAGGAGCTGATGCCTGCTATTGTTGCTTCTTGCTTTGTGTTTTTTTGTTTTACTATTTCTCTAGATCGCCTTTTTCTTGTACCCTCTGAGTGCCATTCGAGGACTCGTTTTGAGATTCGCTTGTTTCTTCTCATCACATGGCCAACATTTGCACCTTCAACTTTTGATTACAGATATTTTTGGAAACTATCATTTCTTTCATTTCGGCACTAGTCTTGAATTCATTCCCTTGTATACTAAGTATTTTTCTGAGACATTTAATTCTGAATACATCTAAGTTATTCAGCTTTCACATGCATATGTAAGGATGAATAACATAAACGATTTGAAAATCTTAAGCTTTGCTTTTGTACTTAGAAAATGTTGATTTCCACATTTTCTCAAAGTTTTTTAAAGTCATTGCTACCTCTGATGTTCTCATTCTAATTTTTCTCTTTGTGTCTCCTTCTTGATTAATATAACTTTTGAAATTTACGACGTAATCTACTTCTTTTTACTGATTTTCTTCCCAGGTATATTATTTTCTTCATGAGGTGTCATTACTCATTATTTTTACTATTTCTTGATTAATCTGAATTCTTCTATGCAGGCTGTTGAAGACAGAGTATTTTCTTGTATTTTTTTTTACATTGCTATTAACAAGAACTATGTCCTCTGCAAACTCAAGGTCCTAAGTGAGATGTGTCCACTCAAAGCCTCCTCTACCTGTACACCTTTTCCACATAGGAAATCAATGGCAATTTCAAACAATAAGGGAGATAAAATACATCATTACTTTACCTTTATTTTAATCTTGGAACCATTTCCTCACTCCTTCCTTCAAGAGTCAATATTTTAGTTTCACTAACATGCATGTCAGGCCTCTGATGAGCCATACATAGCAAGCATGAAGAAAACAATCTTAAACCAGAAATGGAATATATATTTAGATCGATCAATTGATCAATCGATCTATGTATATATCATCATCATCATCGAGTGCCATCTTTGCAATGAAGGTTGACTACCATGCATCGCCGTTCTGCTGTCTCTTGCTTTGATGGTGCAGGTTGTCATAGGATGGTATGTCCATCTTTTGATGTTACTCATCCATGTTAGTCTTGGTCTGCCTCTGCCTCTTTTACCTCGTATTTTGCCCTCCAGGATTACTTTTAGTAGACTATTGTGTCTTTTAACATGGCCCAAAAATTGCATTTGTCTTGTTTGAATTGTGTTTAGTAGTTCTCTTTTCATTTTTAGTTGTTTTAAGACTTCATGGTTTGTTTTCTTTTACTCCCATCCAATTCTACCTATTCTTCTATATATCCACATTTCAAAGGCTTCAATTCTCTGTTCCGTTTTCTTGTCTAATGTCCATGTTTCTGCAGCATACAGGAATGTTGAGAAGACATAACATTTTGCTATTTATATATATTACATATATAGTTTAAGATTGTTTTCTTCATGATTGCTATGTATGGCCCGCCTGTCCATCCATCCATCCATCCATCTATCTTTCGTTCGCCTGAAGTATTGTCTATATCTGCAATGTTGTTTCCTGTATACATTTGACTGTCTTTTATAATTCTTGCAGTGGCCCATATAGTTTTGTCTGTAGTGTTGTATCTATGGGCAAATGGATTTTCCTCAGTCTACTATATTCAGTGCAGTCTTGAAGTATGTGTTCAGCAGTCTTGGATGCCTGTCCACATGTACATGTAGTTGAGGTCCCGATATTTAATTTTGTATACATGTGACTGTGGAGTCAATTGTGTCCTGTTCTGAGGCATATAATGACACCTTGTTCACATCTACTCATATTATAAAACGCATCCTCCTTTGGGGCTTGTGGTCCTCTGATTGATTTGATTATTTGTTTCTTATGATGGTATGTAATCGGTGCATCTGGTTGTGTGCCTGTTGAACCTTCCTTTGCCAACTGATCTGCTTTCTCATTTCCTGGTATTCCACAGTGAGATGGGATCCACTGCAGGGCAACCCTGTGGTGCTTGCAGAGTTCAGTCAATAAGGTCTGAAGGTGGGGAAATTTTCTGGATTGTAGTGCCTGGAGTACCTATCTTGCATCTGTCAAAAACACTACAGGCTGTGGACAAATAATACTGTTCAGCAATTTTTCTATTGCCAACTTTATTGCTTGGATTTCTGCATCATAATTGTGACAATATTTCCCTGTTGCTATTTTATTCATATCCCTACTGTTATTTGGGAACTCTATGTATACACATGCTCCCCCATTCTTTACTGCATTCTGTGCTGATCCATCTGTGTACACACGAATCCATAGGTCTTGTGGGTATTCTTCATCCAAGGAAAGAGTTATTGCTTTACGCTGTAGGCTATTCTGTTCCTCTTTGTTTGCTTTACGCTGTAGGCTATTCTGTTCCTCTTTGTTAAGTATTCTTTTCACTTCTGTCCGTATTTGTATTGATAATCCTGATTCCTCTGTCCAGGGAGTCTGTTCTGGTATGGGCTGTAGGGGGTTAACTACTCTTGGCATGCCTGGTGTTTGTCTACAAATACTCTTGACTTGGAGGATAAAACTGCTTCTCTTAAGCCATCCTAATGCAAGATTTTGGAATCGGTCCTTCATTGGATTTCTCGCATGCATGAACATTTTTCTACCTGCGCCTTTGTGTCCCTCTGTTCTCTAAGTGCTGGTATCCTTCACAATTTCTCCATCTCCAATATTGGTGTTGATTTCATTGCTCTTGTGATGACCCTAAGTGCCTGGTTTTATACTGTATCCAGCTCTTGCAGTATGGTGTTTGATGCTGAGCACCATGCAGATGATCCATATTCTAAATGTGGGCGTATACTTTGTTGGTAAACTTTACTGAGTATTTTCCCACTCGCACCCCATGTGGTTCCACACAGCTTTCTTAGAATAGCCAACTTCCTCCTTGCCTTTTGGGTTGCCTTATTTATCTGCTGTTTCCAAGATAGTTTGTTATCAAATGTAACTCAGAGATACGTAGATTGTATGCCTTCTTTCACAGGCTCATTGTTTATGTAGTAAATAGCTCCTGCTTTTTATTTTGGGGAGAGAGTGAAAAGTGTAGTACTGCATTTGTCTGTATTGATGCTGAAACACCATCTATTTGTCCATGAATTCAGTGCATTCAAAGCTCTTTGCAACAAATTGGAAGCCACTGTTGCATACTCCTCTGTGCACCACATTACCGAGTCATCTGCATACATTGTCACTTTGATACCATGTGGTAGTTCAGTAACTAGGTCATTGATGTAGACTAGAAAAAGTGTTAGAGATAGTACACCTCCCTGAGGGATGCCCTGGCACAGTAAGACCTTATTACTCTTATTAAAACAGGTAAATGAATTTAAATATTTGGGAACTTTGTTAACCTCAGACGGAAGATGTACAAAGAGGTGAGATGCAGAATGGCTCAGGCAAAAGCAGCTGTCCACAAAAATGAGAAGATACTATGCAATCCATTTTTGACAATAGAAACAAGAAAAAGAGTTCTTAAATGTTATGTAGAGCCAGTCTTAACATATGGATGTGAATCATGGACAATAGGACAACAGACAAGAAAATCACTCGAGTCTGTAGAAATGTGGTTTTACAGAAGAATGTTGAGAATACCATGGACAGCTAAGAAGAGTAATGAAGAGGTTCTGAGAAAGGTCAAAGCAAAAAGAGAGCTAATTTCCAATTTTAGGAAGAGACAATTATCATTTTTTGCCCATGTAATGAGAAAAGAACAACTGGAATATATTGTAACAACTGGAAAAATTGAGGGACGAAGAGATAGAGGGAAGCAAAGAGAAAAAATAACAGACAGCTTAAGAGAATGGCTTGGCAGAAGGTCAACAACAGAAATGATAAATAGCTGCCGAGATCGAATGTTGTGGAGAGACATGGTCACCTATGCCACTAGGCCCGGTACTTGATGATGATGATGATTGCCAGTTATAACTCTCTTTGTGAAATCGGTATTTCCATGGCTTCATGTGTGGTCTCTTCTTGTCTTGCATTTTGTTGTTTTAAATGGGTTTCTTGTTGTTTCTGTTGGCTAATTTCAATATTATTGTCATTTGCAAAAGAGTCTGCAAAGTGATTTGCTGCATGCTTACCTGTTAGGGTGTTTCCATCCTTCTTCAGTATAATTTTGGTGTTCCTTTCTGTGCCCTCATCATTCAGCTGTTTTACAAGCTTCCACACTTTTCTTGTGTTTCGTTCAAGATTCAAGGACTCTGTTTTCTCTTTCCAGCTTCTCCGTCTGGCTTGTAGTTCAGCCCATTGAAATTGGCTTTAGCATGCTGGTAGTTGTTGTGGTGTTCCTGGCAATGGTTATTTTCTGCTTGCTTTCGAGATATTTCCATACCATTGTGCAGTTGCTCTAGTTCACTACCCCAGTATGGTTTGTAGTGTTTCTGTGCCCCTGGTTTGTAGTGTTTCACTGGCAGCTTGTATTATTAGTCTACTGAATTCATCATCTATTTTGTTAATGTCTCTGTCTGTATTTAGATCTTTAATCAGTACACTGGTGTAGTGTTGATACATTTTCCAGTCTGCCTTTTTGTAATTCCATCTGGAGAGAGTGGTGCTCTCCCTGACGGCCTCATTTTGCCCCACTAAAAAGACTGGTCAGTGGTCGCTGCCTCCAAGTTGTTTCCCAACAATACGTGTGATATTCCAATCCAGGTCTGGTGAATGGAAAGCAAGGTCTGGTGTAGATATGGTATGCCATGATCTGGAATAGAATATTGGTGGATCTGTTGTCTGGTTTAGCAGTATAAGCCCATTGTCATCTTGCCAATTTTCAAGTTCTTCACCCTCTTGTCCATATGTTCATAGACCCAGCTATGTGAATGGCTGTTAAAATCTCCACATACAATTATTCTTTCTTTTAATGGAATTGTATCTAATGCTAGTGGGCGGTCGCTCAGACAGTAGTAGTTAAGTAGATGAAAATCTGTATTTTCTGTCCTTAGGTGCAGTATTTGATATTCCGCGCCATCCATATACACTTCAAGCTGACATGCACTGATGTTGTTACTTACAAGTGTCAGTATTCCACCCTTGTGTCTGTTTTTTCTGTCAGATCGGTAACACTGGTATACTCTAATCTTCAAGGTTATGTTGTTGTTTAGATCAATTTCCTGCAAACAGCATATGCATACATGCTCTTCATGCAGGATATTTTCTAACTATCTTTTTACTGCACCCATCTCTTTTGCTGTTGATGCCTTCAGCATTCCAGTGCATTATTTTAAGTGGTCTTAGTTTGGATTGGCCAGTAGCTCTATTCTCTCGCCCCCTGACTCCACAGAGTGGTTGAGAAGGACATCAAGTAATAGTGGTTGGGTCCTTCCGAGTCTGAGGGGCCGGCGATGCATCTGCCTGAGTGTCCGTCACAGGGCAAATGCCATATCGATTCGCAGTTATAGACATACTTCCCATTGGCGTGAGTGCGTGGCATCCTGACTGATGTAGTGCATATAAGGATAATAGTGCACCTTAACTTGCTAGAGCAGACTGTGGTCTTGCTTGGTTGTAGGAAGGCATGGCCAGTATTGATTTTCAGTCCCTGGTGACTGTTAATCCCCATCCCCACGACAAGGAGCTAGCCTTGATGGGTTATGGAATATCTATTTATACTGGCCCTAATCAACTAAAATGTAAAAAGAAATCTCTATTTCTGCACATTTGTAAACACCACTTTTAATCAATTCAAAGAGACCAAAGGTTATTCCATGGTTGGTGACACCTACAGACAGCTTATACTGATACCAGCAATGGCCAAATGAATCGTTTCTGTTCTTAGCAGTATGCTGGAAACTTCTTTTGCAGGTCTTCTACAGTCATTTTGCCAATGTCAGTCACATTCATCAGAGGTTTCTACAGAGACCAAAGATGTTAGGTCAGAACACAACAGCAAACTACAGACTGTAGACTGTTAAGTCCTTCTTTCCTCATCTTGCAACCCCGAAGATTGTTGTGGAACTACATTTATCAAGGGGATTTTTGAAGACCTACTCAATCCATCTCTATATACAGTCATTTTGTGGGATTCTACGACGCTGAGGCTGTCCATAATTTGATGTAATATATCCATCTCTTTCTCTGTCTACTTCTCCCTTTTCCTTCTATCAGGATTCCCTGCAGAATAGTCTTTGCCAACCAGGACAATTAAATATGTGGCCAGACTATTTCATTTTACGTTTCGAGGGACTGGTTGGTCTCGAGGCAAGACGCCGGTCTCGAGACAGAGAGGTTGTGGGTTCAAATCCCGGCTGCTACGGTTGGATCTTTATTTATGATTTCTCTCTGCGGCAACCACCCCTGGTCTCAGCAGCCAGGCTCGGCTTGAAACGTCAATTACTCATCAACAAAAAATATATGAGTACCTCTTAAGATGGAGTTATCTGCCTGTGCAGCGAGGGACCCCTGTGCACACTGCTGCCAGGGAAAAAATGGATCAACACGCAAAAAACAGGTTCTAGTCTCTAGGGACTTTGTAAGAGATAAAAGCTGGCAAACGCAAAAAAAAAAAAAAAAAAAAATGTTATATTTCTTAATAATAATCAAAAGATCTTTCACGTGCTCTGGTTGCTTTTATATCTTATTTGTGAAGTTTTTAATTAAAAGAAAATCCGACAGTCAAAAAAAATAAATCTCAATGATTTAATGGTGATGCCCCAGGCCAGGCAGATCAAAAATGTGAATTGATAAGCGATCAACAAAAGAACAAGTGCAAGTAATGGTGAAAGCAAAAAGTGAACGAACTCACATGAATTCAGTTACAGTCAGAAGGCGATGAATTGTAAACACACCGATTGGTCTAATAGATTTCTGGTTGTGCACACTTTACTATAATCAATGCCACATTTATAGAGGCATCACCATTGACTGCTGCAGTGTTTTTTCCAGCTACTCCTATCTGACTTCTATGTTAATTGGGGGTGAAGATTGGTATTACCAGAACAGATGATATTCTGGTTGAATGAAATGAATGGTCAATAAACACCAAACTGGCACAGTTAGCCGCTACAAGATGATAATCATTTTGAGAAGAAGATCGAAGCACCTATGGACATGTCCAGAGTGCAATGCTGATTTCCTAAACATAACATAAATGTTGTGTGATAGATCAATGAAATAAGTTCATCAATGTTGTAGGAGCTGACCTTAACATATGAATAAGTAAGGTAAGGCATGGACAATGAATAATACACACACAAAATTAAACTGTTTCTCATGAGAATGTGAGATTTTCCTTGAGGATCTAACACATTAAACAAAAGAAGAAATTTTAATGACACCTGTCAATACATCATCATCAAGCACCAAGCCTGCTGGCATAGGTGATGTCTCTCCACAACTTTCGATCATGACAGTTATTTATCATTTCTGTTGTTGACCTTCTGCCAAGCCATTCTCTTAAGCTGTCTGGTATCTTTCTCTTTGCTTCCCTCTATCTCTTCGTCCCTCAATTTTTCCAGTTGTTACAATATATTCCAGCTGTTCTCATTACATGGCCAAAAAATGATGATTGTTGCTTCCTAATATTGGAAATTAGCTCTCTTTTTGCTTTGGCCTCTTTCAGTTTCAGAACATTTTCATTACTTTTCTTAGCTGTCCATGGTATCTCAACATTCTTCTGTAAAACCACATTTCTACAGCCTCCAGTGATTTTATTATCTGTTGTCCCATTGTCCATGATTCACATCCATATGTTAAGACTGGCTCTACATAACATTTAAGAACTCTTTTTCTTGTTTCTATTGTCAAAAATGGATTGCATAGTATCTTCCTCTTTTGTAAAGCTGCTTTACACAAAGAGTGTAACATGCAGAAAAAAAAAGAAGCAAATTAACAATTTTGTGGCATATTAAAAGGGGAAAATGGGAATACAGTGACTATAAGCAAAATTTAAATATATTTAAAGAAAGACTGTGGATGACATACATAGAAGATAGACAGCCTGACATTGTGGCATAGCACACAAAGATAAAGACATTAAAGAAAGTTGAGAACAATCAGTGAGTTGACAAGGAAAGTTTAGATATGTACCTGAGAAGAGTTGTCGTCTGGTACTACTAGATCATCTACACTTGTGACTGATGAGCCCTCCAGTAAACTCTCTTCATTGCCGCCATTCATTATGAGTTTGTTGAGACGTCGGTACTGGAGGTTGTCCAACTGTTTCACTGCTGTCTTTGTGCGCTGGATCAGCTCTAGAATTACATCTGATCGCCGTGTTTTCCTAACAAATGGATGCTGTGCAAAAGACAAGATAAATTTAGTGACTTAGTGACAGCATTTTGACACAGTTTCACTCAAGTCCACAATAAAAACATTTCACTGTAAATATGATACCATTGTAAAAATTACAAACTTAAAACACAAATTCTTCCAAATTTGACACTGCAGTGGTCAACCCTCACCACCACCACCACCACCACCACCACCACCACCACCACCACCACTTACTGTGAACTCTGAGGCATTTGCTTCTCTTAATGTAGGGCACACACACCCCACACTCTTGTGAAATGTTAGGGGGGGGGGGGGGGATTTTCAAGAAATTGCTTGTTTTTTTTATGTGACCAGGGAAATTTCCTTGGTCGCTAGTTGACATCAAATAACCCCTTGTAACTCAGGATACACAATGAACAAACGCTATGAGGTAGTCGAACATACTGTGTCAAGAGTTCAGAGAAATTACTATTTTTAATGTATCTGTAAGTTGTAGTAATTTTTACTACAGTTCCATAACTGGGAGAGTTACAGATAGGTTTTGTAATCTAGGGTTAAGCGGTAGTAATTTTTATACGTATCGTAAACACATTAGTCACAGATAGGTATCATAATTATGGGTTAAATATTCATACCCCAGGAAACAATTGTTAAAATACCATAGTATAAAAAGTATTAAATTGATTATTGATATTCTTTTTTCTAAATTCTAAAGTTGCCAACAATTCTGTGAAAATTGTTTACAGAACATCATCATCAAGTGCCGTCTCCGCAACGAAGGTTGGCTACCATGGAGCGCCATTCTGCTGTCTCTTGCTTTGATGGTGCAGGTTGTCATAGGCGATTTGTCCATCTTTTGATGTTACTCGTCCATGTTAGTCTTGGTCTGCCTCTGCCTCTTTTTACCTTATATTTTCCCCTCCAGGATTACTTTTAGTAGACTATTGTGTCTTTTAACATGGCCCAAAAATCGCATTTGTCTTGTTTGAATTGTGCTTAGTAGTTCTCTTTTCATTTTTAGTTGTTTTAAGACTTCATTGTTTGTTTTCTTTTCTTTCCATCCAATTCTACCTATTCTTCTATATATCCACATTTCAAAGGTTTCAATTCTCTGTTCTGTTTTCTTGTCTAATGTCCATATTTCTGCACCATGTAGGAATATTGAGAAGATGTAACATTTTGCTATTCTTAGTTTTAGCTCTACTGTTATTTGTTTTAATGTTAGTATGCTCTTCATGAAATTAAAATTACTTTTTGCCATTCGTATTCTTTTGTTTATTTCAGTTGTACATTTTCCATCACTGGTTATAGTATGTCCAAGGTAGTTGTAGTTCTGAACTGTCTCCAGGTCTATTCCTTCAATTTTGATATCCACTTGTGGGTTTTGAGTATTTTCTTTGTTTATGATCATAGTTTTAGTTACAGAACATATGTGAACATTTATTGCAAATATCAGCTTTCTTTATAACAACATGCGGTCATAATAATGTTTATTTTCCCTGCAAATGTCAGCAACTTCCACCCGGACTCACAGATGAATAAGGTAAAAATTATTCAAATGGCATAAACTCACAAAAATTTATAAAAATTACAGAGGAAAATGAGTGGCATTCTCATCAATAAGTTATAATTCATTAAACTTTTCTTTTATGCATGTCTTTTAGAATTATTAACAATTTAGTAGAGTTACAGCTACATGATAATTTTATGTTCATCGTGAATAATATAAACATGTTATACAATTAACGTGAATTCAATGTTTCAAGCTTGCTTTCATCGATGCATTACATATTTGTGTAAAAAAAGAATACTTGTCAAATCATAAGTGTATAATTGTTTTTATTTGAGTTGAGTTATTAGAGTTATTTGCATCATTGCACTCCAAACATGTCCATGCATGGAAAACAGTCAACAACAGAATTGATACAATGCACGGTGGATAGAAGATTGTGAAAGGACATGATCGCCTATCCCCTCCTCAGCAAGTCCAGCAAGTGACGACTCTAGTTCTGTGTTGGTTGATAAGTCCTCTTAAATGTCCAAGACGTTTCTTGTTTCTGGCTGTGCCCATCTTAACTCCCATTTCTTTCATCCAAAAGAGTGATGTGGACTCATGGTTGTTGAAGCCCTGTGCCCTTCCCACATCTCGAAGGGTATTGATGACGCCCACCCGATCCAATGGTTGGCCGTCTTCAATGACAGCGCAACTAGCCAACCTGTCCACTCTTTCATTTCCCCTCCCGCATGTCCTGGGACATAGATAAAGGTGACTATATATTTTTGACTTTTGTAATGACTTTACCAATTGCCTGAATACAGAGCCCACTTTTACTTTTCTGTAGGGGTAGGTGTAGTCTTGTGATTCTAAACAGATGAATGCCCTGGTCACTGCCATCACCTCCATTATTATGATACTCGTGGTCATAACACATGCACCACTGTTTTCTTTGATTATTCTACCTGCCGAGCGTGCAGTAAATGCACATGCACTCCTTCTTTAGTGTTATATTACGGATCTGTCTAATTGTAAGAATTGTTTTTATTAGGCAGGTAAATGTATTGCTCATAAAATAATACACAATTTAAAAGCAGGTAGAACATGTGTTGAGCTTGACAATCACTGGAAGTAGAAAACAATCAGCAATTGGATATAAGAGATAATAACCACTATCAAGTATATCACTAATCTGTAAAGCAAACATATACTTTAATGCTAGAAAAAGAAAATAAAAGAAAAAACTTTGCGTCAAATAGGAGAATAAGTCCTTGTTTGTGATACCAAACAGAAGCAACAGTAGCCAAAACAGTCTCTAAAAGCTAAAGTTATGTGATGCTACTTACAGCTAGAAGTTCAGTGGCAGATGGTCTGTCCTTGGGTAATTTATGAAGGCAGGCATCCACAAAGTTACGAAACTCATCTGACCAGTCACCACCAGAGAGGCTAGGCGAATCATTCTGGGCTATGTGATATAGGGCACTCATTGCATTCATGTTGAAAAGTGGTGGTTTGCGCTCCGCTGAAAAGTACATTAAATACAAGATAGTGTGATATATATTCTATGTTCTCACAGTATTTGTATTATTGCTAGCCACCAGACAAAAATGTATGATCTTAAAGTAAAGATTCAAAATTTGCATTTTACACAAACTATCTCCCAAGAAGGAAGCTCTGAAGAAACAGAAAAAAAACAATCAACTTTTTGGGCACATCATGAGAAGAGGAAAGTTGGTATACTTGGTTACAACTGGCACAATACAGGGAAAGAGAGATCGCGCTTGACAAAAAGAGAAAATACTAGATAGCTTGGTGTTATAGCATAGAAAAAGTCAACATCAGAATTGATACAATGTACGGTGGATAGAAGATTGTGAAAGGACATGATCGCCTGTGCAAACCAGTATGGCACATAATGATTATGACCTCCCAAAAAATCAAAATGCTAACTGGATCCATAATTCTTTGAAGTATTCTTCAGTAAATGCTGCTTTCTAAATAAAATACTATCTTTTTCTGCAAATGGAGAGCTAAGTGCAAGTCTAAGAACAAGTTAATATTGAGCCCGGGGTAGAGTGGATACAGGTGCTAGAAGAGTGCTCCATGTCCTTTTCTGTTTACATCACATTGAACAGAGAATGCAGGTAACAAAATCCTATGGTTTTAGAAGAGGAGGTGTAGGCCTTGATCTATAATAATTCACATGAGGGTTCAACAGTCATCTACACTGATGGGTCTATTGTTCAGCACAGTCAGAGCTCATGGGCTTACACAGCCCAGGGCAAGGGAAAAACAGTGAAGAAAGTGGTGCTTTCATAGTAACTATAAGTAGTATGACCATGGAGATCACGGCATTAACTAAAAGCAATGGCCTGGCTTGAAATACAACCTTTTACTCATGTGTGTTTTCTGGCTAACTCAATGAGCATGCTCAGGATGATTGAAGGGGACTATGTTCGAAGACAGTAGTCGGTGTTGCTAAAGAACTCAGGACTAACTGGTATGTGTTTCATTTTCACCCCTGGACACTGGGACATGAAAAGAAACAACGAATTGACAGCCTGGCTGGGACAGTTGCCATTATTAGCGGACCAGGCTGACATTCTGAATGCACTGAGGGAGGTAGAGCGAGCTAATGAATGATTCAGTCAATGTTCATGAATCTACAACCATGTCCAGACTGCGTGTTTCTATTTGTATGTTTTCACCAGCTTTATATCTCTAGTGAAGTCCAAAAGAACCTAGGGATTTTCAAATTTAATGCAATAGTCACACTTACTTAAGCATGCAAGAGCAGGAAAATGACTAAAGAAATATAAAATAAAATGGATGCATCTGAAAACAAATGCCTGAGGAAAATATTTCACATACCATGGAATGAGTTCAAGACTACTGCGGAAAAAGAAATGACAAAGCATCCAAAAATATCAACTATAATCAAGAGAAGAAGGTGTGGTTGACCATGTGATTGAGAAGAGACAACAAAAGAATTTCAAAGCAGGCCCTCAAAAAGGAACCAGAGGGTAAAAGAAAACGAGGCCAACCTAGAGAAACACTAGAAAGAACATTAAAACGAGAGGCAACAATAGCAGGCATCAGCTCCCTCGCTAAGATTGAACAACTCGCCCTGAACAGGGCCATGTGGTGAGACACAATGCAGACCCTGACTGTTGAAAGATCCTCACATACAAGCATCTAGAATTTCTTCCCTATGTGTCATCTTCAGCTCAAAAAGACAATAGATAGACTAGACCAGACTCTACAAAACTAGACTAGACTATATATGGATGGGTGGGTGGATGGATGGTATGACCATGGAAATTATAGCTGTTACAAAAGTATTAGTATGGATGGAGACACACAGAATTATACATGTGTGTTTCCTCAGTGACTCAATGAGTATGCTCAGAGAAATCGCAACTGGCAATAATCGATGGCAGTGGTTAGATACTCTGGAGAGGTCTATTTTGACAAAAGTGTGATTCATTTTTGTGCCAGGGTACGTATGTGTGTGGTAATTTAAACTACTTTTAATGCTCTATTTTTATTTCTCTATTTATACTTCAACCGTATATCAAAGCAAGCCCCCATGTGGGAAACAACAGGTAAGAGGAAAAGAGGAAGTCCCAGAGAGACACTGAGAAGAACATTGATGAGAGAGGCAAGAGCAGCAGGAATTGGCTCCCTCAATGAGGTAGAGCTGCTTGCACAGAACAGAGACAAATGGCGAGATTTGATAAAATATCTTTAAAAGAATTGAAAACTGCTAGAACAAAAATTCAGATAAGAGAGGGAGTATCTTGGTCTACGCCCCGTGAACATACTACCCAAATATTTGAATTCGCTAACCTGCTTTATTCAATAATTGTCATTTATTTTTATATTTAAATATCCTCTTTGCTTGTTTACTTTCATTATTTCTGTTTTGGCATTGTTAATTAATTTTCACATTGTATTTATTGCGTATGTCATTTAGGGCTGTTTCATGTTGTTGAGGATATTCTTATATCAGGCATTCATCACTGAGTGCCAATCCACTCTGTCTCTAGCTTTTATAGTGCAGGTTGTCATAGGCTGACTTGTCCACCCTTTGATGTTACTCGTCCATGTTAGTCTTGGTCTGCTCTGTCTCTATTACCTTGTATTTTTCTCCTTGAAGGATTCAAACAAAGAAAGGCATCTACTGCAGTCCCCATCATAACAGCCACAGCACACGCCAAAGACATAAGGTGTAGGTGCACAAAATGTTAACATAACCAAACTGTCCGTTATGCTATCGCATATCCTCATTCATAAGCAATCGGAATATCAAAACTTGATCTGGATGAAAAACAGCTTACTGTGTGCACAGAGCACTAAACTCAGTAGCTCCAGCAGCAAGCCGGATTTGGGATATAAGGAAACTGCAAAAAGGAACACTTTTCAGACAGAGCCTCAATGGTCCCTGTCGCATATCTGCCATATTGACCCGAAGTCCAAATCCACATAAATGACTGACCACACTGATTTAAATCCACATTTTAAAGGCTTTAATTTTCTATTCTGTTTTCTTGTCTAAAGTACATGTTTCTGCACCATACGGGAATGAGAAGATATAACAATTTGCTTTTCTTAGTTTTAGCTCTGGTGTTTTTATATTAGTGTATTTTTCATGGCTTTAAAATTACTTTTTGCCATTCCTATTCATTTGTTTATTTCAGTTTTACATTTTTCATCATTGGTTATAGTATGCCCAAGGTAGTTGTAGCTCTGAACTGTCTCCAGTTGTATTCCTTCAACTTTGGTATCCACTTGTAAGTTTTGAGTATTACCATTGTTTATGATGATAGTTTTAGTCTTTTTGATATTCATATCTAATCTATATTTTTTGCTTGTCATGTTTATTTCATTAAGTAATTGTTGTAGATCTTTCGGATCTTCTGTCAGTAATTCAGTGTCATCAGTATATCTTAGGTCATTGATTATCTTTCCATTAATGTTTAGGCCTGGTATATCTGTGATGTTTTTAAAGATTTGCTCAGTGTATGGATTGAACAAGTTTGGTGACCCATGTCTTACTCTTCCTTTTATATCAATGGGTGTCGAGTTCTCTTTGTTTTATATTTTATTATTGCTGTTTGTTCCCAGTATAAATAACATATTAGTTATATGTCTGCATCATCTAGATGTAATTCTTTTAGGCAGTCAAAAAGCTTTGGTGTAGTCTATTCTATTTATCTATTGTCCTTTCGAGCCGAAGACGGCACATAGGGCAGAACTACAATCTCAAAAACAAAAACTTTGCGTGCCAAAAGGGCACATATTGCAGAGATCACTGTTCTAAAATCTATGGCTCTGTTTCCATAACAATGCTTTTTACAATGACAGCTTGTCAAGCCATCGATCAAACTCCTTAGTCGCCTCTTACGACATGCCTGGAAGGCATGAGTGCTGTCTCTGCATCGAAGGTTGGCTACTATAGAGCGCCATTCCATTCTCTCTTACTTTGATGGTGCAGATTGTCATAGGTTGACTTGTCCATCTTTTGATGTTACTCAATATGTTAGTCTTGGTCTACCTCTGCCTCTTTTACCTTGTATTTTCCCTACCAATATAACGTTTTATTAGGCTGTGTCTTTTAACATGTCCCCAAAATTTCACTTGTCTTGTTCTAATTGTATTTAGTAGTTCTCTTTTCACTTTTAGTTGTTTTAAAACTGCATCGTTTATTTTATTTTCTTTTCATCCAATTCTACCTATTCTTCTATAAATCCACATTTCAAAGGCTTAAATTTTCTGTTCTATTTTCTTGTCTGTCCATGTTTCTGCACCATACAGGAATATTGAGAAGATGTAACACCCTGCCATTCTTAATTTTAGCCTTGGTGTTATTACTGCTGTGTACTTTTCAATTAATGTTCTCATGCAGAAGATACTTCTTTTGTCCCACTTTTTCCTAAATCCAAATCGTTGTTCTAATTCAAAATTGATTTTATTCTGAATCCTTCCTTGTATAACTTTTAAAAAGATTTTTGTTAGATGGTTTATTTGGCTTTTTATTCTAAAATCACTGCATTCAACTGCACCATATCAGGCATTAGTCATCAGCAAAAAAGTAATTCCATGATATTCTTTTGATCATCGTCCTTGATTTTTAGAGACTAGGAACTGAATTTTGCACGTTAATCTGTTTTTCCATGGAAGCCGTATGCACATGGGTCCCTCACTGCACAGGCAGATCAGTAATTGATTTTTCAAGCCATGTCTCGCTGCTGAGACCAGAGGTGGTTGCCACAGAGAGAAATGACAAATAAAAATCCCAACTGGTGCAGCCGGGATTTGAACTCACAACCTGTTTGTCTCGAGACTGGCGACTTGCCTTGAGACCAACCAGTCCCCCATAGCACAGCAATATATGAAGAAGAAACATTAAATGCAACTTCAAAATTATAGAAAAAGAAATGAATTCAAAACTATAAGAAAAAAGGATGCAAGAGAAAACAGGCGAGAGCTCTCAACACGAAACTGCTTGTTCTCTCTGCTGCCAAGCCTGTCTTTCCAGTACTGGAATAATTTTTAATCTGCCATTAGTAAAGTTGTGCTACAAAACCAGCACTTGACAGTTGTTATTGAAGATTGGCATCTGCCCATTTCGAACCGTCTGAGAAAATGCAAAACCTCTATCTTGACCTTTGATCGTTCCAGCGCCGCAAGAAGTCAGATGTCTCGTTTTTTTCACCATCCATCTTTATTCTGGCGAGACCTTCGATCTCATCTAATAAGTCTATGCCTGCCAACATCGCTTTCTCTTTTCAGTGTCCTTCAAGGTCTTCCTCTTTTTCTATATCTAGATGTTTCCCATATAAGAACCTGCTTTGAAATCATTTTGTTGTCTCTTCTCAAAACATGTCTGACATATATCCATATTCTCTTTCTAATTGTAGATGAGATCATTGATTGCATGACCATTTGTCTTATCCCTATATTAGTCTTGAATTCATTCCACTGTACACAGACAGTTAGTCTTCCCTCATATGTCAAGGACACAAACCATGCCTTGAGTATCTTCTCTTCCATCTCTCTGTCCTGTGGTCGCTCATACCGACTTTTCGCCCCTGATGTTTGCTCTCTCTACACCTCTATTCCTCACTCTGACGGCCTCCTGGCTCTACGGTTCTTTCTTGACCAGAGGCAACACCCCTCTGTTGATACTGCCACTCTTCTCCGCCTTACTGAACTTGTACTCAACCTCAACACTTTTGAGTTCAATGGTAACTTCTATGACCAAGTTAGTGGGGTAGCCATGGGCACCAAGATGGGCCCCAGCTATGTTTGCCTATTTATGGGTTACCTTGAGCACCAAATTCTCAATTCATATCAAGGTCCCCTTCCCATCATATACCTCCGGTACATTGATGACTGCTTTGGTCTTACTGATCTACATGAGGATGACTTCTCCAGGTTTATCGACTACATTGGTAGCTATCACAAAGCTATCAAGATCACATCTTGTATATCCACTTCCTGTTACATTCCTAGATCTTATTGTTTCCTTGGGTACCTCTGGCCTCGAAACCTTGGTTTTCTATAAACCCACAGAGGCCCATTGTTATCTTCTCTATACTTCATCACATTCACCTTCTTGTCACGATTCAATTCCGTTCTCACAGCTATTGCGTCTCCGTCGCATCTGTCAGGATGACCAAGATTTCCTCCAACAGGCTCACCTTATGTTAGGTTTCTTCAGCCACCGGCTTTATCCAGACTCGATCCTCCAGTCTGCCCTCAAGCGGGTCCTCCTTATCTCCCGTCCCGAGGCACTCACTCCTTCTAACCGCCCCCCCCCTTCCCTCTGAGAGAACTATACTCACCCTCACAACTTAGTTGCTGTGAAGGTACTCAACCGCTACCGTTCCATTCAACTCTCTGATCCTACTACCCGTCTACTTTTTAGTGATCCCTCGATGATCACCTTCAAGCGCGACAGGAATTTGGGAGATAGTCTGGTTAGGAGCCATCTCTCTCGCTCCGACCCATAACACTTCGGTACGCCCCCTTGTGGTCGGAGCTGTATCGTCTGTGCCTATGTGCTCCCTAATGACTCAGTCTTATTCCCTAATGGACGGTTTGAGATCAAGCATGGCTTCACATGTGTGTCCCGTGCCATCATATGCCAACGATGCCACATGACTTATATTGGCGAGTCTGGGAGACGATTAGCGGAAAGATTTTGTGAACATCTATGAGATGTTCAACAGAATACTGGCACTCCAGTGTCTTCCCATTTAAGCTCCCCAGACCAAAAGGGTAAAGACGACATCCGTATCACTGGTATTGTCCTTTGTCACTCTTGCGACCGCAGCCGATTTGCTTTGGAGAATCGCCACATAGTCCAGTATGGTTCGCTGACCCCACGAGGCATGAATGTATCACACGCGTACACATAGTTTCCTTTTGGCCACTCCTTCCCTTTTGCATAGATAGCCCATGTTTGGGCTCTTTAGTCTATCTACTATGCCATGCGATTCATAATTCTTCTCCACTAGTCCCCATTGAGACACTTCGGTGTTCTCCTATACCCCTTTTTTCTGTAATGTTTAATGACACCCCAGCGTTCGTTCCTCGCTAGGATTAGACAACACAGCTAGCACTAACAAAGCAGGTACCAACACCAGTGAAAATTCACACATCTAACATTTATTGCACACAAAGACTGCCTCCCATACAATTCACAAGTACCATAACCAAACACATGGTAATCGCTTCTCACCTTTCTCCTACCTCTCTCTATAACACTACAAATTCAGAATGCTGGCACTAGCATTCTCCATCCCTTTGGCTCTTCTTCTGTACTCAATTCCCCGCTGGGAGTTTAACTTGGCGAGGATGCTCACAACCTAACGAATTTTCTGCAGTTGGCTGTAGCTGTTCACTACCTTAATCATGTCTCTTCATGATTTATATAAGGCCTAATATTCGTGAGAACACTCACAACGACACAAGTCTCTTCAATGGTTGAAGCTACTAACTTCTGAATAATACCTCTTCATGACTTGTATTAAGCCTACATTAGCGAGACACTCACAATAACACAAGTCTCTTCAATTGGTCAAAGCTACTAGCTTCTTAATAATGTCTCTTCATGACTTATCCTAAGCCTACATTAGTGAGGACACTCATATAACACAAGTCTCTTCAGTTGGTCAAAGCTGCTAGCTTCTTAATAATGTCTCTTCATGACTTATCCTAAGCCTACATTAGTGAGAACATTCACAATACACAAGTCTCTTCAATGGTCAAAGCTACTAGCTTCTTAATAATGTCTCTTCATGACTTATCCTAAGCCTACAGTAGTGAGAACATTCACAATACACAAGTCTCTTCAATGGTCAAAGCTACTAGCTTCTTAATAATGTCTCTTCATGACTTGTATCAAGCCTACATTAGCGAGACACTCACAATAACACAAGTCTCTTCAATTGTTGAAGCTACTAACTTCTGAATAATGTCTCTTCATGACTTACTACTCGCTGATGTGACTGGTTGTACTAATTCCTAATTGCTACTGCCTATGAGGCCCTACCACAGCCACCCTATCATAATGTCACAGTACACTACTTATTCTAACACTTCTCCAGGAATTTACGTCTCACTAGCTCGACCGCCACAGACCAACTAACCTGTTCTCGAAATTGTCCGAACTCAACTTTTCCTGTTCACGGTCTCGGCTGTACAACACGCACAGTCGCCCGCACTGAATCATAGCTCTACATCGAATGAATCTGCCCACCTCAATTCTTTCTCAGCCCTTCCTTTACCACCAATCGCAACTCATTTTACATCTACCCTCCACCCATCACGTGAACCATGAGTTTCCCCCTTACCTCTATTTTCTTCTCAACCCTTTGTCTCCCCTTGACCTCTACCGAATTATCCGTCTTTTCATATCCCTGTTACCTCCCTGCTTCATAACAACCTGCACCATCAAAGCAAGAGACAGAGCTGAATGGTGCGCCATGGTAGCCAACCTTCAATTCGGAGACGAACTCAATGATGATGATGATTCTAAGTTTAGTTTTACTGCTTTATTTATTTTCTATCAATATTTTGTCCAGGTTTTTATAAAAGATTGTGAAAACAAAAAGAGGTGAGATAGATACATCCTCTCTATTCGTTTTCAACATCTATGCTGAAAGCCATCATGAGAAATATAAGAAAGGATGACAGAATTGCGAAGTTCTACCCATCCACAATAAATGGATAACTCTAGAACATAATCCTAGAACTCAAATATGCTGACGACACAGTCCTCCCTCTCTATAATGCAAAAAGATCAAAGAGATAACTGAGTATGTTTAAAAAAACACAATGAAGAGCAAAACCTCTATCTAAACATACAGAAAACTAATGTTCATTGACAAAACAAAAAGCCAACCCAAAATCATCAACAGTGAAGAACTTGAAATTGTAACAAACTATGAATATCTGAGATATGTAGTAACTAACAATATAAACTGCCAGAAGGAGATAAAAAGAAGATTAGCAATAGCAAAAGACACAAATTAAATGCTATGAAGAACATGTGGCATAATACCTGCAAGGCAGCAAAGTTAAAATTATTGCCATGTATCTTCCTGATACCAAAATATGGTTGTGATTCTTTTCACAATGACAGAAGAGGTGAGAGATCTGACTAGAGACAGATATTCTTTCAGACAGGCTGTGGTGAATGCAAAATTTCTGCAAAGAACAAATGTTGAAAACTTTCAGTGATACCATAGAGATGGCCAGTGAGCTACAACACCAGGGTTTCCAAACAAAAAATACTTTGTCAATGAAGTGTGTGCAAGAGGCAAAATTTGTCACTTCTGAGTAAGACTTATTTTTTCTACTGGGTATGAAGAGATAATAGAAGGTTATAGTTATGGAAGGCCTCGGTATCACTGCAAGCGAATTAAAATCCACAATTGTTCAACCGCCTCTGCCAGTGGAATCATCCAAATTAATATCGCATCTCCCTCATCCAAATTAATATCGCATCTCCCAAACAGAAAGGTAGCTGTAGTCCCCATCATAGCAGTCGCAGCACACGTCAAAAGACATAAGGCGAAACCGCACAGAAAGTCATCACACAGCCATCTGTTCCCCGTCATAAGATATTATCATTCACAGTAATCAATTGGAATCAAAGCTCACAATGTGCACAGGGCACTAAACTCAGTAGCTCAGACATAATAGAATGACAGTGTAATGAGAATAAATGATAATCTCTCACAGGTACCCAAACTACATGTTGTTAGTGTGACAGGTATGTAATTTCTCATGACAGGAAGATGTAATGCAGTAGGGCTGATGTGTGCCTTTAGCTATTAGGTCTGTGACATGACAAGCTGCAGTGGATCATCCGGGTTCTGCTGGAGAAACAATCATTTTTCAATATAAACAGACCATACCATTGCAGGGACTGCTGGATTCCTTACTGTGTTCGTCTGTCTTTTTTAGCACAAAATATCACTGAGAGGTGACGAAGGGATCTGAAACAATTTGTCTTGCCACAGTGATTATAGATTACCTAGTTTGTGTCCCTTCAGCATGTGAATAATATTTGGATTAGTAATACTATGTACCGTATGTCAACATGACTGATAAGCATACCAAAACAAAAGTCAGATGAAAACTCATTGCAACTCAGACATAATTAATGGTACAGTCTAAAGTACTAGTGACTGTAGGTAAGTTACTGATAGCCTTTTTTGATCACTCTTCACAACAATAATGATAATGAGAAAAGGTTAGATTTTTTTCCGTTTTCCACTTCTGCATTATGTTTTTGCATTCATGATGTTTCACAAGTTTTAATTCCTTTAAATCGTTAAACACGCTTAGAGACTAAAAATATCTATTTCTTTTCAGTGCCTTGCCACACATCACCTTCACAATAATTGTAGTTAGCAAAAAATGTCCACATTTTTTTTAATCCACAAATGTACAAGTCTGGAGAAAAACTTACCCATTTCTATACAAGTTATACCCAATGACCAAATGTCAGCCTTGCCGTCATACTGTCCCTCATCCATGGCTAAAATTACCTCTGGAGCCATCCAATAAGGCGTGCCCACAAAGGAGTTTGCTGGACAGATCAAAGAAGCTGAACCAAAATCAGCTGTAAAAAAAGAGTATGAGGTTTTAATCAAAGAAATGCATGCACATTGCACCGAATCACAAGCAAAATCATACATAGTCTATGTTCTTCTTCTTTCTTTCCTCATTTGCTTTTCAACACATCAAGAACAAATTACACAGTTCATGATCTTTGCTCTTCAGTTGGCATCTCCTGCTGTTATGTTTCCTAGTGTTTCTGAATTTCTGTTGATCCTTATGTTACACGCAGACTGCCTGTTCCTTTAAATTACGGATTGGAGATATATCTGCTTTTCCCACTAAGCACTCTTAATCTTAGATTACAAACTTATCCATGAGCAATGTTTTCACGACACCATAGAAAAAATTATGAACACTAAGTCTTACATTTGGAGTTCCAAAAATAGTATTTTCTTTGAACTTTTTGCTACACAACTGTGTTTTTACACTAGGAAAGAAACAGGAATATGAAGCGGTAATAATTTCCTGTCTTATGTTTGATTTATAGCCTGAAATTCGACCGTATGGTGCCATGGCTACTGGAAGTGATACGTTGAATATTCAAACGTTGGCTGTCAGTCAATCATTCAAGCTGTATGTTCAGCTTCCTCTTAAATCGTTCACTGTCTATCCAGTGTTACACAGGTTTGTCTGATGTCTCGCCAACAGCAAAGAGATTTCCCCTGTCATAAGGGAAAAGAACTAATTTCTTGAAATTTGGCAAATTTATGTAAGAAAAAAAAAACCAGCTGAGTTCTTATAACACCTTCGGAATTTTTACGAAGTGCATGTGTTTGAAAAAAAAATTTAACCTCAATAGAAACAAATCCAGCACTCACAGGTCAGCAGAAGCAATAAGGTTAGAAGGTATAAGGAGGGGGAAATGTTTGCCCACAGCAAACTGTTAATTTTCAAGAATTTGTATTTTGAGTTTGTAAATATTATGAACATATAGTTAAAATCGATGTTAGCGGGGTAGGGTTCTGCCCTACCAAAGGAGGAGTAAGACGTCTCCTTTCCTCCGCTAGTCTTCGGGACACCCCTGGGCAAGGTGGAGTTCCCCGTTTAGCCCCCCTATCAGGGTTACGTGAAGCCATTGGAGCAGGTGGTGGATGGTGTTGTGGGAGCAGCCGACAAGTAGTGCCGGTTATGGTCCCCACACCGCGATGGCAGGCAGAGGATCTCATGTATAGAGACAATGGCTGCGATCACCGACTAGTACAGTCACTGCCAAGAAGGAAAGGAATGGCAAACTACCTTCTTAAATTGCCTGGAATAATCATGACACATCACAACCTTCTATTTACAGCTAACGACGTTAATGGGGGCTTCATAGCCACCTCGTCCGGTAGGGAGCGTCATGTGCTACAGGTGACACCCGATCGTCATCAAGCAACTGTATGCAAGATCAAAAATAAAGAGACACTAGCAATAGGAACCTGGAACATTAGATCAGCATTCCAGGTTGGAAAACTAGAAAACATCAGTCAAGAAATGAAGAGAATGAAATTGAACATCTTGGGACTATGTGAAATGAGATGGACAGGGGCAGGATTATTACAACGCGACAGTGGAAATGTAATTTACTCTGGGGGAACCACACACGAAAAAGGAGTAGGCATCATGTTAGATAGAGAAAGAAGCAAAACAGTGAAAGGATTTTGGCCAGTATCAGACAGAATTCTGCTAGTAAAATTGAGTGGCAGACCAATGGATATCAACATAATTCAAGTTTATGCACCAACAAGTAATAGCGAAGAAGAAGACATTGAAACTTTTTACGAGGAGCTAAAGGCAGCCATGGAACAGTGTAAATCCCATGAAATAACTGTTGTATTAGGGTATTTCAATGCAAAGGTAGGAACAGCTAAAGTGCAAAATGTGACTGGGGGGCATGGCCTTGGCAAGACGAATGACAGAGGGGATAGATTGATAGATTGGGCAAAGACATATGAAATGATTATAGGTAACACCTGGTTCAAACAACACCCTAGGCGACTATGGACATGGCAAAGCCCAGACAAAAAAGTACACAATCAAATTGATTTCATACTGGTACAGAGAAGATTTAGGAATGGGCTAACGTCTGTTAAAACAAGGCCAGGAGCAGATTGTAATAGTGACCATGTACCAGTAGTTGGAAAGATAAGAATAAAACTGCGGAAGGCACAGAAATCACCAAGAAATATAAAATTAGAATTAGATATGCTAAGAGTAGATAAACAGATGAGTGATAAGTACAGCATGATAGTACAAAATAGATATAATGCTATTGAGAAAATACAGGACATCCAGGAGCAGTGGGAAATGCTCAAACAATCGATTCAGCAAACATCAAAAGAAGTAATACCAGTGACTAAAAGAATCAACAAAAAGAAATGGATGACAGAAGAAATATTACAACTAATGGACAAAAGAAGAAAACATAAGAAAGAAGAACGAGCATACAAAATATTGCACAAAGAGATCCAAAACAAGTGCAGAGAAGCAAAGGAAGGATGGTTAAAACAGAAATGTGAAGAAATGGAAAAACAACAAAAGAAAGACTCAAAATTTATGCACAATCAGTTAAATGAATTAACAGGAAGAAAAGAAGTCAAAGTTTCAGGATGTGTGAAATCAAAGGAAGGAAATATAATAATGGGACAGGAGAAGACAATGGAAAGATGGACAGAATATATCAGTCAACTCTATGATGATGAAAGACCAGAATTAAACAATTCAAATGAAAACACAGGACCACCAATAATGCAGAGTGAAGTGGAGGACGCAATTCAACACATGAAAAGAGGCAAAGCTCCAGGTCCTGACAATATAACAATCGAAGAGATAAATGCATTAGGAGAGTTGGGAGTACAAGTCATAACAAAATTACTCAATGACATATATAACACAGGACACATACCCGAGGATCTACTAAAATGTATCTTTGTAGCCATACCGAAGAAGTCAGGCGCCACTGATTGTGAAGACCATCGCACTATTAGTCTCATGAGCCATATGACTAAAATATTACTAAGAATAATCATGAGACGTGTAAGGAACAAAATAAAACCAGAAATAAGTGAGGAACAATGTGGATTTGTGGAAGGAAAGAGCACCAATAACGCAATATACATCTTAAGGACATTGATAGAAAGATCTATAGAGGTAAAGAAAGATCTATATATGTGCTTTATAGACTACACGAAAGCATTTGACAAAGTAAAGCATGTGGAAATAATCAATATGCTGGAGAAATTAAACATTGATGGCAAGGATCTGCGAATCATAAAAAATATGTACTGGCAACAAACAGCAGCTATACGAATTAACAACCAAACAGGACAATTCCAATATATAAAACAAAGAGTCAGACAAGGCTGTGTTCTGTCACCGGACTTGTTTTCACTTTACAGCGAATATATTATGAGATCAATAGTAGACAAAAAAGGAATTGAAGTCAACGGTCACAACATAAATAATTTGCGATATGCGGATAACACAGTCTTAACAGCAGAGACAGAGAACGAACTACAAGAAATGATAGACATAATAGTAGAAGAAAGCAACAAGAAAGGTCTCAGTCTGAATAGTAAGAAAACAGAAGTAATGGTTATATCGAAGAAACAATCATCACCATCATGCAGCATAAAAATAAACGAGACAAATCTAAAACAAGTGCAACGTTTCAAATACTTGGGCACAATAATTACATCAGATGGGAGATGCACCACAGAAATAAAAAGCAGAATAGCTCAGGCCAAAATAGCATTTCAGAAAATGAAAAATATCTTATGCAACAAATCTATGTCAATAAAAATGAGAAAGAGAGTTCATCAGTGCTATATAGAACCAATTCTGACCTATGGAAGCGAATCATGGACAGTAGACAAACAAATGAAAAGACGATTAGAGGCCACAGAGATGGGATTTCTCAGAAGAATGTTGAAAGTTCCCTGGACAGATAAAAAGACCAATGAGGAAGTTCTCGAAGAGGCCAACACAAAAAGGGAGCTCTTAAAAAACATCAGAAAGAAGCAATCAACATTTTTTGGGCACTTCATGAGAAGAGGAAAGTTGGAATACTTGGTTACAACTGGCAAAATAAAAGGAAAGAGAGATCACGGACGACAAAGAGAGAAAATACTGGATAGCTTGGTGTCATGGCATGGAAAACAGTCAACAACAGAACTGATATGATGCACTGTAGATAGAAGATTGTGGAGGGACATGATCGCCTACGCCAACCGGCAGGGTACATGATGATGATGATGATGATAGTTAAAATCGGGTTTTAAAATCGGGAATTAAAAACAAACTTGACAATGTCCTTTTCGCTCAAGACAGGTCACACTCGGTGCAAGCTTATTGGCTATTTCAATATTGTGCACACCAGCCATATCACATATTATCTATTTATTGTCCTTTCAAGCAATAAACATGGCAGAAATTCTAGAATCTTGTGTCCAACTATCTTTGCTATCAAGTGTCAGATCTTGTGCAGGACCCGTACTCTACCTCGCCATACGACTTTGTTCTGGGCGAGTCACTCAATCTCGGCAAGAGAGCTGGTGCCTGTTGTTGTTGCCTCTCATTTTAATATTCTTTTAGTGTTTCTCTAGGTCAGCTTCTTTTTCTTTAACCCTCTGAGGACCTGCTTTGAGATTCTCTTGTCTCTTCTCATCACATGGCTTGATTATAGATGAAATTGGTGTATGCTTTGACATTTCTCTTAATTTCTGCACTTGTCTTGAATTTTCCTTCAAGGAAAAGTGCTAACAGACAATAAATATATAATAGATAGATGGCAGGAATATATAACAGAATTATTTCATGATTAAAGTGACAAGAAACCAATTATAAAATGTACATCAAGCTATAAAATCTTAAAATCTGGGGTGGAAAAAGCTATAAAAACAATGAAAAAGGGAAAAGCATCAGGGCCTGACAGCATACAGATAGAGATGATATAGGCACTAGAAGATTTTGGCACTAAAGTGATTACAGACATATGCAACGACATATAACATAGAGGATACATACCAAATGAACTAAAAACATCAACTTTCATTGCATTGCCTAAGAGGAATGGTGCAGTTGAATTCAGTGACTTTAGAACAATAAGTCTAATGAGCCATGTTACAAAAATTTTGCTAAAAGTTATACAAGGAAGGATTCAGAATAAAATCAATACTGAATTAGATGAGCAGCAATTTGGATTTAGGGAAAATAGTGGGACAAAAGAAGCCATATTCTGCATGAGAACACTAATTGAAAAGAAAACAGAAGCAAACAAGCCAATATATGCCTGCTTCATGGACTACACCAAAGCTTTTTATAGAATAACCACAAACAACTTATAGAATGCCTAAAAGAGAAACATCTAGATGACATGGACATATGACTGATATGTAATTTATGCTGGGAGCAAACAGCAATAATAAAATATAACAAAGAGAACTCGACACCCATTGATACAAAAAGAATAAGACAGGGATGAATCCTATCACCAAGCTTGTACAACCTATACACTGAGCAAATCTTTAAAAACATCACAGAGATACCAGACCTATACATTAATGGAAAGACTATCAATAACCAAGGATATGCTGATAATACAAATGAGGAGACAAATAATAATAAATGAATATTATTATAGAGGGAAACTTCCGAGGTGATAATCAGCGAATCAATTCAGAGGAAGAGGTATGTTTACAGCACTCAGAAAATTGACAAATAATCAACAACAGAAAAAAATATGGACCAAAGCAGGATCGATCCCGTACTCAGTGGCACAGCGCCTTGCCACAAAAAGCCAAACGCTAGGGAACACTGCCACTCAGCTAACTAAAAAATTAGCTTCGTAGGCAATGTCTTTTGCGAAAGTGTCCTCATAACTATAGCATAAGGCTGCGATCACAGCCCGGAAATACATAGTGTATCTGTATTTTTTCCTGTTAAGACAAGTATCTCCCGGATAGGGTAGGGCTGAATACTTGCGTTGCAGACAAACATTTAGGACGAATAGTAGTTTCCAGTGGTTTAGGCTGGAGACAAATAATAATAAATGAATATTATTATAGAGGGAAACTTCTGAGGCGATAATCAGCGAATCAATTCAGAGGAAGAGGTATGTTTACAGCACTCGGAAAAATTGACAAATAATCAACAACAGAAAAAAATATGGACCAAAGCAGGATCGAACCCGTACTCAGTGGCCTTGCCACGAAAAGCCAAACAGCTAGGTACCACAGCCACTCAGCTAACTTAAAAATTAGCTTCATAGGCAATGTCTTTCGCGCAAGTGTTCTCATGACTATAGCATAAGGCTGCGATCACAGCTCGGAAATACCTTGAAGGATTAAGTACTATAGCTCGTTTCAAATCATGTGCCCAACTTCAAAACGCTATTACTCTCTAACCGTTTGTTAAAAACTTTTGAAATTTTGCAAATGTTATTAGAATGCAAAAGACCCTTTAAATGTATATTTAACAAATATCTTGCAGCTGCAGTTTTCTTAAAGCGGCGATATTTCTTTGATGTTTGTCAAAATTGTAAATTGTGAAGCCCTAAAGAATAGAAATTACCGTAGTTGCTGGTCTATGATTAATTTTCACTAGGTAAAGGCGTGGCCGTAATGGGGAAATAACTGGATAAAACAAAACACCAGGAGAATTATTGTCTGCTCAGTTCGAGGACGGACGATAATATCAAGGTATACCTGTATGTCCAATTTTCATAGTTGTGTGGTCCTGAAAAGGACCGTTTGTTTAACTAATTTAAGGTAATATAGGGGCCAACATTGTGGGGGCTATATACTTTCATTCTGAATCAGACGAGTCTAAAAGATTAATAACTGTTTGGGGTTGAACATTCCACAAACCATCATTTTTCCAATATTCCTCTTTCTGTTTTAAGACGTGGTCTTCACATTTAGCCCAATAATTTTATAATCTTTGTCTATATTTAATAAAGCAAGATTAGCAAGAGTCTTTACATCGCATATTTTGAATGTTGTATTTTCATCTGCCACTTGTCCTTTTAATTTTGCCCAGATTAGTTCTATTGGATTTAAATGAGCATGGTAAGGTGGCAGCCTCAAACTTATATGACCGTGCTCTTGGATAATCTTATCTATTTGAAAAATCTTTGTCCTCTGTTTTTGCTTTACTAGAGATAGTATTTCAGGTTTTAAGTACATGTTATTAAATTGTATGTGCTCCTTTGTGAGCCATATCTTAATAGCATCTTTTGTACTGGATGACGTCGGGACTTTATCTTCAAGTGCAACAATGTTGTGGTACGCTGCATTGTCCATTATTAGGCAAGATGGTCGATCTAGTGATGGGAGAACAGAATTTTCAATCCAATGTCTAAATATGTGACCATTCATCTCAGAGTGATAATCCCGATTGTCTATGGATTTTGAAAGAAAAATGAGCTCTGTATTCTGTATTAGTCCATGTTGTCGACTACCAGCATGAGCAATTATCAAGCGCTGTCCTTTGCTGCTAGGTATTAATCTCTTAATCTTTCCATCTGATGACTGCCATTCCCTTTGGTTAGTGTGGTGAGCATTGATCCATGTTTCATCCAAGTACACAATATCATAACCTTGCTTGCGCACCACTTTTACTTCACGTAAGTACTTGCTTCTCATGACTACTATATGTGGCTTCTCACAGATGATGTTTCGTCCATTGGAATACTTTCTGAATGTAAAGCCTGCAGCTCTCACATTCCTCCATAATGTAGACTTTGATATTTCAATACTGTTGTTCTTTTTCAGCGATACTTTTAATTTTCTTATTGTAACAGTTTCATTCATACCCAACATTTTGCGAATTTCACTTCTAATAAGTTCACTGTCGAAATTATCCAACATTTTTGCTCTTCCTTGTGATTTTGTATATTTGGAACATTGACGGTCACGTGCTTGAATCCAGCGATTAAATGACCGTTTAGGTAAATCCAAAATGTGTCTTGTCCTATTCTCAGGGTTTTCTAAAGAATGAAATAATCTTCCTCGTTTAGCCTCTTTGCAAAAATAGTCATACATTTTTATTGCAATGTTTTGTAAACTGCAGAATTTCATTTTAAGACTCATGATAAATGTTATTGTTCCATGTCTCCACCTATGAATGAACGGAAATGGAACACACAATGCCTCGTGTTTTCTACAAGTGTCTAATTGTGTCAGAAAGCCCACGTGGAAAGCGTTCAAAAACGTCAATTGTACCGTGTATGGATTTTTAATCGCTATTTTTAACTTAAAATACTGTAAACATTAAGTTTTGACTACATCAATGGGTCGTTATAAATTTATATAAATCAAATAAGCAACAATAATAACCAAATGTTTTTTTTTAATGAAATTAATTCCCTGTTGGGTTCTAATCATTATAACTTTACATGCAAATTTTGAAAAAATTACAAAAAAAAGATTAAAAAGATATCGATTTTAAAAGTTGGGCACATGATTTGAAACGAGCTATAAATTAAAATCAGTTGTGAATGAAGACTGTTGACAGACTTACCAGAGACTTAACATAACAGGATGACTCAAAAACTAACTAAATTTTGCTCACCCAATTTGACTGTGCCATTTTCTGTGAGGAGAATGTTTCCTGCCTTGACATCTCTATGTATCTTGCCCTGGCTGTGAAGGTACATCAAACCTTCCAAGCCATCCTGGCATATAGCAGAGATTTCTACCTCCTTCAGAGGTTTCTTGTGAACTGTGCACATAAAGATGGCATACATTTTTTAAAATGATTCTAGCTTGAGTAATAATAATATCTAGTAGATGGAACAGGAACTATACAAACTTACTTTGGCCTTCCTCGACTATGGTGTGTTGTAAATGTTTTCAAGAGAGTGCGAAACTTGTATCCTTTGGCCTAAACTCAATATATTTTTTTTATTTCTAAGTGACTGTTTATTATCATTAATTTTTAACCTGATTTAGAGTTATCTATGAAGGAAGCATTCCTGTTTTTGGTGTCTCACTTATTCTTTAGTGACATACTAAAGGTTATATTAAAGACATAACTGAATCATCTTGGAACACTGTAATGTTTTACATTTTGAAACCCTAAACAGTAAATGAACACACTAACCACCATGCCTAGCAAACTCTTAAAATTCACATATGACAAACTTTCTTTAATATTTCAAGCAATAAAAAAGAACCACAAAAAAACGTCAGATTAGGACCTAAACAAATCATACGAGAGAATCAACGCCCAATTCACTCCAAAGAATGCAGCCAATACGCACAAAACACCATACCACTAATCTCTAATGTGGAACCTTTGGTTGACTTGGGAAAACAACCATATTAAGGAGCTGTTAAGTAATTGACGACAAAAAAATCCAAACACGGTTATTGAACAATCAAGCTCTCAGTGTCATGGTGCAAGCCGCATATCGAATCCACGACAGGGGAAGGTCACATTCACAACACTTGATTTGCCAAAAAGGACCGTTGCCAGATGCACAAACTCTGTAACGTCCGTTGACTCTCAAGATGGTCTACATTGGAGAGTCGAACTCAAGTCTACAAATGCAAATTCTGCAGAGATCAATAGATCACCAATCTGTTCCACTATCTTAGAACCAAAGTCCTTTTACTTTCACTCCCATCTCCCCTTAGTTTCCACCTCCTCTCTCCTTTCTTCCCTCCCCTGCTCCTGTTTTGGCCCCCTCACCATGATGTGATCTCTCCAGGCGATATTTGGGGTCTATATTAAATCACCCTCACCACCAGTTCTTGATAATCCTCCTATTATGCCTCACATATCACCTGGTTATCTGAGTAATGTCTACCTTTGTTTGCCGTTCCTTATTTCTAGTGATTACCAGTGTCACGCTTGACTGCACCTCATTCTAATATCCGATTATCTTTTCCAACTTCTTGTCCAATCATGTGATTGATTTCCTAACAAATCACACCCCCCCCCCCCCCACTTGATTCACAGTAATGAACTCACTGAATACATGCTTAGAAATTGCTTCAGTTAAGTCTTGCACTCATTTTATTAATATTTTAGCAAACTAATTTTCACATTTTTATCCTTCGATATGTAGCACTTCTCTCTTTCGTTTCATCATTTCATCTCTTATCCCTCTGTTTATTTCTCCTTGATTTACTTGTCCCTCTCATCCTAGACGTAGTAGAGATTACATTTTTTCTTTGTTTGTTTGTTTGTATTGTTCTTGTTTTCTGAAGAAGGCCGTATGTATGCCGAAATGTCAGCATTTTGTTGTGTTCCTTTTTTGTAAAGCTGTCACCATACTTTGTAGGAGTGTACATTACACCCCCCACTAATTGCTTCAGCTACCAGCTTTACCACAGCACTGCAATTATTTGCCTGTTCCCCCCATTAGTCATTAGTCGAAAGATCATCCTCCTTGCACAAGGGGCATACCCATAAGTGCTCCGATTTCCTTTCGAGTAAATTCACAAGTGTGTGACGGCTGATCGTGCCGGTTCGCAGTTGGTTAACCATACACCTCTGGCGTCCTGAAAAATGTTCGCTCTTAGCTGTGCCAAGCCTTACGCGACTATGCGTTAGTCTCGCCATTGCGTTTGAATCCTTGTCGTCTCGAAAGTCTGCTACTCTTCCCGCCTCGCGGATTGCGTGTAAAATGTCCGCGTTGTCCATGGCGTTGCCATCTGAAATTTTAGCCTTTTCAGCAAGCTTGTCAGCTCGTTCAGCCCCAGTTAACACTTAGAAGAGCAACCTATGACCAACATACATGGCGGAGAGGGTAATGGAGAGGTAACATACAGGAGCTACACCTGTCCACCACAACACATTAATTACACCTCCAGCACTCCTTTATCAGATTTGTTTAACGTGTTATATATGTATCATCATCACCATTGAGTGCCATCTCCGCAATGAAGGTTTTACAATGAAGCACCTATCTGTTCTGTCTATTGTTTTGATGGTGCAAGTTGTCATAGGCTGACTTGTCCATCTTTTGATGTTACTCGTCCATGTTAGTCTTGGTCTGCCTCTGCCTCTTTTACCTTGTATTTTCCCCTCCAAGATTACTTTTAGAAGGCTGTTGTGTCTTTTAACATGGCCCAAAAAAAGCATTTGTCTTATTTGAATTGTATTTAGTAGCCCTCTTTTCATTTTTAGTTGTTTTAAGACTTCATCATTTGTTTTCTTTATTTTTTTTTTTTTTTTGTTTTATTGTTCTAAAATCACTGCATTCAGCTGGACTATTCTTTTTAGGCAATGTAATGAAAGATGATGTTTTTTAGTTTATTTGCTATGTACCCAGTGTGGTATATGTCGTTGCATATGTCTATAATCACTTCAATGCCAAAATCTTCTGTGCCTGTATCATCTCTATCTGTATGCTGTCAGGTCCTGCTGCTTTCCCCCTTTTTCATTGTTTTTATAGCTTTTTCCACCTCAGATTTTAAGATTTTATAGCCTGATGTACATTTTATAATTGGTTTCTTGTCCCTTTGATCATGTAATAGTTCTGTTATATATTCCTGCCTAAACGTTCTGAAAGAGGCCAATTATGTGCAAAGAACAAGCAGGATTCAGAAAGGAGAGAAGCTGTCTTGACAATATTCACTCTAAGGATAATACTAGAAGAACATACAGAAAAACAACCACCATTAATCTGCAATTTCATTGATTTAAAAAAGTGTTATCAGTTCTGGGAGGTCATAATAGTCATCAAAGTAGACGCATGACTATCTGTTTTTGGCTTTTCGTGTTAGACATTGTAGCCATGACATTCGTATGTGATAACAAATTTCAACCAGAACCACAACAAACTACTAAAACATACCTTCTATAATGTCCGAGGCAGAGCCCAGGCAATACTCCATAACAAGCTGAAATGTAATTAGGGTCAAGGTAAGAATGCATTAAGATAATAAATACTACATATTAAAACATCCAAATTTTGGTTTAGAACTTATACTAAGTAATATGTCTTTAACATTGAACACATATGTTCTGATTTTAACAAAATGACCATGTAGATTTGTCTGATAATGAAATATTTTTTTTTAAAAACACTTATTTAATCATAAATATTTTTAAAATTTGTGTAAAAGCATTAATAACTAAACAACAAAAAAAAGTGACTATTTACAATCCAAACCACTAAGTATGAGACAAATAAGGCACAGTAAACAGATAATTTTCTTAAGATTACTGTATTCACATTTCATTTTGTTTACTTAATGTTAAGTTTACAACACACTCGCCTGTCAAATCCAAATGTGCTGTCACTTTTAGAAAACAACGTGTATGCATGTTGATTATTTCAGAACTGAATCAACAATTTTAATCTTGTGGAAGCACTGGTGCATTTCTGTTATTCCCCATCACTCATGCACCTTTTATGTTTGGTTCTGAATGTTTTGATGTACCGATTGAGAACATGACAACTGTTCAACTTTGAAACCCATTTGAAAGCATCAAAAAACTACTTTAATCTCTACTCTCATACTAAGTATGCTTTGATTTTATTTTTTGACTTTAATCATCCTGATTTCTTACAGCATTGACTACTTGGGGTACAATTTATCTATTGACCTTTCGAGCCGTAGCCGGCCCATAGGGCATAGACCCAGATACTCTTTCTTTTATCTAAATTTTTATTCTAGCAATTTTAAATCCTTCTAAAGATATTTTATCAAATGTCGCCATTTGTCTCTGTTCTGTGCAAGCAACTCTATCTCATTGAGGGAGCCGATTCCTGCTATTCTTGTCTCTCTGATAAATGTTCTTCTTAGTGTCTCTCTGGGTCGGTCTCTTTTCCTCTTACCTGTTGTTTCCCATATGACGGCTTGCTTTGTTATTTGGTTATTATCTCTCCTCATCACATGTCCAACATATGACCATCGTCTTTTCTTGATTACTGAAGATATTAGTGGTTGATTGGCGATTTCTAAATTTCTTTGTTCGTTTTGAATTCATTCCATTCTATACCAAGTATTTTCCTTAGACATTTATTTTCAAATGCGTTCAACTTTGTTTCTATGTCTCTTGCTGTTTTCCAGCTCTCACATGCAGATGATGATGGCAGTGAATAGGGGACATACTGCTGAAAACAACTGGAGTATTACACAAGCCCTATTTTGGAATTCACAGGAGGGAAGATGCAGAGGAAAACCAAAATATACTTGGTATAAAGACAGATGGAAGCAGAGATAAAGAGGATGGGGAAGTCATGGAACGAAGATAAGGACAAGAAATAGGATAACTTGGAAAATGTTTGTTGAAGACCATTACTCCATAGGGAATTAAAAGGAAGAAGAAGGCAACATGGAAACCAAACAGCAGTCACTTAATATTTACAACTACAATTAGAACTAGTTAATAAACACAACTTAAACAATAAAAATACTGAGACACATTGAGAGTCAGTTTTGAAAATCAATAATAAGGGTGTACAAGTTACAAGTGAAATGAAAATATCAAGTGAAAAGCACGACAGTATCTTGAAAAAATTAAATAAATGTAGATGGATTTAGTAATATTTATATGCAGCAGATCCTCTGTTATATACTATTTACAAGGATTATCTAACTCACCCATGCTGTGTGCTCTTTGATGTAGCATCCTTTATACTCTATTGTATTCTTGTGCTTTAACTGACGCAAAAACTTTACCTCTTTGATGATGTCTTGCCATTTCTGGAACAGATCAAGCGCTATTCAATAAAGTGCAATTGGCTAAATGAGAAGAATTTACAAATTACTGAATCAATAAATCTTCATCAAAATCATAACTTTATCCTTTATGTTTGAACATCCTAATATTCCAGAAAACTAACAATATCCTTTCTAGACAGTCCAAAACAGTTACAATTAGAATAAGACATACACCTTTGTGCTCCTTGAAGAAAGGTGACAGTAGGTGGTTCATGACATCTTCTAATCTGCATTTCAAACTGTGATTTTTGACTCTGATAAACCTTTGCAAACACAAATGTTAAAAACGACATCGAAATTCCTTGCTACAATTGCATGTTTTTCCATTTC
This sequence comes from Megaustenia siamemsis, assembly GCA_032433765.1. Lineage (NCBI taxonomy): Eukaryota > Metazoa > Mollusca > Gastropoda > Stylommatophora > Ariophantidae > Megaustenia > Megaustenia siamemsis. Next base: position 9,894,774 of record JAVIAB010000026.1, on the reverse strand, counting down.
TAACAAGAAAAAAAAACTGAAATCTGAATTAAAAATTTATTATACCATTCATAGTTCTGTGAAAGTTTCACCACTGACAATGTTCATCTAGGTTAAGAAAAAAAATGTAACTAGTCACCACTAATCTCAACCCTTGTTGGTAAAAAGTCAACGTGGCCTACATATTTAATTACAATTAATAAAAAACTATGAAGCAGCAAGAATAGAAAATTATTATATTAATAAAACAGAAAGGTAACAATGTATTTACACTTCAAAAGGTGTCTCACTGCCTCTAGTTATTTTTTAAAGCATTCATTCTTTCAGCAATAACACAGTAAAAATCCTGTTAAATGCAATATGGTGATATTCTTTCACTGCATCAAAAGCGTTTGCCATGTATGAACTTGACTCTTTGTTATGATTCTTGAGGGAGGGGTGGGAATATCATCATACTCTGCAGGCTGGATCTTGATCTGATGCACTGTACTCTTAGCCTACGCCCAAAGTGGTTTTTGGGTTGCACTTCTTATAAATAGTCCTTTCAGCAAGTTATTGTGTGTGTGCGCGTGCGTGTCAATTTTTCTTGTTGACGCAATACCCTGTTTCTGTGTTATATATATATATATTTTAAAAAAAGTTAAGTACTCCCATCACGCCAAATGGCGTATAGGGAATATGGTGTTAGTGACCATAAATTTTACAGACCTTCGGGACATGATTTTTGGGGTAATGTGCTCGGTATTACGCCCGTGCTACTTTATTTTCTCAGAAAAAAATTTGGTACCCATTAAAGGCTGGGTGAACCGGAAGATCGAACCCTACCTCTTGTCCTTTGTAGTCCAGTTCACTAACCACTGAGCTATCGTGGCTCCCGTTTGTGTGTTATATTTGTAGTTAATTCATTTCAGTAGGTCTTCCTCATATTCATAGTTTCCACCTTATTCTTGTGGAGATAAGGTCTTGAATTTTGGAGTGGGCTGATTAATTGGACATGTGGAGAAGTCCTGCATGGTGTCAGAAATGTATACTCTCATCTGTTATTCATTTACTTATTTTGAAAACAAAGTAAGACTTTAAAATGTGTTTTTTTTACTGTTAAAAATGTATCCTTATAAAGAGAATAATACAAATGGTATTTATGCCTTTAGCACCAGAAGAGCATCAGACGACCATCTTTACCCCAACTGAATTAGACGTTGCCCTCAAAGAATTGAAGCTCAAAAGTTCCCCTGGTAAAGATGGAATCTCCAACGAAATGCTCATAAATCTGGGACAGAAAGCCAAGGGCCAGCTTCTAAGGATAATAAATGCTAGCTGGAAGAGAGGTCATGTGCCGGCAATCTGGAAAGATGCTATTATGGTGCCCATCCTCAAGCGTGGAAAAGACCCACTAGACCCAAGTAGCTATAGACCAATTAGCCTACTGAGCTGCCTGAGTAAACTCATGGAAAGGCTGGTTAACAGAAGACTTATGTGGCATTTGGAGACAAAACAACAAATCGTACCACAACAAAGTGGCTTCCGTTAGCACAGATCAACTGAAGACCTGGTCACCTACATTGCACAGGAAATAGAGGATGCTCTACAAGGAAAGAAACACACACTGGCAGTGTGGGTCGACATGAAGAAGACTTTTGACAGGGTATGGTGAGAAGGTTTAAAGTACAAGCTTTTTAGACTTGGCATCCAGGATCATTTATTCAATTGGGTCTCTCAATAACTTCAGGATAGAACGGCTAGAGTACAAATACATGGTCAACTAAGTAAGGACACAATCGAACAAGGTGTCCCACAAGGTGGAGTCTTGTCCTCAACACTCTTTTTAATTTTCATAAATGACATCATAATGGACATTCCACCCAGAATACACTCAGCAATATGCACAGATGATCTGGCGTTATGGGCTCGCGAGGAAAGTATGTCGGTGGCTGGATCCAGGATGCAAGATGCCCTAGGTGAACTTGAAAAATGGACGAACACCTGATTCTTATCAATTAACGAAAAAAAAACTACATATACTATTTTCAGCCTATCAAGAAACACACTCTGCAAACTTGATGATATATGACCATACACTCCCTAATGACCAAAACCCAACATATCTTGGCGTCACCATGAATCGCAGAATGACTTGGAAAAATCAGATAGACAGAGCAAGAAAAAAAGCTAGAAAACGAACAAATAGTATTAAGAAATTGGCAGGAACGGACTGGGAAGCAGACAGCAATATCTTGAAACGACTATACGTAGGAAGAGTCAGACCAGTCCTAGAGTATGGAGTCACAGCCTTGGCTATGGCTTCCAATTCACACCTTAGCAAAATTAACAGAACACAGAACCAAGCTGCCCGTATCATCACTGGTGCTATGAAATCTACACCTATCAAGACTAGAAACAGTAACAGGTTTACAACCCTTAGATGACAGATGGATCACTAAAGTATTGCAACAAGCGGAGAAATACAGAAGGTTCCTTAGCCACCCCATGCACCAAAGAATAACTGGTTTCTGAATTGTATGACTAAAGAGGAGCAACTTCGCTGCAATCGTCAATGAACTACCTACTGGAGACCCAGTACTTTCCCAAACAATACCAAAACCCTTGGGCCCATCTGATATGTCTCTTCATGGGAAACATAAAATACCAGAACTTAGGGAAAATATAACAGGAATCATGAAAAAAGACACCCAATCAGACACAGAAAGAAAACACATAGTAGAAAAACACATACACGATACCTATACACAGATGGCTCTGCTACAAATGCCACCGGAAATGGAGGTGGAGGTGTGTTCTTGACACTGAATAATCAGGACGAGATCACCAAATCAACAGCTACTGAGAAATTCTCAAACAACTTTAAAGCAGAAACTGAGGCCCTCAGAGATGCTGCAACACTGGCTACTCAACACAAAAATAACATGCACAATAAATTGGTGATTCTGACTGATACTCTGTCCGATTTCAGCCAGCATTTTTTCAGGTTTGCTTTCCTTAGCCTTTGATTGTCCCCAATCTTCCTGCAAGGCAGCAGTTGATCTTTTCTGTTGGGGGATTCTGCCCTTAGATGGTCGGCCTTCCCAGGTTTACAAGCACCATCTGCCCAAGTCACTAGAGGTGACTAACACAGACATGCGACTTGTAATGTAAGGAAACTGCAACACTGGCGTGGAACACAGTGCAACGTTTTAACAGGTACTCAATCGGAGTGGATCTAACAGGATCTGACAGCTGTCTTCGTATGAGAGTCTGGACGTCCTACTCTGATTGAGTCCTGATCGCAGAGACAGAGAGAGAGATACTCTGTCAGTACTATCAGCACTAAAAAGCCCCAAGAACAATGAACTAGATGACTTGAGAACAACCCTGGACCAACTATGCAATAACTTCCAGAGAGTAGTCATTCAATGGATACCTTCACACTGTAATATACACAGGAACGAACGCGCAGACAAATTAGTAAAGAGGGAGGAAGAATACAACAAGAGAACCATCCGCTCAGTTATGATGAAGCGAAATCCATCCTCAGAGATCAGTACCATGAAAAATGGAAATGAGAACACCCAAAGTATAATGAGAGGTACGGTTACCACCATCTATCAAGGAGGGATCAAGTCATCATACTTCGCCTATGCACTGGTCACAATAGAATGAGAAATCACATGTTCATCAAATTCAAAATAGGTACAACCAGCCTATGCCACTGTACATTATGACTACAAAACATGTTCTACAGGATTGCCCCCAGCACACAGACCTGAGAAGAGTAATGTGGTCCACACCCACCTCCCTGCAAGAGAAACTATATGGGGCAAACGATACACTTAAACAGACAGCTGACTTCATGAGAGAGTCTGGAATCCTACTCTGATTGAGTCTTGATCGCAGAGAGAGAGAGAGAGTATTTATTATTGTTTAGTTCACAATAGCAGCAAGATTTGTATCAGATAGTCAATGTAGAATACACAATTATTGAAAAAGGTCATGACAATAACCACTGGAATTGGAGACTAAAGATAAAAGATGAATGACTTGTAAGAACCACGATAACCTGATGCTATAGTTAACATTGACTACACTAACAATACTAATATCTTTAACTCACAGAAAAATAGGAGAATTAAGAGATTAAAAGAAAAATTTGTGATGGATAGAAGACGGAGTAGAGTTTCATTGGGCAGCTGAAAATAAAGTCAAGATAGGTGAACGAAAAAAAAAAAAGTCAAGATATTTCTATGATTTACTGTCACTGGGAAAGGAGTATGTTGGGGGTTTCATTTATCGTTGGCACATCTTTTAGGAGAGTACTGGCTCATTGTTTTTCCAGAACCTTTCTCACAAACATTAACACTGAACAAAAGTTGTGAGACAAAAACAAACATTTAACATGATTTTATCATTTGTATTTTATTAATAACATAAATGTCTGTTAGATGGACCTGTATATTAAAATATTGTCAAAGTTCATTATCCAATCAACATCTACTAATAAACACATACTATAGGCATCTTGTTTTAATCTAGCAAGGTTTAAATATACAAACAAATGATACAATCATAGTACTTATGATCCCCTTCAATGTACAGTTATATTTGATAATAGGTGAAGTTGAAGTACTTGTCAAAAATGACACAGTTGGTATAGTCATGGTTGGTATATACTAGTTGGATCAGTTAAATTATCTGCCAGCATAACTATATTCTCACAAACAGGCTGACTAGATGTGGAGAGTTCAGAAAGAACATGACAGGACCTAGTCTTGGTATTTTTTAAAACCTCAAAACATGTACCATCATAATTAACATAAACTTTGCAATCTTTTTCATCGCAATTAGAATCATAATTAGTCAAAATAATCAGACTAATCTCTGCATCATTTTTAGACTCTTTAACTACTATCTCGTTATGCATCCTAATATTTTAAAATTTTTTATATCACTTCTAACAGGGAGTGCTGTATTCATTTATCATCATGTATATTTATTTTACAAACATGCAGTAAATCATATATGTAGGATTTGGAGTAGGCATTGAAGTCTTTTAAACTTTTGCTTTTATATCAGATTTCTGTTTCCACAGACTCGACAAAGATTAGCAACGCAATGAATATGAGCATCTTAATTATGTGGCATTTTATTTTACGACGGCAATTTAAAATAACGCTAAAAGATTATTACTGGACTCTGCAAATTAAAGTAAAACTTGCAGAAGCTCTTCCACATTGCAAATTAAAGTAAAACTTGCAAAAGCTCTACCATATCAGTCCTTTTTACAATCAGGAAATTGAATGCAAACAATTAAATAGATCAGAGACAAATTCTTTTTCTTCTTCTTTCCTTCCTCATTTGCCTCTCAGCATCAAGGGGAGATATAATTTGCGGTCTTTTGCTCTTCTGTTCGCCTCTGCTGCTGTTATGTTTCCTAGTGTTTCCCATATTCTTTTGATTCATCTTTTTCGTGGTTGGCCTTTGGGTCTGGTGTTCTCACAACATCCAAAGAAGGCTCATTGTTTTGTGTTTTGATCTTTCTGCCTTGTCACGTGGCCAAACCATTTTATCTGTTGTTTCTTTATATATTCTAAGGCAGGGGTTATCCCTAGCTTTTCTTCTCAGTTCTTCATTTCTGATCTTATCTATCAGGCTGTTTTTATCATTTGTCTAACACATTTCATCTCAGTAGAGGTTATTTTTCTTATTTTTCTTGCATCAAGAGTCCAGGAGAGCCATTGGTAGCATAATGTTGAAATAAAGATTGTATTGTAGAGTGTCCGTTTTACGTCTGGAGTTATTTCCTTGTTGAACAATATTGGTGATAGCTGTCCAAAGATTTGACAAGCTTTGTTGCATCTTAGCTGTTGTTCCATGATTGTTATTGTGTACACATTAAACAGAACTGGTAACAATGGTGAGCCTTGTGGCAGCCCTGGAGAAATTGATGTTAGCTTGGATGACTAATTTCCACATACGAGTAGCACCTTCCCCTGAAACAGTACTGTAGTGATCCATCTGATGAGGTGCACCGCTAGATTTGAGGAGTATGTGCATGAGGTATTCATTGGTACTCTGTTGTATGCATCCTCCAGATCTATAGCAGCAGCACATGTCGCCTCTCATCTGTGGAAGTCTTCAATTAAGTCATAGGTGAAGACTGGCACATTGAGCCATGTCTCTTTGTCTCATCACTCTATACTTTCAAGTGTGGGTGGGAATGTACTTATCTGTTCAAGGTGACAGGTGAGTATTCAAGCAACTATTTTCTCTAGTAGCTTGCCCACATTGCATCATGATGATTCTGTAGGCATTGATCTGAGTAGTCCTTGTTTGGCTTCGGTAGCGGTAGTAAGTAGCTGTGTAGTCACTCCTCCTTAATCTGGCTACTGAATGCTGGCATTAAACTCTTTGGCCAGCTTTTTCAAATCATCGTCAGCTAAATCTCCTATGTCGTCATACTGAACACCATCTGGACCAGGAGCAGTGTTGTATGACCTTTTAAGTGATGTGCAAATGGCAACAATTGTGATCACAAGATCTTCTCCCAGTTCTACATCCTTACAAAATTCTGAGAGTAACTTCCTCATGTTCACTCTTACAGCCTCATTTCCTTGGTCAGTCTGCTAAATGTAGCAGACAAGCAGAGCCTTCCTTTTGCTCTCATCAGATTTGTGCCATATTTGGCAAGTCTGGTATGCCTCTGTGTCATGTTGTGTCCATTCATGCTCTGATGAAGGCACCAGAATGTGGCTAGCAATTTTTCTGAGAACTCTTTTTTTACAGAAATAATCCCACTTGGTATCTTTAGCCTGCGTAGCACATAGTTTAAAGTGCATCATTTTATGGTCGACCTCTTCTTTCAGACCTTCCAAGAGCTCAGGTTGTGTTCTTTCATTCTTTTATGACTTTCTGCCATGTCTTGGTTGCTTGTCTCTTGTTCCGCCAGGCTTCCTCGACTTCGTTCCACCAGGGCATCTGTATCATCTTTCCTGCCTCCCACGAGGGGCGCCCTGTTTGCTACGTCTAATTTTGCAAGTGACGTCCTGGTCTGTGTTCTCATAGTGGAATCATCCGTGGAATCCCAATACATTCCACCTGCATACCAGTGTGAGGGTGGAAGACAGCTGTGCCAGGTCTATGACACCATCAGACCATTCTGGTTGCCCTTCCATTATTCAAGCACACTAAATCAGCCAACACCAGTGCGTTGCCTCTAACGTTAAAGCCTCCGCAGAAAATGACGATCTCTCCCTCAACGCAAAGAGATTCTGCCATTGTAGTGTGTCCACCTTCCCATTACAGGCATACACATTTACAACCATGAAAGGAACTGGGGTCTGCTCCCTAATTGCATGTACCTGCAAGTCTTCATTGTCCCACGTAGACATATCAGCCCCAGCTGCCACCGTATCGTTTATCACAAGGATGACCTGCCCAAGGCGTCATCTATTGTAGAAACAATGAAATCCAGGGGCACTAATTGTCCTGTTGCCAAGAAGGATTTTCTTGCGAAGTCAATATATTGGCACCTGATCAAGAAGGGACCGTCAATTTAATGAGGCCCAGTTCCAGTGTGTAACGCACACATAATTTAGGCCTAGCCTCTCGCACTTCAACAGTTTCTTACACATTCCGGCATGTTTGCCTTTTCTTGTTTTCCTTCTTCAATGTTGTCATTTAGGCCTTATCTGTTTTGAACATATTATATTTGTTATTGATTTTGCCACTAAACATTGGCAATCTGCCAAGGATGGTCTAAACCTATGTGCAATCACTCAGTCGCACGGTTCAGAACCCATTTCCATGTTAAAGACTGGCACAGTCATACAGTTCTTCAGCACGTGGATACATCTTGAGCTTGGTATATTCTGCCAGAAAATCCTCATTCAGAACACACAAAAAACTACACTTTCAGTCAGATCGACAAAAACACTACCACCATCCTGTAATAATTCGTCAAAGAAATTTCACTAATAATGAACACAAAATGAAAAATATGATAGAAGAGGAATCTAGATTTATTCATTCTGAATAGAGAGAGTATACAATGATCTATATGTCATCATAATATAAACAATCTGAGATAGGGTGATGACAGTCATAATCTCTAAGAATTAAAATTAGTTATAGAAAAGACTAACATATTTGTAAAGCAAAGCGTCTGAACGACATAAATACAAGTAATTGTCACAATAAAGAAAATATTAGATCTTGAATACATAATTAAAGTAAATAGAACAAAATTTTCTTGGTTTTTTTTATGGTTTAAACAGGCCAGTTAATTAAAAAGACCTAGGAACAATTTTAACTCTTTCAGGACCAGAACAGGAATTTTCAGATTTGGACCAGAAAACTTGATTTTTTTTCCTGTTTCCAGAAATTTTACCATATACCTTTTTCATTTGACTACTTCACGCAGTAATTAAGATAAATGTGGCATGTGTTATATATCACTGGAAAGGGAAATGGATACAGAAAATGAAAATAGCAATATATTTTTGATATGTCATTATTTAAAGGAATAGTTATATTTATTTTTAAAAAAATATTCAAGGTAGATAATTTTAAATTTAAAATATTGTATTTCACTTACCCATTTCCATCCAGATATGTGTTGCTATCCATTTGTCTTGAAATATTACACAACATAATCCAAATTTCTCGAAAATACAGTTTATGTGATGAATTTATGTCCACAAATAACAAAATTATGCACATTTTTATAAATGATCCCAGAATAAAAAATTTTCCAATTTTTTTTTACATCACAACAATATTATTTACAAGTCAAGTTTGTTATTTTTATTGACACATATGTACTTGTGTGTGATATTCCCTAAAGCATGTTTTAGCGCACAGATGTGGCTTATCCGGACAACCTGTACAATAATAGCTGCTTCGTTTTCTTACTTTCCGCTGCTCCGAACAATGAACACACTGCAGGTCTTTCCCATCAAAATCAATGAGATGGATGGCACCCTGATATCTCTGCGGCTTCATGTTCCATTTTTTCCCCGGCTTGGATAAATCAACTTGAAGAAGGTTGTTAGGAATAGGTGTCTCTGCTCCTACTATGCTACACAATTCATAAATAAGCAGCTCCTTGAAATCTGCAAAAGGCATAGGCTTTTCGGTGTTAGGGCGGCTCAAGTTATATAAAATATGAGCATTGAGTTGTGTGATCTCAATTATCCACATAAATATTTTCTTCCACCACTTGACTGTCTTCCTTGTGTGGTTCCCATAATATGAGATCATCTGGTCTACTTTGTCACATCCATTCCTTGAGTGGTTGTAGCTATGGATGGGTGATGGCTTCCTGACTTGACTCCTACCTTCAGTTCTGACCTCATATGTGACACTTCCATGTGTTGTCACCAATTGGCAGGGCTTTTTGGATTTTTTATCCCTCCAGCTGACACACATAACTTGCTCCTCATAATTGATGAACCACTTTGCCTCATTCACTTATATTTTTTTATTTTTGACTTCTGCTGGAAATCCGCGTCTGTTGGAATTTAGCGTTCCAGTGTAGTTGTGATTTTTCTGCCGCAGAAATTGAACAAGTGGCAGGGAAGTATAATACCGGTCAGCAAACAAATGATGATGATCTATGATGCCTTCCAGTAACTTGTCGAAAACTTTGACAGCATGTGATGAATGTGGGTCTGTTTCAGGCCTGTAAGCTGTGTCCGTACCAAAATATACCAGGAGGTTGAAAACGTATCCGGTGATTGAGTCGCAAAGTCCGTATGATTTTATATATTTTTTTGGCTTACTCGCATTGTATTGCTTGTACTTAAATCTTCCCTTGTATCCTATAACCATCTCATCAATGCAGATATTTTCAAACGGATAAAACGCTTCTTGAAATTTTTCGATCAATGAATTGATGAACGGCTCAATTTTTACATTTTCCAGCCGCATCAGGACCAGCCGCATGAAGCATAGATTGATAAATGAGTAAAAATCTTGTCCAACTAAACATGCACCTAAACCAAGGACTACTTTTAAATGATTGAATGGACCAGTAATCCTTTACAGAATTTTTTGGATTCATTCCCATGGCAATCATGACTGCCAGAAACTGAAAAAAGTATTACGGTCCAGCGGTGTCCATTTAGCAAAACTGGAATACCTGCGTACAGGAGTACTCAATTCCATTTTTTGCTGAGCATAATTGTTGATATTTTGAATCAGACTGTCAACAATTGTGTCAGTCAACAGGCTCAGAAAATACTTGGAAGGTGAAGCATTTTCTGGAAGATCTAACTTACATCCAGAATTTATATTTTGGAATCTAGATTTTCCTATGGTATCGCCATCTCTGGCTTCATGCCACCCATCAGCAGGTTTCCTAGCCACATCTGTCCTGTCAGCTTTGGCTGACAGAATAGTATCAGTTTCATCGTCAGAATCACTGCCACTAAATTCCTCTGAGTCGCTGATAGTGCTGGACTGGAGGCATCGACCAGCTAAACCTAAACAAGAGTTAGCGAGTCTTGGTTTCTTGCCACTCGACTTACCACTACGATTATCATGACTATCACCACAAAAACTAAAACTCTCGTCTGAATCTGAATAGTCCATTTCTGATTCACTAAATAACAATGTTTCGAACATAGATCTCGCTTGTTCTGCACTATATCGTTTTGGGCGAGATGTACTGCAAGAACTACCAGCAGTGGGCGTGGCCATTTTGTGATAGAAATTTCAGAAAAATAAACAATGAATATAAATGAATAATTTTTAAAGAATCAATCGTCCAAACACGCTGGTCCGTACCGGAAGTTCAAGGAAAATAACTCTCACGACCGGAAATCAAGTATTGGTTGAAACAAAAACGAAATTCGGTGAAAACGAAACAAATATTCAGCTACATCCAAAATGTCTGACATATCGGTGTTGTCCAAACGGATCACGCCGAGGACTCGGCGTCGGACCTGAAAGAGTTAAATTTACATGGATTCTTCTTCTTCTTTCCTTCCTCATTTGCCTTTCAGCATCAAGGGGAGATATCATTTGCGGTCTTTTGCTCTTCTGTTCGTCTCTGTTGCTGTTATGTTTCTTAGTGCTTCTAATATTCCATCGATCCATCTTTTTCATGGTCAACCCTTGGGTCTGGTATTCTCACAGCGTTTATTGAGGGCTTGTTGTGTTGTGTTTTGATCACTCTGCCTTGTCACGTGGCCAAACCATTTTATCTGTTGTTTCCTTATATTGCGGGGGCTATTCCTAGCTTTTTTCTCAGTTCTTCATTTCTGATCTTATCTATCAGGCTGTTTTTTATCATTTGTCTAACACATTTCATCTCAGTAGAGGTTATTTTTCTTATTGTTCTTGCATCAAGAGTCCAGGATTGGCACTGGTAGCACAATGCTGGGATGAAGATTGTATTGTACAGTGCCTATTTTGCCTCTAGAGTTATTTCCTTGTTGGACAATAGTGGTGATAGCTGTCCAATGATTTGACAAGCTTTGATGCATCTTGAGTCTATCTCTGCTGTTTGTGAATTGTCGTTTGTCACTAGACTTCCTAGGTATCTGAATTCCTCTACTTGTTTTAGTTGCCTGCCTTCTATAGTTATGTTGATGTTCTGTTTATCTTTGGCGACAATCATGACTTCTGTTTTGTTGATATCAAAGTCTCAGCAGGCAGACCAAGGACATCAAACCCCCATACAGCAGTCAGAGGGGACGAAACACATGTTATCATACAGTGACAAAGATCACAGATGTAAGGTTTGCAGCAAACCAAGTGCCCCAAAAAGGACAAATTTCATTTGTGAAGGACGCGATGACAGGTTGCAACAACATCCAAAACCCTGTTTCAAACTGTGGCACACAAAGGCCACATTTCATTCAGACTTGTAATTAAATTAATTAAAATGCTGTGGTAATGTAAATTGTGTACATAAACTTTAAATTTTATCTATTTACCCTTGTAATATATGAGTTTACCTACCACTCCTCCCTATTTAAGTGCATTAAAAAATGTCACATAAAATGACATAATATGAAGAATTGTGTGTGTAGTGCAAACTAGTCTTCATAGGGTAGTGAAAATTTCATAATTTGTTTGCAAGTGGATATATTCACATCGAAACACATTTCCAGCACTGTCAGATTAAAATGGATGCCCACTTTGGGTAGGTCAGTACCATTATTTTTTTTATCTAAAAAATTATTTATGACTATCAATTTTGGAATAATCATTTAGAAATAAATACAAATTAAAAATAATCCAAACAATCAAGAGCACAGTCCGTACAAAGGTGAACATTATGTCCATGACAAATAGCCTTATAACAAACAACATACAAGTTTGTTGTCATTTATTTCTGGCTTTTGGGGGCATAGATAACAAACTGTTTGTGAGGGACCAGCCTGAGGTTGAACTGTCAACTTTGGATTCAATTTTTAGAATGTCTCTATGTTTTACTTAACAAAATTGAAAAGCTCAATCTCACGAAAACATATTTTATACGACGAACCAGCAATATTTCGAAAACAAAATCATGTACTGGCACTTCCTGAATAAATGCTGCCAACATTTAGGAAGATCCATGGTGAAAAAAGGCAACTGCGCGCGGCAAACTGGAGATTCCATCATAGATTATTATACTTTTGAGGAGGGGGGAGGGAGGGGGGTGTGTGTGGTGGGGGTGGGATCACAGGAAGTAGTAATTAGAAAGGTACACATAGGAGGGATATGTTTGACCACGGCAAATTGTCAAATTTTTAAGAATTGTATTTTAATGCTGTAATTTTTACTGCCCTATCATAATTTAGGATTAAAAAGGAAGTTTTTAATTTAGACTAATTTAAATATAACATAAATGTGAATTTGAAAGAAATCTGACAATGTCATTTTCTATCATTACTTGATGAAAACTATTAATCTTACAATTTTGAAATGTACATTTTTGCCCCCCATTTATACACCAATTTTTTTTTGATGTGGCGTATAGGTGTGCCTCTTAAAAAACTTGGAGGGTATGGGCAGGTCAAGTATAATTTTTCAGATTAACTATTACCACATAATGAATGTTTTAAAATGAAATATAAGCACCATGAAGTAAGTAAAAGTCAGCAAATCAAACTGTTATTTTGGAAGCAACAACAAAGTATTTTATTGCTGACATTCTACTGCATAATCATGTAGAAAATGTTTAATATTGTAGCAAATGTCTTTGAAATACTGCATATATTTTTTAATTAAAAATTGCAACTACCTAAAATTACTATTTATTACTAATTAAAATTACATATTTAAATGTGTACCACATATTTAAAAAGTCAGCTTTTCATAGGCATATATGTTTATCAACAAAAGGACATGTTAACTTTATAATTTTAATAATGTAGCTTCATTTGTACATCAACAAACAACATTTTGCAATACAGATACAGAACATACAATTTATGGAGACGAAATGTTATTACAAGATTTTGAGAATTTCTAATTTAGATCATATCACAAAAGAAAAAGTTTGCAAAAAGATACAAGTAATCAGAGTACATGATGATCTTTTGACTATTGTGAAGAAGCGTAAAAAGGATCTCCTTTGGCCACATATCTTCATCTGGCCTGGCAAAAATCATATTGTAAGGAACTGTGAAAGGAAGGAGAAAGAGGGGTAGGCAGAGAAAGAGATGGAAAGATAACATCAAAGAATCAACATGCCTCAACTTTGATGAGTCTTAAAGACTGAACAATGAAAAATTAAAGATAGAGAAATAAAGAGGGTTGATTAAGTCTGTCAGCCACAAAGACTCCCAAGTTTATAGGATTAACAATAAGAATGTGTCAATCAGTACCACAAAATTGTAAATTTAACAAAAACAAATCAGATTAAATTTTGTTGTACTTACATCTGTCGACCCCTTTCCATTGTAGGACATCTTTTTGATAGCCACAACTTCTTTAGTAACATTGTTGCGGGCCTGTGTAAGAAAGTAAATGACTTGGAAATAATTTTATGCAGTTATAATAAAATTTCAGAGGACGTGGTAGCTCAGTGGTTAGTGAACTGGACTACTAAAGACAAGAGGTTGGGTTTGATCCTGATCGACGGCTTCCAGATTCACCCAACATGATGGGTATCGGATTTTTTCTGGGAAAGTAAAGCAGCACGGCCGTAATACCAACCAAACTACCCCAAAAATCATGTGCCGAATGACTGTAAAAATTATGGTCACTAACACCATATTCCCTATATGCCACTTGGCGTGACAGGGCACTTTACTTTTTATAATAAAATTTCATATATAAAAATGTGATAAAAAGTTATTTTAAACACTAGCAAACAAAAAACTAGACAGAGAAATTGACATGAGAATACAAAAAGCAAATGCGGTCACATACCAGCTTTCACCATTGCTAAGACATCCAAACATTTCTAAGCCAGCTAAACAACAAATAATAAATAGCATTATTATACCAACTTGTGCTATGAAAGTCAAACATGGACCCTTTCTAAATCCCATTTAAGAAAAATCAATACATGTGAGATGTGATGCTTGAGAAAAGTAACAAAAAAACAAGAAGAGATACACTGTGAGCCTTTTACAAATTAAATGAATTACGTGTCCTTGACAACAGACCGGCGAAAACAAACCGCCATTTTTTGACATGTTCAATAGCGCAATCAACAACAAAGATGAGCATCAGTGATCAAATAAAGAAATTGTAACAATATGCAATGAATCAAAAGAAGCAAAGTGATTTACATCAAATAGAAAGCGCGTACAATCACATGATCCCTTCAAATATCAATTAAAAACAAACAAATAAACAGAAAAGTTCACTGGAAATCTGCACTTATCTGTGAGTCCTCTGAAGAAGACGGCGAATAGGGCGCCATATTCACCATTGTCACCAGTTTTATTTAACGCGTACACAATAACGATCATGGAACAACAGCTGGATGGGAGGGGAAGAACTATGACTTTTGCTGATGATATTCTGGTGTATCGACAGGGAAGAGAGACAGATGGGGAATCGCCTCCACAATGCAAGACGAACTCGATCGCATTTCTTCCTGGTGTGGGGTTTCAGGTGCCTTGGTTAATCCTAATAAAGCATCAGTTTCATGGTTTTCTCTTAACAATCATATCGTTAATACGACCACACCAGTAGTACGAATGGGAGCTGATGAGGTGACCAGGGACAAGTTGATGACATACCTCGGAGTTAAGTTTGATCGCAGCCTGTGTTTTTGGGACCACGTCAACCATGTGATAACAAAATCCCGCAAAGGATTACCCGCCTTGAACGTCATGGCAGCTGCCAACATCGAGCAGAGGTTACTTACTCTTCTGTTCCAGGGATTAGTCCTCGCACCAATCGAGTATGCCCTGGCAATTCTTACTGTCAGTACGACTCAAATTGATAGGCTGGAGAAAATTTGAAATGAAGCCATGCGCATTATCCTGGGATGCACAAGGGACACTCCCTGTGTAGCAATGAGGTATCTTCTTGACTTTCCAACCATGGATGACAGAATCAAGATCTGGAGAGCACGAGCATACCTGAAGATTAGTACAGATAAAGAGCATCCATTGCACCACGTGCTCAACACAGGGAAAGGTGTCAGGCTAAAAAAAGGGAAATCATGGGTGGGCCGAGCAGAAGATGTCATCAAACAGGTCTGTGGGTTTACCAATATCAGCGTTGGTGAGGAGTGGATACCGGTGCCTACGTCTTTCAAGGGGACTTTCTCGTGTATTGTCACACTCAACAGGAAAAGTAAGGAACAGAACCCGGCTGTGGTTAATGCTGAGGTCAACAGTCTCATCTGCGATAACACCGATGAGAAAGATACAGTCATCTATACAGACAGATCTGTAAGACGACACCAAAGAAGTGCATGGGCATTTACAGCACGCTCGGCAGGCAGAATAGTCAAAGAGGACAGTGGTGCATACGTCATGACGTCATGAGTAGCATGACAATGGAGGTGATAGCAGTGACCAAGGCATTCAAATAGTCACAAGACTACACCCACGCATGTATACTGAGTGATTCGATGAGCATGATAAAAAAAGTGGAGGCGGGCTCTGTACACATGCAATGGGTAGAGTCCTTGCAGAAATCCAAAATATGTAAGGTCACCTTTGTCTTTGCCCCTGGACATGCGGGAGTACGGGGAAATGAAAGAGCGGACAGGTTGGCCAGCTGTGCTGTCGTTGAGGACAGGCAACCAATGGATCGGATGGACATCATCAATGCCCTCCAAGATTGGGAAGAGCACGGGACTTCGACAAACACATTTCCACTTCACTTCTTCAGATGATGAAAATGGGAGTTAGGGTGGGCAAAGCCAGAAATGAGAAACTTAGTGGCCGTGTAAGAAGACTTATCAACCAACATAGAACTGGAGTCGTCAGTCGCTGGACACTGTGGGAATTGCTGAGGAGGGGATCTGAGCACCTATGGACATGTTCGGAATGCAATGATGATGACCCGCAAATAACTCAATAACTCACAAGAAGAGATAGAATACCAAATGAAACCATAAGAAAAATAGTAGGAACTAAACCCTGCCAAGAATAACAACAACAACTTAAATGGTTTGGCCACCTGGTCAGAATGAACCCTTACCAATCACCATCAAGGGTGTTCTTCTCGAGAATGCATGGAAAAAGACCAAGAGGAAGACCTAGAAGAAGATGGATAGATGCAGTGACAGAGACATGTAACAACAAAGGAAAATCGCTAATTCAAACAGTTCGAGCAGCTCAAGAATGACAAATGATATAAACCTCGACACCTTTTAGGTATCAGTGAAAAGAGAAAAGAAGAGGAAGAAGCAAATAAAATATTTGCAAATAAGTTCAAATTGTCAAACCAAACAATGACAACAAATGAAAACAAAAAAGAATCTCAAACATAAGTTATAGAGAATATATTTTCAAACGAGCAAATAAGAGACAAACAAAATAATATATAATAATGTATCATGTTATATTTAAGAAGAAGGTGTTAAAATTACATCAGTCATGCTCAGGATTGATGAAAAAAACTTCCCCATAAGGCATTCATGTAGAAACCATCTGGTAAAGAGAACAAGGAAGACCAAGAGAAATGCTATGCAGAACAATTACTATGGAAGACTCACACCATAGAACTAAGAAACAACCAAGACCTACAAGAACTAGCAGTAAATTGTCAACTGAGGAGAACCATAAATTTCACCCTATGTGTTAACTTAGGCCCAAAAGGAAAATGAATAAAAATATTGCCATTGCCATCAACAATAAAATTATAAAGTGAAACTGATGCTGAAAACTTAGGAGCAAATGGAGATCCACAGAACAGGAACAACTGAAATGGCAGAAAACAATTAGAATTATTGAACTAACGTGATTTTTAAATAAACAATTTTTCAAACACCAAGAGTAACGAATATATACAAGGTATAGGGGGACTGGTTGGTCTCGAGGCAAAACGCTGGCTTTGAGACAGAGAGGTTGTGAGTTCAAATCCCAGAAGTTGGGATTTTTATTTATAATTTCCCTCTGCGGTAACCACCCCTGGTCTCAGTAGGTAGACCCGGCCTGAAATGTCAATTACTCATCGATGAAAAAAATATGAGTACTTCTGAAGACGAAGTTATCTGCCTGTACGGCGAGGGACCCCTGTGCACACGGCTGCCAGGGAAAAATGGATTAACACGCAAAATTCAGTTCCTAGTCTGTTGGGACTTCACCAGAGCTGGCGAACGCAAACGGTACAAACAGAACTTGCAGCCACAATAGCTCAGAGGCTAGTGAACTGACAAGAGGTCCTGATATATGGCTTCTGGATTCACCCTGCCTTAAATGGGTACAAAATTTTGTTCTGAAAAAGTAAAGCGGTACAGGCTAATACCGACCACATTACCCCAAAAATCAGGTGCCAAAGGTCTATAAAACCTATGGTCACTAACATCATATCCCTATACGCTACTTGGCATTAATGGGGCTCTTTATTTTTACAAACAGAACTTGAATTTCAGAGGTCAACTAACTTCATGACAAAACAATATAAAAATGAACTGTAATTGACTTATGAGTAGTTCCAAATACAGGACAATTCTAAATTAATAGGACAACTTGTGTTTGTGTACTTATTACAAAGAAACTGTTGGTGGCATCAACGGAGAGGAAAACTTACATAACAAGAATTCCCAAACATTCAATGTAAGAGCATCACAATGCGCAACATAATATCCAAGCAAAAGACAAGTTATTACCATACAAGGGTCAGAATTTTCACAGCTATGGACTGAACATGTGAATGAATGCATAAGCACAAGTACTCAAAACTCAAGAGTTTTCCTCTCCATAGATGTCTCACATGATTTTCTATTATCGGAAATTTCTTTGTAATAAGTATCAAATTTGTTCCATTCATTTACGTAAACCCTGTACATCCACAGACAACAAAACTATCTTAGTAACAATAAGAAGTTACAGTACCACCAAAAGAAACCAACATGAGAGTCTAACGAACAAAACAATGCAGCTAAACAGATTTAAGGAAACTGACAAAAGCATTGCATTTGAAAACAAAATAAAAGATTATTTAAAATTTACCAAAGAGAAATTACAATAATGCAAGAATGGAACTTAAGACCAGCTTTTTTGGTGAATTTTTTTGACAAATAAAGAGTGAAAATTACCCCATGGTGAATTGAAAAAGTGAAATAAGCAGTGAATGAGAAAAATGACATAAACACAAACATAAAAAGTGCATTAAAAATAAACAAGAGAGTGAGTATTGAGTACAGACTAGCCTGTCGACATTCTAAGAGCCTAATTAGATCTATTTCTTCTTCTTCTTTCCTTCCTCATCTGCCTTTCAGTGTCGAGGGGAGATATAATTTGCGGTCTTTTGCTCTTCTGTTCGCCTCTGCTGCTGTTATGTTTCCTAGTGCTTCTAATATTCCATCGACCCATCTTTTTCGTGGTCTGCCCTTGGGTCTGGTGTTCTCACAATGTTTGTTGAAGGCTCGTTGTGTTGTGTTTTGTTCTTTCTACCTTGTCACGTGGCCAAACCATTGTATATGTTGTTTCCTTATATATTCTATGGCGGGGCTATTCCTAGCTTTTTTCTCAGTTCTTCATTTCTGATCTTATCTCTCAGACTGTTTCCTGTCATTCGTCTAACACATTTCATCTCTGTAGAAGTTATTTTTCTTATTGTTCTTGCATCTAGGGTCCAGGTCTGGCATTGGTAGCACAACGTTGGGATGAAGATTGTATTGTGTAGTGCTCGCTTTGCCTCTAGAGTTATTTCCTTGGACAATAGTGGTGATAACTGTCCGATGATTTGACAAGCTTTGTTGCATCTTGAATCTATCTCTGCTGTTTGAGAATTATTGTTTGTCATTAGACTTCCTAGGTATTTGAATTCCTCTACTTGTTTTAGTTGTCTGCCTTCTATAGTTATATTGATGTTTATTTTTGGCGACATTCATGACTTCTGTTTTGTTGATGTTGATTTTCATGTTGTATTTTGTGCCTGAGATGTTGAGTTTGTTTAAGTGTTCTTGTAGGTCTTCTATTGTTTCATGTATTAGTGCCTGATCGTCTGCAAATAGAAGCTCGTTGATCTCCTCTGTCTCTGATGGGTTGGCTAGCTTGCATATATGGTCCATGTATGTAATAAATAGTACGCACCCCTGACTTACGCCTGATCTAACTTCGAAGTGGTCTGTGTAGCCTGCTGCTGTTCTGACCCTGCAGCTGCTGTTGTTGACGTAGAGGCTTTTAATAAGGTTGGTTAGATGTTGGCTTACTCCTAATTAGATGCCAAAATAAATTTAAAGAGGGAATACAGAGATGTGCTAAACAATGATTACAGATGAGAACTTTCTATACAAATTTGAATTCACTATGGCGTTAACTAACAAGCTCATCTAACCTCCAATGCACAACTTAGGTAAAAATTTCACTGGTTGATTATCTTTATCATGAATTTAGATTTTAATACAGGACAATGTCTCACTTCCACATATTTAAACTGTAACCTAGAGAATGTTTCAACATGCCATTGTTAAGCTCCTCTTTTTTTACTGGAATCACCAAAAGTGTTGAATGAAACTGAATGTGACAATTCAAGTAGGTAAAAATACCTTCAATGTTGGCGAACAGCTTTTTGTGAATGACTAATTTGGGAATTGTATTAGTGTAACGACTCCATCAACAACAGGTGAGGATTAGGTTAGTGAATCATAAGGTTGGTCCTAGGTTACCAAGATCAATATACTTTTCGGTATTATAAACCATTATAAATATACACTAATTTTCCTACCAGATTTAGGACTAGTCTGATCTTTAAAGGAGTAAAGACTCACTGATCCAATCTACATCCATCATAATACCTATCTGGGGTGGTGATTTTATTTTTCTCAACATGATGAAAGTATTGTGCAGCAAAGCTGCGATATTAACATGTGCAGGATACATTGAGATTTTTGACAACGCTATTTGAAGATCTTGATTATTGAGTGCTGGGTTGAGGGATATGGCTCCCCGATCTGAATATTAGACAAAGTAATAAACATTAAGCTTTCAAAAAAAGATACCAATATTCTTCCTAATCTCTAACACACTTTTAAGGTACATTATATCCCCAGGATGGTGGCATTTGTCACAAACTGAAATCTTAATTCCAAGCAATTCAAAGTTTGAGACGTTTAAAATGGGTGTATAGAAGATCTCGGCATGACCACCATTGTAGGCCTCATGGACATGAATCACACGCAGTGGTTTAGAAGAAAACTGATGCACTGAATTTCCCTCATGTCACCTTCACGAATAGTTCTTTGTGAGTGAACACTTTAACTTAAAGTTCTCACTGCTTACCACAGTCAACGATAGTGGGGGTTAAATTTAAAATCCTAAGTTGTAGTTAGTCGTAGGCCCCGGCATCACTGCAAATAAATTAAAATTCATAATTGTTCAACCACCCGTGCCAGTGGATTCATCTGAATTAACATCTTATCTCAATGAAGGATCTAAACAAAGTAAGGCAGCTGCAGTCCCCATCATAGCAGCCACAGTACACACCAAAAGACATAAGGCGTGGCCGCACAGAAAGTGAACGCAGTCGAACTGTCTGTTATACAATATCATTATTCATCGTAAGCAATCGAAAAATGGAAACACGAACCGGATGAAAAACACAGCTCAAAGTGTGCAAGAGCACTAAACTCAGTAGCTTCGGCAGCAAGCTGGTCTTGGAATATGAGGAAACTGCAAGAAGGAACACTTTTCAAACAGAGCGTCAGTGGTTCCTGCCGCCTATCCACCATATTGACAGGAAATCCTAAGGTTAGTGCTAAGCCACCAAGATTAAAGTCTGCCATAATATAAAGAATAGAGCTAATCCAGTAGCAAGATTTAGCTTTAGTTTAGGTTTCTGAGGAACAAAAATAATGATCATCTAAAAATTATGTATCATAATATACTTATCTGGGTTAATCATTTTATTTCCTCTATGATGGAAGAAATTATTACCCAAATGGGCTGAGTTCAAGTTCAGCTGTGCAGAGGAAAGGAATCTTGAGTTTTCTCCATGGATAGAAAGCAGACCTTCATTAGTCTCAAACAGAGGAGCCATATCATACAGTACTGCAACCAGCAGCTCAAACCCAACCAAAGTGTAGGGCATTCCCTTGTGGTTGAAGGCTTTTGCTGCAGCTGTCATCTTGATACTTCTGTACCTCATCTACGTGAACATGGAGCCACAAGCCAAGAGCAACGTCCCAGGCATCCCCAACAAGATAGAGGTCTAGACTAGCTTGGGTCCTAATCAAGTCTTCTCATGTTTCTGTTATTTGACCATTTAACCATTAAGCTACTGGCTTATTAACGCTCTAATCTCCTTATCTCTAAGACAAAAGAACAAACTCTACCCAGTTATCAAAATGTTGATTTTTAAAGTCATAAATTGATGCTGATTCTTTAACATAACTTGATGGTTTAAAAAAAAAATAAAAAGGATTAACCCTTAAAGACCGTGGGAACGCTGTCATGGTTACTTACTTATTTACATTTTTCTGAGCGAACGCTGACATGGTTACTCTCATTTTGTTTCATTATGGTGAAATTACACATTTTAAACTACCACATCCGCGAGGGATATAACTCTAATAGATTTTCCTGTCTGTAGACACGTGTCAGTCAGTCAACATGGGCTTAATTTGTTCATAAAATCGTTGAATTTGTATTGTTTTCTAAAGTCTTCAATCAGCTGATTCGTGTTTATAAATGAAAAATGGCTAGCAGCAGTGAAGTATCAACTGCTCCTAAACGTGAATTATTATTAACAGCAGAAAAAGCTAGGAATTATGTTCTGAGAACTTTAAATGTAATAGTGACTTAGTTTAGTTTTAGTAGGCACTGTTGGATTAAAATGGACCCCCACATTGGGTAGGCGAGTACCATTTTTCATATAATTTTTTTTTTTTTTTTTTACACAAATTTTGATTTTTTAATTGCTTAAATTCTTATCCTTCAATTTTTTTGTCCAAAATAATGTTTCTGATTATGAATCTGTGTCCTTTTTTATTTGATGCCTAATATATATGTCTATGGCTTATTATAGTGAAAATATGAAAGATTTAGTGAAAGAAGTATTTTTCAGAAAGAAAAAATTAAGGCAAAACAGTAGTGACTGGGTAGAAAAACTACGGACATTAAGAATTAACCACCACCCCATGCACCAAAGAATAACTGGTTTCAGAAAAGTAAGACTAATGAGGAGCAACTTAGCTGCAATCTCCAAAGAACTGGCAACTAGTGACCCAGTACTGTCCCAAACACTACCGAAACCCTTATGCCCATCTGATATGACTCCTCATGGTAAACACAAAATACCAGAACTTAAGGAAGAAATAACAGAATTCGTGAAAAAAGGCACACAAACAGACAAAGAGAGAAAATCTATCTATCTATTGACCTTTCGAGCCGTAGCCGGCCCATAGGGCGTAGACCAAGATACTCCTTCTCTTATCTGAATTTTTGTTCTAGCAGTTTTCAATTCTTTTACAGATATTTTATCAAATCTCGCCATTTGTCTCTGTTCTATGCAAGCAGCTCTATCTCATTGAGGTATAATGCAGTGTGATGGTATCCACTGGATGACCAGTAGCTATTGACTAGGTGATCTCTTCCTGGTTATTCAGCCTCAAGAACACACCTCCTCCTCCATTTCTGGTGGTGTTTGTAGCAGAGTCAAGCGTGTATATGTGTTACCAGGAGTCCTGTGGGTAGTTGTTGTTTATATGTTTTCTGCTATGTGCTTTCTCTTTGTGTCTGGGTGCCATTTTTCATGATTTTCATGATTATGTCTTCCTTAAGTTCTGGTATTTTGTTTTTCCCATATCAGATGAACTTATGGGTTACGGCATTGTTTGGGACAGTACTGGATTACTAGTTGTTAGTTCTTTGGAGATTGCAGCGAAGTTGCTCCTCTTTAGTCTTCCTTTTCCAAAACCAGTTATTCTTTGGTGCATGTTCACATCTCTTGAAGTTGTAGCTGAGAACAACACTGTTATGATGGTAGTAAGAACATGAAAATCTAGGTTATTGACCTCTGTGATGACACATTCTTTCTAATGAATATATTAGTTGTTATCTAATCTTGTTGGAAAGTATACTTCCTCTAACATACATGCGTTTTCGGTCTTGGAGAGGTTTATCCTCCATTCTATGAATGGAGATTGTAAGAATACCCATCCATATGTTTATTTTTCAAACGAGTTTTCATGATTCATTGAAGAGTTTTCTTCACTTTGCTACCAAATAACGGTCTTCTTTAGTTTTTTAGGTATAGCAACCAAACAGGACAGTTCCAATATATAAAACAAGGAGTTAGACATGGCTGTATTTTGTCAGAACAAAGAAGTATGTGTTAGCACTCGGAAAAATTGACAGACAAACAACAATAGAAAAAAACGAAGAACAATATATGGTCCGAAGTGGGATCGAACCCGTACTCAGTGTATAATAATTCCCCATATACAGTCGAACCTGGTCTTAGGACCACCTGTTTAAAGCGTTTCCCTGGTTATAGGACCGGGTCTACAATTTCCCCGAGTTTTTTACTATATGCTAACACTGATTACGGCGCTCACCGTATGACGCGACCAGAGACCAGGCTAATTAACCGCCACCAATGTTATTTATCCCGTTTACGACACGCGGGTAATCCGAGATAACGATACACTGACCAGCCAGTCCTTCTCCGTCTCGCTGGGAGCCATAAACGATCGACACAGGTGTCTACAGGTGTCGAAGTTTTCCCGTATTTAGTGAGTCCCAGATTACAGTGGGACGTGTTACGTTTATCAGTCAATACTGGTGTGAGAAACACGGCAGACACAGATCTATGATTCGTGAAGTGACATCACTTCGCGGTTCCGTCTAGACCAGAGTAGACCATTGCGTGGCCCGTATAAATTACAGGAATTAACTAAAGAATTAGTCATTGCCCGCTTAGAGTGTATTCACGTACATGTACAGTATCTCAGTGAATTATTTTTGTGGATTTTAAAAGTGTTACACACAATATAGGAAATGGCCAGTGTCAAAAGCGCACCTATTCAATAACAAACGGGAGATCTGACATACTAGACGTTATCATGGACTTGAGAGAAAAATTGAACTTATCGTTTATTTCATCTGCCAAACAACAGACTACCATATTGGATTTTTTTTCAAGTCAAAAGTGATACATGTACAGTATAAGTGGAATCTGTGTATGTGTGTTTTATTTTTGTGTGTTTAACTATCGTGTTTTATGAAAAGTGTCCAACCAGTGGCTATTGTAGACCGACATGTGCACTATGTTCTACTCATGGATTACGCTGATTTGCAGGTTAGTTTTCATAGTGCTTAGGATAAAATTTTTTTTATCGCTCTATTTATTATGTGAAACCTGTGAGGCAGGACCACCTGTCCTATGGGACCAGTTTTTGAAAGTCCCGTGAATGGTCGCCTTAGACAGGTTCGACTGTAATAATATTTATGTATTATTATTTGTACCCAGTATATAACCACTGGGAACTACTATTCATGCTATTTCGTCCAATAAATGTTTGTCTACAACACAAGTATTCAGCCCTACTGGGAGATACTTGCATTAATAGGAAAGTACAAATATACAATTTATTTCCGGTCTGTGATCGTTACCCTATGCTATAGTCATTGAGAGCGCCTTTCGTGCAAGACACTGCTGCAATAGCCAATTTTTTTAGTTGGCTGCGTGGCAGTGTGCCAAGCGTTCGGCTTCTCGTGGCAAGGCGCGGTGCCACTGAGTACGGGTTCGATCCCACTTCGGACCATATATTGTTCTTCGTTTTTTTCTATTGTTGTTTGTCTGTCAATTTTTCCGAGTGCTAACACATACTTCTTTGTTCTATTATTCTGTATTTTGTCACCAGTTTTATTCTCACTTTGCAGCGAAAATATTATTGGAAAAAAAAAGAATTGAAGTCAAAGGTCACAATGTAAACAATCTGTGATACGTTGATGATGCAGTCATAATAGCAGAAATGGAGAATGAACCACAAGAAATGATAGACATTATAGTGAAAGAAAGCAACAAGAAAGGTCTCAGTCTGAATAGTAAAAAAAAAAAAAAAACAGAAGTAATGGTCGTATCGAAGAAACAATAAACACCACCATGCAACATAAAAAATAAATTGAACAAATCTGAAACAAACGCAGAGCACCAAATACCTGGATAGTATAGTAACATCTGATGGGAAGATGCATAGAGGACACAAATTAAAAACAGAATAGCTCAGGCCAAAATAGCATTTCAGAAAATGAAAAATATCTTATGCAACATGTTTATGTCAATAGAAGTGAGAAAGAGAGTTCATCGGTGCTAAATAGGCAAATTTTAACCTATGGTGAAATATGGACAGTGGAAACAAATGAAAAGACGATTAAGGCCATACAGATGGGATTTCTAAGAAGAATGTTAAAAATTCCCTGGACAGCTAAAAAGACAATGAGGAAATTCTCATTGAGGCCAAAACAAAAAGGGAGCCCCTAAAAAACATCAAAAAGAAAAACAATCAACATTTTTCTGGCACAATCACAAGATGAGGAAAGTTAGAATATTTGGTCACAGCTGGTAAAATACAGGGAATAAAGATTACGGACGACAGTGAGAAGATACAAGATGGCTTGCTTTCAAGGCACTAAAAATGGTAAACAACAGATACAATGCACTTAAGATAGAAAACTATGGAAGGGCATGATCACCTTCACCAACTGTTTTAGCACATGATGATGATGATAATTTATCATAACAAATCACTACAAAATTTATAACTGTTTTTATAATTGATTACAGACATGAAAGAGGTATTTTTTGTTTCCTACACTCAAAAGCGAGCTATCAAGCTATGTTTTTAATTATTATTTTTTTTATGTTTCTCAAAATACTTATAATCGTGTTTACAATTTTAAGAAATTATTTCGAACAATTTATCATAGTATCTATGTTTACAAAAATCGTACGTTTGCACTCTTTTTTCATCTCTAAGTTAAAAAAGCAACTTATTTAACTCAATTATAGCAAGTCAAACAAGATTTAAATAAAACATCAGATAAATGTCAGAAACTCTAGTTAAAATAATACATTAGAAAATTACACTGCAGCACTTACAAAATAGACAGCTCCAAAACTCCCATGCCCAATTTCCCTCAAGTCTCCAAAAATTTTTCTGGGTCGTCGTTGGAAAACAGTCCTACAACTTCTGGGTCTTTTAGATTACCAGGCTTGGGGAGTGACGGCATGACGCTCGCCACCCTCGTCTACAAAGTATATGGCCAGATGCCAGTCTTTGTAAAGATGGATCTGCACTGTTGTGCCCTCATTCGAAGTAATGTCATGAGCAACTTTGGTATTTATCTGAAAAATAAAAATGTCAAAATTGAGTTATTTGCGGGTCATCATCATTGCACTCTGAACATGTCCACAGGTGCTCAGATCCCCTCCTCAGCAATTCCCTCAGTATCCAGCGACTGACGACTCCAGTTCTATGTTGGTTGATAAGTCTTCTTACACGACCACTAAGGTTCTCATTTCTGGCTGTGCCCATCATAACTCTTATTTCCATCATCCGAAGAAGTGACGTGGAAATGTGTTTATCGAAGACAAGTGCTTTTCCCACATCTCGGAGGGCATTGATGATGTCCGCCCGATCCTTAGTTGCCCGTCCTCAACGACAGCGCAGCTAGCCAACCTGTCCGCTCTTTCATTTCCCCGCACTCCCGCATGTCCAGGGACATAGACAAAGGTGAACTTACATATTTTGGATTTCTGCAACGACTCTACCCATTGCATGCGTACAGAGCCCGCCTCCACTTTTTTAATCATGCTCATCGAATCACTCAGTATACATGCGTGAGTGTAGTCTTGTGACTCTAACCATTTGAATGCCTTGGTCATTGCCATCGCCTCCATTGTCATGCTACTCGTGGTCATGACGTATGCACCACTGTCTTCCTTGACTATTCTGCCTGCCGAGCGTGCTGTAAATGACTATGCACTTCTTTGGTGTCGTTTTACAGATCCGTCTGTATAGATGATTGCATCTTTCTCATCGGTGTTATCGCAGATGAGACTGTTGACCTTAGCATTAACCACGACCGGGTTCTGTTCCCTACTTTTCTTGTCGCCTGTCGAGTGTGACAATACACGAGAAAGTCCCCTTGAATGACGTAGGCACCGGTATCCACTCCTCACCAACGCTGATATTGGTAAGACCACAGACCTGTTTGATGACATCTTCTGCTCGGCCCACCCATGATTTGCTCTTTTTAGCCTGGCACCTTTCTCTGTGTTAAGCACGTGATGCTCTGTACTACTAATCTTCAGGTATGCTCGTGCTCTCCAGATCTTGATTCTGTCATCCATGGTTGGAAAGTCAAGAAGATACCTCATTGCTACACAGGGAGTGTCCCTCGTACATCCCAGGATAATGCGCATGGCTTCATTTTGTATTTTCTCCAGCCTATCAATTTGAGTCGTACTGACAGTAAGAATTGCCAGGGCATACTCGATTGGTGCGAAGACTAATCCCTGGAACAGAAGAGTAAGTAGCCTCTGCTCGATGTTGGCAGCTGCCATGACCTTCAAGGCGGCTAATACTTTGCGGGATTTTGTTATCACATGATCGACGTGGTCCCAAAAACACAGGCTGCGATCAAACTTAACTCCGAGGTATGTCATCAACTTGTCCCTGGTCACCTCATCAGCTCCCATTCGTACTACCGGTGTGGTCGTATTAACGATATGATTGTTAAGGGAGAACCATGAAACTGATGCTTTATTAGAATTAACCAAGGCACCTGAAACCCCACACCAGGAAGAAATGCGATCGAGTTCGTATTGCATTGTGGAGGCGATTCCCCGTCTGTCTCTTCCCTGTCAATATACCAGAATATCATCAGCAGAACAAATCACTTTGCTTCTTTGATTCATTGCATTTTGTTACTACTTCCTTATTTTCCTTGTTGATTGCACTATTAAACGCGTCAAAAAATGGTGGTTTATTTACGCCGGTATGTCGTCAAGGACGCGTAATTCATTTAATTTGTGGAAGGCTCACAGTGTATCCACGTGCTGCTGAGAAATTTACTGGAGTTGGCCAGTCTATAACGTGCAACGGGTTCTGAACCGTGCGACTGAGTAAGTGCACGTGAGTCTAGACCATCCAAGGCATCGACGTTCAACGGCGTTCATCTAGGACGACGTTAAGTGTAAGTATTCAGATGCAGCCCAAACGACATCATCGAAGTAGGAAAACACGACGAGGCAAGCGAGGTGGCATTAAACTGTCAAAGTGTGAGAGGCTAGGCCTATAGTATGTGCGCATTACTTATTGGAATTGTGGGTCCATTAATCAACGACGGCCCATTCTTGATAAGCTACTGTGCTGCGCCGATATAATGGTTTTACAAGAAACTCTTCTTGGTGACAGGACAGTAAGTAGTCCTGGCTTTCATTGTTTTTACAATAGACGACACCTTGGGCAGGCCATCCTTGTGCGCAACAATATGGTGGCAGCTGAGGTTGATATGTCTGCGTGGGACAATGCAGAATTGCAAGTACATACGGTTACGGTGCAGACCCCAGTTCATTTCGTGATTGTTAATGTGTATGCTGGTAATCACACAACAATGGCAGAATCTCTTCCAGTTCGATGAAGAGAATGTCATTTTCTGCGGAGACTTTAATGCTATAATGCTAGAGGAAACCAGTGGGGTAAAGTCATAACCAACAAGCAGGGAGAAGACCTAGAGAACGCATTGGTATTGGCCGATTCAGTGTGCTTGAATGATGGAAGGGCAACAAGAATGGCCACTCGAACAGGGGACTCTGATAGTGTCATAGACCTGGCACTGGTGTGTTCCACCTTCACACCGGTTTGTAGGTGGAGTGCACTGGGGTTCCATGGAAGTGATCACTATCCATGTGTCCTAAATGAGAAAAGCAGAAATAAAAGCCAGAAAAGAAAGCTCCACACATTCAACTACGAGAAAACGGACCAGGACGTCATTAGCAAAATCAGACATAGGAAACAGAGCGCCCCTCATAGGAGGCAGAAGAGATGGATGCAGCCACCCTGGTGGAACGTAGATGTCGAGGTAGCTTGGCGGAGCAAGAGACAAACGGTCAAGATATGGCAGAAAGCCAGAAGGAATGGAAGAACACAACCTGAGCTCTTGAAGCGTCTGAGTGTAGAGGTTGACCAAAAATTATGCACTTTAAACTATGTGCTAAGCAGGCTAAGGATGCCAAATGGGATGACTTCTGTAAAAAAGTGTGCTCAGAAAAATCGCTCGCCACATTCTGGCGTCTTCATCAGTGCATGAATGGCACAAAACGACACTGAGGCATACCAGACTTTCAGAGCACAGACCGGATATGGCACAAATCTGATGAGAGCAAAGGGAAGGCCCTGCTTGCCCGCTACATTGAGCAGACGGGCCAAAGAAATGAGGCTGTAAGAATGAGGATACGGGGATCGCTGTCAAAATTGTGTAAGGATGTAGGGCTGGAAGAAGATCTCACTATCACAACCGATACCATTCGCACGACACTTAAAAGGTCACACAACACTGCTCCTGGTCCAGATGGTGTTCGGTACAATGACATAGGCGATTTAGCTGACGACAACTTGACAAAACCGGCCAATGAGTTTAATGCCAGTATTCAGAATGGCTACACAGCTACTTACTACCGCTACCGAAGCCAAACAAAGACCATCTCAGATCAGTGCCTACAGAATCATCACAATGCAGAACACTGCGGGCAAGCTGCTGGAGAAAATAGTTGCCCCTGTCCTCACCTGTCACCTTGAACAGAAACGCGTATTCCCACCCACACTCAGAGGTTATAGATATAACAAAGAGACATGGCTCAATGCAGCAGTCTTTGCCTATGACGTCTTCGAAGGCTTCCACGAGAGGAGACATGTGCTGCTGCTATAGATCTGGAGGATGCATACAACAGGATACCATTTGAATATCTCATGCATATGCTCCTCAAACTGGCGGTGCACCCCTTCCTCATTAGATGGATCGCCGCGGCACTGTTTCAGAGGAAGGTGATACTCAGATGTGGAAGTTGGTCTTCCGAGCCAACATCCATTTGTCCAGGGCTGCCACAAGGCTCACCATTGTCACCAGTTCTATTTAACGTGTACACAATAACGATCACGGCCCAACAGCTGGATGGGAGGGGAAGAACTATGACTTTTGCTGATGATATTCTGGTATATCAACAGGGAAAAATTTTGAGATACTGGCAGCAAATCAACAGGAAGACATTTTCTCTGTTACTGTGAACACTTTCAAAATATCTCGTACCATGTGCAGTGGTCAATCTAAAACTAAGGATATCCCCTTAGATCAGGTCTTCTCATAATTTTATCACCTTAAAAGAATCATTACAATAATTATCAGGTTTTAAATACGAAAATAGAACCGAATCTGTTACTTCTACTCTGCACTAGTTTTCTATGATACCTTTCAAGAAAGTAATTATCTGACTCTAAGAGAGACAGTTTCATTAAAAATTATATAATATTTGGAGACTTGATCTACTAGATCTAATGTGAATTTACATAATGTGTTGATGTTCTTGTGACAAGCTCAAGATGCAACAAAGCTTGTCAAATCATCGGACAGTTATCACCACTATTGTCCAACAAGGACTGTACTCTGGAGGCAAAACGAGCACTATACAAAACAATCTTCATCCCAACGTTGTGCTACCAATGCCAGGCCTGGACCCTAGATGCAAGAACAATAAGAAAAATAACCTCTACAGAGATGAAATGTGTTAGACAAATGATAGGAAACAGTCTGAGAGATAAGATCAGAAATGAAGAACTGAGAAAAAAGCTAGGAATAGCCCCCACCATAGAATATATAAGGAAACAACAGATAAAATGGTTTGGCCACGTGACAAGGCAGAAAGAACAAAACACTACACAACGAGCCTTCAACAAACGTTGTGAGAACACCAGACCTAAGGGTCGACCACGAAAAAGATGGGTCAATGGAATATTAGAAGCACTAGGAAACATAACAGCAGCAGAGGCGAACAGAAGAGCAAAAGACCGTAAATTATATCTCCCCTCGACGCTGAAAGGCAGATGAGAAAGGAAAGAAGAAGTTGATGTTCTGGTCATTCAGGAGTTAGTGTGAAAGAGCTAGCAGGCTTATTTTCAGAGCACTTGTCAGGGGAACTTTAGAGTTTGACAAAAAAAAAGGATACACGGAAGTCTAAAAGTGTTTATTGGAAAGTGGACAGGGTGCATTTCTGAACTAAAAATTAGGGCTCAAGCTAAGTACAACTAGTATGGAGTGAGTATGAGAACAGATTAGAATTTTATACAACTAGTAAGATAAAGAAACATATGTAAATTTTGCATCACTGGTTGAGACAGGCTGTGAGCATCTACTGGTCTCCCCTCAGTGCACAGAGGTAGATTTGCAAGTAGACACAACATGCATTTAAAAAACATTTAGGATATAATCATAAGAAAACAGATTGTACCAACACAATAACAGTTTGGACTGAATATAGGCATAAAATAGAAATTATGGTTTTAATTTTAAAATCCAACTCAGGCCAATACGCTGCTCATGAGATGCAATCAAGAAATGCACATGGTAGGTCATGTACTCATAAAAGATCCATAAACAATCACAATAATTGCCATGTAGTCAACACCGGAGGGAAGACAAAGTGGCAGATTATAGGAGAGATTAACAGTGTGGGCCAAACAAGCCCACCATGCCAGTCTGTGACTAAGAAGGAAAAAAATATAATATATTACACATAAATGCACACACGCATGGAATGTTGATAATGAATGGAGAGTAGGTGTATCACAAGACTAAAAGGCGTTAGGCTTTTAGTGACCTTAGGCTATTTTACTAATTATTTTTTATGGTGCCTACCTCTCCCTGTACTCTATCCTCCAGTCTTCACAGAAAATAGTGGTCTTCATCGAGCTTTGTTCATAGAGCTATAGCTTCACTATAGTGGTCTGCTTCAAAATAAATTAGCTTTCTTTCATTCATTCCTCATTGCCATTTTGTGTCCAGGAAAATATGATTCGCGGTTTCTTGCTCTTCAATTACCCTGTTCTGCTGTTATACCTTCAAGTGTTTCTAGTACTCCATTTATCAACCTTTTTCTTGGTCTGGTGTTCTCATATCGTTTGTTGGTAAACTAGTATTAGATTTAGTTCTTTATGTCTTATCACATGCTTGAACCACTTGGTCTGTTATCACTTCATCTAGTCTTTTTCTAATTTTTATTTTCTGATCGTATCTCTCAGGCTGTTTTCTGTCATGCGTTTGACACACTTCATTTCTGTGGTGGTTATTTTTCTAATAGTTCTTCAGTCTAAGGTCCATGTCTGGCACTGGTAGCACAACATTGGGATAAGGATAGTCTTATAAATAGCTTGCTTCGCTTCTATCATTCATTTTTTTGTTGAACAGTAGTTGGATCTGTCCAATAATTTGACAGGCTTTGTTACATCATGAATCTTTTCTGTTGCTTGCATGTTGTTATATGTCAAGGTGCTGCCTAGGTTTCTGAATTCCTTCACTTGTTTTAGGATATTGCCATCTATTGTTATGTTGGTGTCTTTGTTTCTTTTGATATCATCATTAGTTCTGTTTTGTTTTGTTTATGTTGATTCTCATATTATGATGTTTTCCGACTATGTTAAGTCTGTCTAGGTGTTCTTGCGTGTCTTCTATTTTTGTGTGTAACAGTGCTTTGTCACCTGCAAAAAGGAGCTTGTTGATTTTGTCCTTTTCGAATGGATCTCTCAGTCTGCAGGTGGTAGCCCATGTATGTGATGATTAGCAGGGAGGATACTACGCATCTTTGTTTTACTCCTGTTTTGATTTTGAAGGGATCTGTATAGCCTACTGTTGTTCTTACTTTGCTGGTGCTGTTGTCATATATCATATAAGCTTTTGCACAAATTAATCAAATGTTGGTTAACACCATAAGTTGTATGTCCCACATTCATTCTCTGTATGCTATTGAAAGCACAAATTAGTTCAACAAATTTTATATGTACTATTGAATCCGGGCTAAAAAATGTAAAGGGTTTACTTCATACCTTAAGGTGTATAAGGAATGTGGCCTTAGTTCCCATATTATATAATATTAGACCAATAGCACATTTTATAGGTGGTTTAATCATTATCGCACTTGTCGGACAGCCATACTTTTCAAGAAACAATCACTTGTACCCATTTTCAGAGGCTGGATGAACCCTGCAACCATGTCAGCCTTGAATAAATTTGACAAACCGGGAATTGAACCCTGATCCTTCTGTAAGTCTGTCAGCAGTAAGCACACTAACTACTCAGCCACCAAGGTTTCTTAAGCCACATATTGCCTCATAAACAATTAAGAATCAAATATCCTTGCTCTATTGTTCTTGTAATAGTATTGTAGGAAGGACAAGCAGCAGCAATTGATTCAAGATACAGCAAAGCATGTTAAGCCAGATGTCACCACTACTGTCCAACAAGGAAACAACACTAGCACTTTCAACACAAACTTTATTTTAATTCTAGACCTGGGAGCTTGACTCAAAAACAATGAGAAAAATCACCAAAATTAAATGTGTTAGATGCATGGCATGAAATGGCCTGAGAGATAAGATAAATCAGAAGTAATGAGTTGAGATAAAGGCTAGCAATAATTCATTGAATACATAAAGAAACAATAGATAAAATGGTTTGACCACACATGATAAGACAGAAATATCAAAATATATCACAAAGAGCCTTCAATAAATGTTATGAGAATATCAGACCCACAGGTCGGCCACGAAAAAGATTGACAAAATGTTAAAAATACTAGGAAAAAGCAGAAGAGCAAAAGAAAGGAAAGTATAGCTCCACTCAATGCTGAAAGGCAAATGAGGAAAGAAAGAAGAATAAATAGTAACTGTTCTGGTATCTCAATGAACTGACAAGACTACAAAAATGTTTGACACCATCAACCACCTAATAAGGTTGCAAAGCTTCATAATGGACAATAAGTCCATAGCTAGATTAGGTATTCTCAGCTTATAAAACTAAAAGTGGTGAGGATTCATTTGTGACCTTATTGAAGCTCAACATATGTAGATCCTTCATGTTATTCTTTATTATTTTACTTTTCCTAGTGTGTAAACATGTTCTTACCCATCATGATCCTTTTCACCTGTTTACAGTATATGTAGTAAAGGCACAAGTAACATGATCATGATAAATTTGGAAGTTTGTAAAATTCCTTACATAAAGATATAATTTTTTTAAATTATAACTAATAACTATCTTGAAACCAAAAATCTATTAAAAATATTTTTCAAATTTTAAGACAGTAAACCCTCATAATCCCACATTGAATGAAAAATAATTTAGATAATAATCTTATGGATTAGTGTTTTATTCATATATATATATATATATATATATATATATATATATATATATATATATATATATATATATATATATATTGACCATTCCAGCCATAGTTTGCCCATTAGGCATAGAGTCAGATACTCTTTCCCTGTTTCTAAATTTTCTTTTAGCAGTTTCAATCTTTGCAAATATCTTTTACCAAATCTCAACATTTGTCTCTGTTCTGCATCTCAATCTCATTGAGAGAGCCAATTCCTGCTGCCTTTGCCTCTCTGATCAATGTTCTCAGTGTCTCTCTGGATCGGCCTCTTTTCCTCCTACCTGTTGTTTCCCACTTGAGGGCTTGCTTTGCTATTCGATTAGTATCTCTTCTCGTCACATGTCCATCTTTTCTTGATTACTGATATTAGTAGTTGATTGGTGATTTCTCTAATTTCCTATTTGTTTTGAATTTATTTCACGCTAAACCAAGTATTTTCCTTAAACATTTATTTATTAGCGTTCAACTTTGTTTCTATGTCTTTTGTTGTTTTCCAGCTCTCGCATTCAAACGTAAGGGTTGACAGTATGTCTGATTTGAATAGTCTAAGTTTCGTTCTTGTGCTAATGAGTTTTTTTATCATGCAAAATTGGCTCTGTCCTGTTTCATCATGAAATAAGGTGAGATGGTTGTTTGGTCAGCACTCATTTGTGCGTATCTTGATTTTTCCCACTAAATCTACACTATGGCTGACAAGCTCTGTCTCACCATGATCGATCTCCTTCTTCTGCGATCATGGCTCATTCAGAGTAGGATTCCGGACTTTCTTATGAAGGCAGCTGTCTGTTTAAGTGATTCGTTTGAACCGTATAGTTTTGATCGATCTTAGTTTGAATAGGAGTTTTCCTTTGAATAGGGTGCATGCTGGCGAGGGCTGTTGAGCCCACCCTTCATATGGTTTCTGTCTGGGTTTTCTCCAATAGCTTTCCTTTCTCCTGATGGCAACTGTTAGACAGCAGTACCTTGTTTTCCAGGGCGCCCTTCCCAGCTTAGTTATAGCCATTCTCAGTCTAAATTCCTCTGCTGAATTACACCCTGTCATGATTATGGTTACTATGACCCTAATAGTGTGAGCAGTTAAATAGGTGTGTTAATATATTATATTCATTTATAAATGTATCATCATCAAGTAACGGGCCTGCTGGCATAGGTGATCATGTCTCTCTACAACTTTCGATCTCGACAGTTATTTATAATTTCTGTTGTTGACCTTCTGCCAAGCCATTCTCTTAAGCTATCTGTTATTTTTTCTCTTTGCTTCCCTCTGTCTCTTCATCCTTCAATTTTTCCAGTTGTTACAATATATTCCAGTTGTTCTCTTCTCATTACATGACCAAAAAATGATGATTGTTTCTTCCTAATATTGGAAATTGGCTCATATAAATGTATATTATAAGTTTATTATATTTATATATTAATTATTATTATATAAATTGCACTGATTACCAATAACATGACTAGGTCAGAACCATGCAATGCAGTCCACATATTATAATGTATAACATAATTGTATATTATGGAGAATAATAGAACAAAGAAGTATGTGTTAGCACTCGGAAAAATTGACAGACAAACAACAATAGAAAAAAAACGAAGAACAATATATGGTCCGAAGTGGGATCGAACCCGTACTCAGTGGCACCGCGCCTTGCCACGAGAAGCCAAACGCTTGGCACACTGCCACGCAGCCAACTAAAAAATTGGCTATTGCAGCAGTTGTATATTATGCTTGCTAACAACACACTTGAAAGTAAGAAAAATATGGTGATTTACGAGTTTAATGTTGTAATCCACTTCTGTTCAGAGTAACATCCCCTTGCACTTTATTTGGTCATTCTCTAATCATCTGTCATTAGAAGACCTGGGTAATACCCTAAACCTTGTTAAAAAAAAAAAATGTAATTAAATGCACAAAAACTAGAAGCAGTTGATACATTCAAATACACTTGGTCAATCAAGGGAGATCACTCGTTTAGCAGAAAAAGAGTATGATGGTGAACTAGAAAATAGGCACATCGGAAACATTAACAGGCCTTTTTCTGGAGCTTCTGGCTAAAAACCGGCACTCAATATCTGACACCATCCAAAGATTTGTTCATTATAAAATCATTTTCCGATGAATTGGCTGGATGATAAATAAATGAGCCTAAAGCAGTTGAGTTTCTTAACAAAAAGTCTCCACCCACCATTATAATATATGTAGAGCCAAACCAGTTGAATATTAATATTTTATAATTATTCTATTCTGAATTAAATTAATTTTTTAAAAATCAATCAATCAACAACCACAAATGACAACACAAAGCAGCAGCCAACACTACCAATTTTTAGTTAGTATAGTAGGAGTCGGCTAAGATTAGACAGTAGGCTCAGGGAAATTAGTATAAATTATATGTAGTTATGTAGTACTCAAGAAAATTAGTATAATAATATAGTTAAGTATGTACAGTAGTATCTTACATTATGTAATATGGATTGTATTGTATGTATTAACTATTGAACTGTAAGTAGTGTAGTGTAAGTTTGTCAGATTTGAGAGTGAGATGAGAAGCGTTATTTTATATATAATATAAAATTATAATATAATTACTACTATTATAGATCATATTTTATTTTTTTTACGAAACAGTGACATACATAAAACATTTAACATATTACATTTCTTAGTGGTAATATTGGCATACGTAATTTTATTCGTATAATGTAAATGTGTGTACGAGACAAGAATGAAACAAGTTTTCCTGCCTGACTTTCAATGTTTACGACTGATAACATTTGCTAGAATTCAGTAAACAAAATGGCGTCTTCTTAGACATGCGCAGTGTAAGTCATTTCCTTGTCGAAATGTAAAAAAATAATTCGTTCCTTTGCCAAATTAACAATAACAATCAAAAAATAATTATGTAAAGCAGTTGAATAGATAATGAAAAAGAAAAAGGCACACCTCTGCGGCGTGAAATGCTTCGAGACCAGCAAAAAATTTACTTCATGTGTCTGTGCTAGCGGGAAGCCATTTAATTACGTCACCGGAAGTGGGCCGATACATTTCAAAACACTGTTTTCATTGGTGCAGCTTTGTGCTCTTTCATACTCTACCGTCTGCGCTCTTTTTTATGTTATGTTATGGTTATAGAAGGCCCCGGTATCACTGCAAACGAATCAAAATCCATAATTGTTCAACCGCCCATGCCAGTGGAATCATCCTAACTACTATCCCATCTCCCAAACAAAGAAAGTCAGCTGTAGTTCCCATTATAGCAGTCTCAGCACAAGCCAAAAGACATAAAGCGAAACCGCACAGAAAGTGAACACAGCCATCTGTTCTCCATCATACGATATGATCATTCTTCGTAAACAATCGGAATATCGAAACACGACCAAAACAGATGACACGCACAGCTCACAGAGCACTCAATCAGTAGCTTCTACTGTAATAGAGGAATAATAAGGAAAGGGAAGGAGTGGAGAAAAGATAGGGGAGCGAGTGATTGGAAGAAAAACGTGGAAATTCACATTGAAAGAATGGGACAGTTAACTCGAATTCAGTTCAGGTGGACTGAGTGGTTCGCGAGATTTTAACAGTGTACATGGGGGGGGGGGGGGGGTGGAGGCGGAGTGACGAGAGACAAAGACTATATGCGTGTGACAAGTGAGGGTTGTTTACACGTATGGTCTGGGAGAAGGTTCGTTCCGAAAAAGCTAGTAGCCTCCCAACCTTCGAAGGTGCTAGTCGTGTTAAATGGGCTGTTTTAGTGT
Source organism: Megaustenia siamemsis (assembly GCA_032433765.1). Classification (NCBI taxonomy): domain Eukaryota; kingdom Metazoa; phylum Mollusca; class Gastropoda; order Stylommatophora; family Ariophantidae; genus Megaustenia; species Megaustenia siamemsis. The sequence goes on along the minus strand of JAVIAB010000026.1, from coordinate 9,856,032 downwards.
TCAAGTTAAGGAGCGTGGGGCTCGACATCGTTGGTGTTGAGTTCCAACCGACTAGTTATCAGAGTTATTGTGAGGCTATGCGGTTAGCTACGACTATTGTGGTCACAAGGAAGCTGTTGAAGCCGTCTGTTGAATGGGAGCAATGTATCGCAAATATTTCGGTTTGGGGAATGACTGAGTAAGTAACTGACATCGTAATCATAGAAACCACGATGTATGTGCACTTTGAACGTTTTGTAAATTCCTCAGGAGCTGTCATATTACCTTTTGAGCAAGATGAGCTTTTATATTATTCTTAGAGATAGAGAGCGAGAAAGGAGCTTCATATAACTTCGTGTGTATTAAAACTCGCCGAGGAATACGGACAAGTAAACACTTGTTAGAGTAGAGTAACGTTGTGAAACTGAACTTTTATATTCTTTCCGAAGTGAGGGAGAGAAAGGTGATTTTTATGGACTTGTTTTGTACATTGTAACTCGCTGAGCAAGACAAAGCGAGTAAGAACTTCTTAGAGTAGCGTAATGTGAAACTGAACTTTTATATTCTTTCCGAAGTGAGGGAGAGAAAGGTGATTTTTATGAACTTGTTTTGTACATTGTAACTCGCTGAGCAGAGACAAAGCGAGTAAGAACTTGTGGAGTATAATAGGATCATTATATTGAACTGTCATTATTTCTGGAGTGAGGGAGAGAAAGGAGATTTCTTATGAGCTTACTATGATCGAGGATTGTCTTGAACATTCCTACGCGAGTAACATATTGCCCATGTCAACTGTGATTGTACTCAGTGAATGTGTAAGAATTCTGACGGTGTAAAGTCTGAGTCAGTGTCAACTCGAGTAATCGAGGAGAGGTGTTGTGCATATTTTACGAACACTTTGTCTTGTTAATTCACGTGAGGCAGTGTAGTGCTCATAACCGGACTGACGGTGAACGAACAACGGGCAGAGCAGGTTCCAGAGTGTAGGGCTGCATAACCCTTCAGCAGAAGACAGCGCCAACTACTACAAAGAAATGGAATCCTATAGACAAGCCAGTTGTATTGTCCAGAGCAACATTAAGCAGTGGTTCGGGTGGTGAGGCTGAAGGCCAGGTTCAGCAGCCTACATTGAACTTAAGTCGGGTGGCAGCCGACTGGATGTAACTAGACACGCAACACGTCAACGAAAAATCTGTCATTAAATGTTGAGCAAGTTGAACTTTTATATTATTCTTCGAGAGCGAGAAAGGAGCTTATATAAATTGTCTATTAAAACTCGCTGAGCAATACGGTCAGTAAGAACTTATTAGTGTAGAGTCATCATCGAGTGCCATCTCCGCAACGAAGGTTGGCTACTATGGAGCACCATTCTGCTCTCTCTCTCTCTCTCTCTCTCTCTCTCTTTCTCTCTCTCTTTCTTGCTTTGATGGTGCAGGTTGTCATAGGCTGGTTTGTCCATCTTTTGATGTTAGTCTTGATCTGCCTCTGCCTCTTTTACCTTGTATTTTCCCCTCCATGATTACTTTTAGTAGGCTGTTGTGCCTTTTAACATGACCCAATGACCCAAAAATCGCATTTGTCTTGTTTGAATTGTGTTTAACAGTTCTCTTTTCATTTTTAGTTGTTTTAAGACTTCATCATTTGTTATCTTTTCTTTCCATCCAATTCTACCTTTTCTATATATCCACATTTCAAAGGCTTCAATTCTCTGTTCTGTTTTCTTGTCTAATGTCCATGTTTCTGCATCATATAAGAATGATGAGAAGACGTAACATTTTGCTATTCTTAGTTTTAGCCCTGGTGTTATTTGTTTTGATGTTAATATGTTCTTCATGACATTAAAATTAATTTTTTGCCATTCCTATTCTTTTGTTTATTTCAGTTGTACATTTTCAATCACTGGTCATAAAACCTGCTACAACAACATATAACATCTCTAGATAAAAGTTGCACAAACAACTGTATGAAAATTAACACAGCAAAAACAGAGGCTATGAGAATAAGCAAATTAAGACATCCATTAAATATTAAGATCAAAGATAAAGAAATAAAACAAGTAGAAGAATTCAAGTATTTGGGCACAATGTTCACAGAAGATGGAAAACTAGACAGATAAATTGACATGAGAATACAAAAAGCAAATGCTGTTACATACCAGCTTTCACCATTGCTAAGACATCCAAACATTTCTATGCCAGCTAAACAACAAATGATAAATAGCATTTTCATACCAACTTTGTTCTTTGAAAGTCAAACATGGGCCCTTTCTAAATCACAATTAAGAAAGATCAATACATGTGAGATGCGATGCTTGAGAAAAGTAACAAACAACACAAGCAGAGATAGAATACCAAACGAAACCATAAGAAAAATGGTAGGTACAAAACCCTGCCAAGAATATATAGAACAACAACTTAAATGGTTTGGCCACCTGGTCAGAATGAATCCTCACCAATCACCATCAAGGGCGTTCTTCTCGAGAATGCATGGAAAAGGACCAAGAGGAAGACCCAGAAGAAGGATAGATGCAGTGACAGAGACATGTAACAACAAAGGAAAATCACTAATTCAGACAGTTCGAGCAGCTCAAGAACAACAAGTGATATAAACCACGACACCTTTTAGGTATCAGAGAAAAGAAGAAGTAGTACAGTATCGTCAGCATATCTTAGGTTATTATCTTTCCATTAATTTGTAGGCCTGGCATTTCTGATGTTTTTAAAGATTTGCTCAGTGTATAGATTGAACATGCTTGGTGATAGGATGTATCCCTGTCTTACTCCTCTTTTTATATCAATGGGTGTACAGTTTGTTATATTTTATTATTGCTGTTTGCTCCCAATATAGATTACATATTAGTCGTATGCGCCTGTGCGCTACCAGGGCCCGAAAGGGGAGTAAAGAATAGTGGCGCTGTACCCTACCAGGCATGTTCGTAAGAGGCGAGAAAGGAGGGTTGGTCATGGGACTGGCTATCCCATACTGTAAAATAAATTAGCCGAAAAAACTTCACAAACATGGACAAGTCAACGAAAGAAAAAGTTAATCCGCCATCCAGGAAAGAGAAGGGATCTCTGTCTAACAGACATATGACGCAAGCCTGAGAAAGCCGCAAGGAGTCCGGGTTGCCGGCTCGCCCTTTGTCTACCAGAAAATCCTCCCTAATCGCCCTTAATCAAGTGGGCCCAGGAGGAACGATATTCCAACACACAAGAATACATAAAGCTACATGGGTGTCACCAGATCATAGAACGGAAAATCAAATTGATCACATATGCATTAATAATCAATTTAAGTCATCCTTACAGGATGTAAAAGTATATAGAGGGGCAGATATAGCTTCTGATCATCGTCTTCTGATAGCTAAACTTAAACTAACTAAAAAGGTATACTACAACGAATAAGGGAAGAAAGTATTTCAATGTAGGGTTCCTTAAAGAACAAGGAATTAAAGATAAATTCGCAGTCACAATATCAAACAAATACCAAGTCCTCCAACAACTAGAAAATACAATAAATATAGAAGATTACTGGAAACAGGTAAAAGATATATGGATAGAGACATGCGAAGAAACACTGGGGAAAAGAGAACGCCAGAATAAGGCATGGATGACAGCAGAGACCCTGGATAAAATTAAAGAAAGAAAGAACAAGAAAGCAGACATAAATAAAAGCAAAACAAGAAGTAATAAAGCCAAGACACAGGAAGCTTACACAGAGGTGAACAAAGAAGTGAGAAGATGCATTAAAAGGGATAAGAGGAAATATATAGATGAACTAGCTAAAGAGGCAGAAGAAGCAGCAAATAAAGGGCATATGAAAGAACTGTACAACAGCACAAAGAAATTAAGTGGAAAATACAAACAGATCAATGCCTTTATTAAAGATAAGAAAGGAAATCTCTTAGTAATATAAGGGAACAAATGGTGAGATGGAAAGAGCACTTTGAAGAACTTTTGAATAGACCCGGCTCAAATAATCCTCCAGATATACTACCAGCAGATGAAGAGTTACACGTTAACTGTGGAAAACCAAGCATAGAAGAAATAATGAAAGCCATCAATTTATTGAAAAATAGTAAAGCGACAGGACCAGATGAAATTCCTTCGGAAGCCATAAAAGCAGATATTAACACCTCTACCAAGATGCTACATAATCTATTAGATAAAATTTGGGAGAGGGAAGAAATACCTAAAGACTGGGAAGAAGGTTATATGATCAAACTACCAAAGAAAGGAAGTTTACAGGAGTGCACAAATTATAGGGCAATTATGCTACTATCAGTGCCAGGAAAAATATTAAGCAGAATCATTCTGGAGAGACTAAAAGAGGCCATAGAGAAACATTTGAGAGATGAACAAGCAGGTTTTAGGAAGAACAGATCATGTCCTGATCAAATAACTACTCTACGTATAATAGTTGAACAAAGTTTAGAGCTAAAATCCCCACTTTATATTGGATTCATAGATTACGAAAGGCATTTGATAGTTTAGACAGAAGAATGCTTTGGAAGTTGCTGAGTCATTACGGAATCCCCATAAAGTTTATTAACCTGATAAAAACAATGTATGAAGAAACGAAATGTAGTGTGGTGCATGAAGGACAGATTACAAAAGCATTTGAAATAAGAACTGGAGTAAGGCAAGGATGCCTTCTGTCTCCATCTCTCTTTCTACTGGCCATAGATTGAATTATGAAAATAACTCAAAACAACAGAAATGGAATCCAGTGGTCACTGACCAAACAACTTGACTGATGACTTTGCTGATGACATAGCTCTCCTATCACACGGTCATCAACAGATGCAGGATAAAATGAGCATACTTGATGAGAGATCACAACAACTAGGACTGAAGATTAATAGAGATAAGACTAACATTATGAGAATTAATACAGTTGGCAATAACCAAATAAAACTATGAGAATTACCTCTATTAGATGTACAATCTTACATATATTGGGCAGTAGTATAGATAAAGAGGGAGTAACAGAAAATGATACCAAAATAAGGATATCAAAAGCAAGAGGAGCTTCCATTGCACTGGGAAACATATGGAAATCCAAAGAAATTAGGTTAAATACAAAAATAAAAATTTTCAACTCAAATGTTAAGGCGGTCCTATTATATGGCTGTGAAACATAAAGAACAACAAAATTGACAATCACGAAGATACAGACTTTCATTAATGGATGTTTACGCAGGATAAAAGGATGGAAATGGCAGGACAAAATCACTAACATAGAATTATGGAAATGTACCAGTCAAACACCAGTGGATAAAGAGATACAGCGAAGACGATGGCGCTGGATAGGACACACACTACGGAAGCCAACTGAGAGTATTACACAACAGGCCCTTTTTTGGAATCCCCAGGGAAAAGACAAAGAGGAAGACCAAGGAATTCTTGGAGAAGACAGATAGAAGCAGAGATGAAAATGATGGGGAAGACATGGAATGATCTTAAAAGAATGGCAAAAAAAACAGAACGACTTGGAAAGTGTTTGTTGAAGACTATTGCTCCACTGGGAGCTAAAAGGTAGAAGAATAAGAAGATTAGTCGTATGTCCATGTCATCTAGATGTATCTCTTTTAGGCATTCTATAAGTTGTTTGTGGTGTACTCTATTAAAGGCTTTGGTGTAGTCTATGAAGCAGGCATATATTGGCTTGTTTACTTCTGTATGCTTTTCAATTAATATTCTCACGCTGAATATGGCTTCTTTTGTCTCGCTATTTTTTCCTAAATCCAAATTGCTACTCATGTAATTCAGTATTGATTTTATTCTGAATCCTTGTTAACTTTTAGCAAGATTTTTGTAACATGGCTCATTAGGTTTATTGTTCTAAAGTCACTGCATTCAATTGCACCATTCTTTTTAGGCAATGCAATGAAATTTGATGTTTCATAGTTTATTTGCTATGTATCCACCTCAGATTTTATAGCCAGATGTACAATTTATAATTGGTTTCTTGTGAAACAGGGAGGTAATGAGGATAGGAAAGAGACGGATAATTTAGTAGAGGTCAAGGGGAGATAAGGGTTGTGATAAAGGTTGAGAGAAACTCATAGTCCACGTGAAAGTTAGAACAGGTCAGAAAGAGAGTGAACAGCTCGGAAATCACGAGATTTGGAAACGAGGCGGACAGTTTAATTAAGTTAGACAAGGATAGGTTAATTTAGATTCAGTCGAGATAATATAATGCGAGGCTTCGCCCAGACGTTTTGTGTTGGTTGGACACAGTCGAAACTGGGGACCAGAAAGAGTGTTAAGGACTTCGCAGTAGCAGGTTAGTGAGTGAGTAGCTGTCTAGCCAAGCAGACGTGTTAGACTACCCAGCAAGGATAGCTAGCTAGAGATATGGTTATGAAACTTGTGAATAGACATTTGATCATGTGGATGGGCCACGAATTTATAGGCTGCATAACCCTTCAGCAGAAGACAGCGCCAACTACTACAAAGAAAGGGAATCCTATAGACAAAAGCCAGTCGTATTGTCCAGAGCACATTAAGCAGTGGTTCGGGTGGTGAGGCTGAAGGCCAGGTTCAGCAGCCTACATTGAACTTAAGTCGGGTGGCAGTCGACTGGATGTAACTAGACACGCACACGTCAACGAAAAATCTGTCATATTACCTGTTGAGCAAGTTGAACTTTTATATTATTCTTTGAGAGCGAGAAAAGAGCTTATATAAATTGTTGTCTATTAAAACTCGCTGAGCAAAATACGGGCCAGTAAGAACTTATTAGTGTAGAGTCATCATCGAGTGCCATCTCCGCAACGAAGGTTGGCTACTATGGAGCACCATTCTGCTCTCTCTCTCTCTCTCTCTCTCTCTCTCTTTCTCTCTCTCTTTCTTGCTTTGATGGTGCAGGTTGTCATAGGCTGGTTTGTCCATCTTTTGATGTTAGTCTTGATCTGCCTCTGCCTCTTTTACTTGTATTTTCCCCTCCATGATTACTTTTAGTAGGCTGTTGTGCCTTTTAACATGACCCAATGACCCAAAAATCGCATTTGTCTTGTTTGAATTGTGTTTAACAGTTCTCTTTTCATTTTTAGTTGTTTTAAGACTTCATCATTTGTTATCTTTTCTTTCCATCCAATTCTACCTTTTCTATATATCCACATTTCAAAGGCTTCAATTCTCTGTTCTGTTTTCTTGTCTAATGTCCATGTTTCTGCATCATATAAGAATGATGAGAAGACGTAACATTTTGCTATTCTTAGTTTTAGCCCTGGTGTTATTTGTTTTGATGTTAATATGTTCTTCATGACATTAAAATTAATTTTTTGCCATTCCTATTCTTTTGTTTATTTCAGTTGTACATTTTCAATCACTGGTCATAAAACCTGCTACAACAACATATAACATCTCTAGATAAAAGTTGCACAAACAACTGTATGAAAATTAACACAGCAAAAACAGAGGCTATGAGAATAAGCAAATTAAGACATCCATTAAATATTAAGATCAAAGATAAAGAAATAAAACAAGTAGAAGAATTCAAGTATTTGGGCACAATGTTCACAGAAGATGGAAAACTAGACAGATAAATTGACATGAGAATACAAAAAGCAAATGCTGTTACATACCAGCTTTCACCATTGCTAAGACATCCAAACATTTCTATGCCAGCTAAACAACAAATGATAAATAGCATTTTCATACCAACTTTGTTCTTTGAAAGTCAAACATGGGCCCTTTCTAAATCACAATTAAGAAAGATCAATACATGTGAGATGCGATGCTTGAGAAAAGTAACAAACAACACAAGCAGAGATAGAATACCAAACGAAACCATAAGAAAAATGGTAGGTACAAAACCCTGCCAAGAATATATAGAACAACAACTTAAATGGTTTGGCCACCTGGTCAGAATGAATCCTCACCAATCACCATCAAGGGCGTTCTTCTCGAGAATGCATGGAAAAGGACCAAGAGGAAGACCCAGAAGAAGGATAGATGCAGTGACAGAGACATGTAACAACAAAGGAAAATCACTAATTCAGACAGTTCGAGCAGCTCAAGAACAACAAGTGATATAAACCACGACACCTTTTAGGTATCAGAGAAAAGAAGAAGTAGTACAGTATCGTCAGCATATCTTAGGTTATTATCTTTCCATTAATTTGTAGGCCTGGCATTTCTGATGTTTTTAAAGATTTGCTCAGTGTATAGATTGAACATGCTTGGTGATAGGATGTATCCCTGTCTTACTCCTCTTTTTATATCAATGGGTGTACAGTTTGTTATATTTTATTATTGCTGTTTGCTCCCAATATAGATTACATATTAGTCGTATGCGCCTGTGCGCTACCAGGGCCCGAAAGGGGAGTAAAGAATAGTGGCGCTGTACCCTACCAGGCATGTTCGTAAGAGGCGAGAAAGGAGGGTTGGTCATGGGACTGGCTATCCCATACTGTAAAATAAATTAGCCGAAAAAACTTCACAAACATGGACAAGTCAACGAAAGAAAAAGTTAATCTGCCATCCAGGAAAGAGAAGGGATCTCTGTCTAACAGACATATGACGCAAGCCTGAGAAAGCCGCAAGGAGTCCGGGTTGCCGGCTCGCCCTTTGTCTACCAGAAAATCCTCCCTTAATCGCCCTTAATCAAGTGGGCCCAGGAGGAACGATATTCCAACACACAAGAATACATAAAGCTACATGGGTGTCACCAGATCATAGAACGGAAAATCAAATTGATCACATATGCATTAATAATCAATTTAAGTCATCCTTACAGGATGTAAAAGTATATAGAGGGGCAGATATAGCTTCTGATCATCGTCTTCTGATAGCTAAACTTAAACTAACTAAAAGGTATACTACAACGAATAAGGGAAGAAAGTATTTCAATGTAGGGTTCCTTAAAGAACAAGGAATTAAAGATAAATTCGCAGTCACAATATCAAACAAATACCAAGTCCTCCAACAACTAGAAAATACAATAAATATAGAAGATTACTGGAAACAGGTAAAAGATATATGGATAGAGACATGCGAAGAAACACTGGGGAAAAGAGAACGCCAGAATAAGGCATGGATGACAGCAGAGACCCTGGATAAAATTAAAGAAAGAAAGAACAAGAAAGCAGACATAAATAAAAGCAAAACAAGAAGTAATAAAGCCAAGACACAGGAAGCTTACACAGAGGTGAACAAAGAAGTGAGAAGATGCATTAAAAGGGATAAGAGGAAATATATAGATGAACTAGCTAAAGAGGCAGAAGAAGCAGCAAATAAAGGGAATATGAAAGAACTGTACAACAGCACAAAGAAATTAAGTGGAAAATACAAACAGATCAATGCCTTTATTAAAGATAAGAAAGGAAATCTCTTAGTAATATAAGGGAACAAATGGTGAGATGGAAAGAGCACTTTGAAGAACTTTTGAATAGACCCGGCTCAAATAATCCTCCAGATATACTACCAGCAGATGAAGAGTTACACGTTAACTGTGGAAAACCAAGCATAGAAGAAATAATGAAAGCCATCAATTTATTGAAAAATAGTAAAGCGACAGGACCAGATGAAATTCCTTCGGAAGCCATAAAAGCAGATATTAACACCTCTACCAAGATGCTACATAATCTATTAGATAAAATTTGGGAGAGGGAAGAAATACCTAAAGACTGGGAAGAAGGTTATATGATCAAACTACCAAAGAAAGGAAGTTTACAGGAGTGCACAAATTATAGGGCAATTATGCTACTATCAGTGCCAGGAAAATATTAAGCAGAATCATTCTGGAGAGACTAAAGAGGCCATAGAGAAACATTTGAGAGATGAACAAGCAGGTTTTAGGAAGAACAGATCATGTCCTGATCAAATAACTACTCTACGTATAATAGTTGAACAAAGTTTAGAGCTAAAATCCCCACTTTATATTGGATTCATAGATTACGAAAGGCATTTGATAGTTTAGACAGAAGAATGCTTTGGAAGTTGCTGAGTCATTACGGAATCCCCATAAAGTTTATTAACCTGATAAAAACAATGTATGAAGAAACGAAATGTAGTGTGGTGCATGAAGGACAGATTACAAAAGCATTTGAAATAAGAACTGGAGTAAGGCAAGGATGCCTTCTGTCTCCATCTCTCTTTCTACTGGCCATAGATTGAATTATGAAAATAACTCAAAACAACAGAAATGGAATCCAGTGGTCACTGACCAAACAACTTGACTGATGACTTTGCTGATGACATAGCTCTCCTATCACACGGTCATCAACAGATGCAGGATAAAATGAGCATACTTGATGAGAGATCACAACAACTAGGACTGAAGATTAATAGAGATAAGACTAACATTATGAGAATTAATACAGTTGGCAATAACCAAATAAAACTATGAGAATTACCTCTATTAGATGTACAATCTTACATATATTGGGCAGTAGTATAGATAAAGAGGGAGTAACAGAAAATGATACCAAAATAAGGATATCAAAAGCAAGAGGAGCTTCCATTGCACTGGGAAACATATGGAAATCCAAAGAAATTAGGTTAAATACAAAAATAAAAATTTTCAACTCAAATGTTAAGGCGGTCCTATTATATGGCTGTGAAACATAAAGAACAACAAAATTGACAATCACGAAGATACAGACTTTCATTAATGGATGTTTACGCAGGATAAAAGGATGGAAATGGCAGGACAAAATCACTAACATAGAATTATGGAAATGTACCAGTCAAACACCAGTGGATAAAGAGATACAGCGAAGACGATGGCGCTGGATAGGACACACACTACGGAAGCCAACTGAGAGTATTACACAACAGGCCCTTTTTTGGAATCCCCAGGGGAAAAGACAAAGAGGAAGACCAAGGAATTCTTGGAGAAGACAGATAGAAGCAGAGATGAAAATGATGGGGAAGACATGGAATGATCTTAAAAGAATGGCAAAAAAAACAGAACGACTTGGAAAGTGTTTGTTGAAGACTATTGCTCCACTGGGAGCTAAAAAGGTAGAAGAATAAGAAGATTAGTCGTATGTCCATGTCATCTAGATGTATCTCTTTTAGGCATTCTATAAGTTGTTTGTGGTGTACTCTATTAAAGGCTTTGGTGTAGTCTATGAAGCAGGCATATATTGGCTTGTTTACTTCTGTATGCTTTTCAATTAATATTCTCACGCTGAATATGGCTTCTTTTGTCTCGCTATTTTTTCCTAAATCCAAATTGCTACTCATGTAATTCAGTATTGATTTTATTCTGAATCCTTGTTAACTTTTAGCAAGATTTTTGTAACATGGCTCATTAGGTTTATTGTTCTAAAGTCACTGCATTCAATTGCACCATTCTTTTTAGGCAATGCAATGAAATTTGATGTTTCATAGTTTATTTGCTATGTATCCACCTCAGATTTTATAGCCAGATGTACAATTTATAATTGGTTTCTTGTGAAACAGGGAGGTAATGAGGATAGGAAAGAGACGGATAATTTAGTAGAGGTCAAGGGGAGATAAGGGTTGTGATAAAGGTTGAGAGAAACTCATAGTCCACGTGAAAGTTAGAACAGGTCAGAAAGAGAGTGAACAGCTCGGAAATCACGAGATTTGGAAACGAGGCGGACAGGTTTAATTAAGTTAGACAAAGGATAGGTTAATTTAGATTCAGTCGAGATAATATAATGCGAGGCTTCGCCCAGACGTTTGTGTTGGTTGGACACAGTCGAAACTGGGGACCAGAAAGAGTGTTAAGGACTTCGCAGTAGCAGGTTAGTGAGTGAGTAGCTGTCTAGCCAAGCAGACGTGTTAGACTACCCAGCAAGGATAGCTAGCTAGAGATATGGTTATGAAACTTGTGAATAGACATTTGATCATGTGGATGGGCCACGAATTTATATAGGCTTAGTGTAAGCCATGCCAGAAACTGAGAAACATTGTTATGAAACCATTAGTGTAGTCTTGTGAATAGACGACTGATCATGTGGATGTGCCACAAATTTATATAGGCTTAGTGTAAGCCATGCCAGAAACATTGTTATGAAACCATTAGTGTAGTCTTGTGAATAGACATTTGATCATGTGTATGTGCCACAAATTTATATAGGCTTAGTGTTAGCCATGCCAGAGACATTTTATGAAACTATTAGTGTAGTCTTGTGAATAGACATTTAATCATGTGGATGTGCCACGAATTTAGATAGGCTTAGTCAAGTGTAAGCCATGCCAGAGACATTTTATGAAACCATTAGTGTAGTCTTGTGAATAGACATTTCATCATGTGGATGTGCCACGAATTTAAATAGGCTTAGTGTTAGCCATGCCAGAGACATTTTATGAAACCATTAGTGTAGTCTTGAGAATAGACATTTCATCATGTGGATGTGCCACGAATTTAGATAGGCTTAGTGTTAGCCATGCCAATGACATTTTATGAAACCATTAGTGTAGTCTTGAGAATAGACAGTGATCATGTGGGTGTGCCACAACACTTAGATGCTTAGAATAAGATATGCCATGGACATTGTTATGACGCGATGAGTGCAAGAATAAACCAATCGTATTTATTATCAATGGTGTTAATTCATGCATTATAGTGTAGCTGTGTGGTTGTGTCCCAGCGACGAACGGGCACTGGAGGTCATGAGCAGTTGAAGTCACAACGCGGAGTCAGCAAGGAACCACTACGGTCGAGGGCGGGAGCTGTGAGTACTGAGCCGGTGCAGCCCTGTCCTGGGGGCAGTATCCTGAGAATAATTGGTAGGTGAGATGATCTCATGTACTGCTCGTCAAGGCAACGGGGAAGCCGGACTGAACCTGAGTGTTGCCGGACGCAGTCCAGTTCAATCACAAGGGAGACTCCACGACTAACGAGTTGTCTGCTATACCGGGCTCAAGCATTCAAGTAGAGTTCAACATCAAGGCGACCTGTGAGGGCTCAAATCCTTAGGAGCTTTTGCAGAAGTTGCAGGGGCAAGAAAGTAACCCATTACAACTGGGGCAACACAGGGCATTTACACTTGTCCCTTTGATCATGAAATAGTTCTGTTATATATTCCTGCCATCTATATATTATATCTTTATTGTCTGAAGAATTCTGACGGTGTAAAGTCTGAGTCAGTGTCAACTCGAGTAATCGAGGAGAGGTGTTGTGCATATTTTACGAACACTTTGTCTTGTTAATTCACGTGAGGCAGTGTAGTGCTCATAACCGGACTGGCGATGAACGAACAACTGGCAGAGCAGGTTCCAGAGTGTAGGGCTGCATAACCCTTCAGCAGAAGACAGCGCCAACTACTACAAAGAAAGGGAATCCTATAGACAAAAGCCAGTCGTATTGTCCAGAGCAACATTAAGCAGTGGTTCGGGTGGTGAGGCTGAAGGCCAGGTTCAGCAGCCTACATTGAACTTAAGTCGGGTGGCAGTCGACTGGATGTAACTAGACACGCAACACGTCAACGAAAAATCTGTCATATTACCTGTTGAGCAAGTTGAACTTTTATATTATTCTTTGAGAGCGAGAAAAGAGCTTATATAAATTGTTGTCTATTAAAACTCGCTGAGCAAAATACGGGCCAGTAAGAACTTATTAGTGTAGAGTCATCATCGAGTGCCATCTCCGCAACGAAGGTTGGCTACTATGGAGCACCATTCTGCTCTCTCTCTCTCTCTCTCTCTCTCTCTCTTTCTCTCTCTCTTTCTTGCTTTGATGGTGCAGGTTGTCATAGGCTGGTTTGTCCATCTTTTGATGTTAGTCTTGATCTGCCTCTGCCTCTTTTACCTTGTATTTTCCCCTCCATGATTACTTTTAGTAGGCTGTTGTGCCTTTTAACATGACCCAATGAACCAAAAATCGCATTTGTCTTGTTTGAATTGTGTTTAACAGTTCTTTTTTCATTTTTAGTTGTTTTAAGACTTCATCATTTGTTATCTTTTCTTTCCATCCAATTCTACCTTTTCTATATATCCACATTTCAAAGGCTTCAATTCTCTGTTCTGTTTCTTGTCTAATGTCCATGTTTCTGCATCATATAAGAATGATGAGAAGACGTAACATTTTGCTATTCTTAGTTTTAGCCCTGGTGTTATTTGTTTTGATGTTAATATGTTCTTCATGACATTAAAATTAATTTTTTGCCATTCCTATTCTTTTGTTTATTTCAGTTGTACATTTTCAATCACTGGTCATAAAACCTGCTACAACAACATATAACATCTCTAGATAAAAGTTGCACAAACAACTGTATGAAAATTAACACAGCAAAAACAGAGGCTATGAGAATAAGCAAATTAAGACATCCATTAAATATTAAGATCAAAGATAAAGAAATAAAACAAGTAGAAGAATTCAAGTATTTGGGCACAATGTTCACAGAAGATGGAAAACTAGACAGATAAATTGACATGAGAATACAAAAAGCAAATGCTGTTACATACCAGCTTTCACCATTGCTAAGACATCCAAACATTTCTATGCCAGCTAAACAACAAATGATAAATAGCATTTTCATACCAACTTTGTTCTTTGAAAGTCAAACATGGGCCCTTTCTAAATCACAATTAAGAAAGATCAATACATGTGAGATGCGATGCTTGAGAAAAGTAACAAACAACACAAGCAGAGATAGAATACCAAACGAAACCATAAGAAAAATGGTAGGTACAAAACCCTGCCAAGAATATATAGAACAACAACTTAAATGGTTTGGCCACCTGGTCAGAATGAATCCTCACCAATCACCATCAAGGGCGTTCTTCTCGAGAATGCATGGAAAAGGACCAAGAGGAAGACCCAGAAGAAGGATAGATGCAGTGACAGAGACATGTAACAACAAAGGAAAATCACTAATTCAGACAGTTCGAGCAGCTCAAGAACAACAAGTGATATAAACCACGACACCTTTTAGGTATCAGAGAAAAGAAGAAGTAGTACAGTATCGTCAGCATATCTTAGGTTATTATCTTTCCATTAATTTGTAGGCCTGGCATTTCTGATGTTTTTAAAGATTTGCTCAGTGTATAGATTGAACATGCTTGGTGATAGGATGTATCCCTGTCTTACTCCTCTTTTTATATCAATGGGTGTACAGTTTGTTATATTTTATTATTGCTGTTTGCTCCCAATATAGATTACATATTAGTCGTATGCGCCTGTGCGCTACCAGGGCCCGAAAGGGGAGTAAAGAATAGTGGCGCTGTACCCTACCAGGCATGTTCGTAAGAGGCGAGAAAGGAGGGTTGGTCATGGGACTGGCTATCCCATACTGTAAAATAAATTAGCCGAAAAAACTTCACAAACATGGACAAGTCAACGAAAGAAAAAGTTAATCTGCCATCCAGGAAAGAGAAGGGATCTCTGTCTAACAGACATATGACGCAAGCCTGAGAAAGCCGCAAGGAGTCCGGGTTGCCGGCTCGCCCTTTGTCTACCAGAAAATCCTCCCTTAATCGCCCTTAATCAAGTGGGCCCAGGAGGAACGATATTCCAACACACAAGAATACATAAAGCTACATGGGTGTCACCAGATCATAGAACGGAAAATCAAATTGATCACATATGCATTAATAATCAATTTAAGTCATCCTTACAGGATGTAAAAGTATATAGAGGGGCAGATATAGCTTCTGATCATCGTCTTCTGATAGCTAAACTTAAACTAACTAAAAAGGTATACTACAACGAATAAGGGAAGAAAGTATTTCAATGTAGGGTTCCTTAAAGAACAAGGAATTAAAGATAAATTCGCAGTCACAATATCAAACAAATACCAAGTCCTCCAACAACTAGAAAATACAATAAATATAGAAGATTACTGGAAACAGGTAAAAGATATATGGATAGAGACATGCGAAGAAACACTGGGGAAAGAGAACGCCAGAATAAGGCATGGATGACAGCAGAGACCCTGGATAAAATTAAAGAAAGAAAGAACAAGAAAGCAGACATAAATAAAAGCAAAACAAGAAGTAATAAAGCCAAGACACAGGAAGCTTACACAGAGGTGAACAAAGAAGTGAGAAGATGCATTAAAAGGGATAAGAGGAAATATATAGATGAACTAGCTAAAGAGGCAGAAGAAGCAGCAAATAAAGGGAATATGAAAGAACTGTACAACAGCACAAAGAAATTAAGTGGAAAATACAAACAGATCAATGCCTTTATTAAAGATAAGAAAGGAAATCTCTTAGTAATATAAGGGAACAAATGGTGAGATGGAAAGAGCACTTTGAAGAACTTTTGAATAGACCCGGCTCAAATAATCCTCCAGATATACTACCAGCAGATGAAGAGTTACACGTTAACTGTGGAAAACCAAGCATAGAAGAAATAATGAAAGCCATCAATTTATTGAAAAATAGTAAAGCGACAGGACCAGATGAAATTCCTTCGGAAGCCATAAAAGCAGATATTAACACCTCTACAAGATGCTACATAATCTATTAGATAAAATTTGGGAGAGGGAAGAAATACCTAAAGACTGGGAAGAAGGTTATATGATCAAACTACCAAAGAAAGGAAGTTTACAGGAGTGCACAAATTATAGGGCAATTATGCTACTATCAGTGCCAGGAAAAATATTAAGCAGAATCATTCTGGAGAGACTAAAAGAGGCCATAGAGAAACATTTGAGAGATGAACAAGCAGGTTTTAGGAAGAACAGATCATGTCCTGATCAAATAACTACTCTACGTATAATAGTTGAACAAAGTTTAGAGCTAAAATCCCCACTTTATATTGGATTCATAGATTACGAAAGGCATTTGATAGTTTAGACAGAAGAATGCTTTGGAAGTTGCTGAGTCATTACGGAATCCCCATAAAGTTTATTAACCTGATAAAAACAATGTATGAAGAACGAAATGTAGTGTGGTGCATGAAGGACAGATTACAAAAGCATTTGAAATAAGAACTGGAGTAAGGCAAGGATGCCTTCTGTCTCCATCTCTCTTTCTACTGGCCATAGATTGAATTATGAAAATAACTCAAAACAACAGAAATGGAATCCAGTGGTCACTGACCAAACAACTTGACTGATGACATTGCTGATGACATAGCTCTCCTATCACACGGTCATCAACAGATGCAGGATAAAATGAACATACTTGATGAGAGATCACAACAACTAGGACTGAAGATTAATAGAGATAAGACTACATTATGAGAATTAATACAGTTGGCAATAACCAAATAAAACTATGAGAATTACCTCTATTAGATGTACAATCTTACATATATTGGGCAGTAGTATAGATAAAGAGGGAGTAACAGAAAATGATACCAAAATAAGGATATCAAAAGCAAGAGGAGCTTCCATTGCA
The DNA here is from genome assembly GCA_032433765.1 of Megaustenia siamemsis. NCBI lineage: Eukaryota > Metazoa > Mollusca > Gastropoda > Stylommatophora > Ariophantidae > Megaustenia > Megaustenia siamemsis. The sequence goes on along the minus strand of JAVIAB010000026.1, from coordinate 9,838,780 downwards.
CTGGGAAACATATGGAAATCCAAAGAAATTAGGTTAAATACAAAAATAAAAATTTTCAACTCAAATGTTAAGGCGGTCCTATTATATGGCTGTGAAACATAAAGAACAACAAAATTGACAATCACGAAGATACAGACTTTCATTAATGGATGTTTACGCAGGATAAAAGGATGGAAATGGCAGGACAAAATCACTAACATTGAATTATGGAAATGTACCTTTTCAAACACCAGTGGATAAAGAGCTACAGCGAAGACGATGGCGCTGGATAGGACACACACTACGGAAGCCAACTGAGAGTATTACACAACAGGCCCTTTTTGGAATCCCCAGGGGAAAAGACAAAGAGGAAGACCAAGGAATTCTTGGAGAAGACAGATAGAAGCAGAGATGAAAATGATGGGGAAGACATGGAATGATCTTAAAAGAATGGCAAAAAAAACAGAACGACTTGGAAATGTTTGTTGAAGACTTTGCTCACTGGAGCTAAAAAGGCTAGAAGAATAAGAACATTAGACGTATGTCCATGTATGAAGATTAACTCTTTAAAACATTCTATGAAGTTGTTTTGGGACATCTATTAAAGGCTTTGGAAAACTAGAAGCAGATATATTGACAATGTTTACAAAAAGAATGCTTTACAATAAATTTCACGCTGAATAAGGCATTCTTTACATTCGCTATTTTTTGCTAAATCCAAATTGCTACCATTAATTCATATAGATTTTATTCTGAATCTTTGTTCTTTTAAAGTCAACATTTTTGTAACAATCAATACATGTGAGATGCGATGCTTGAGAAAAGTAACAAACACACAAGCAGAGATAGAATACCAAACGAAACCATAAGAAAAATGGTAGGTACAAAACCCTGCCAAGAATATATAGAACAACAACTTAAATGGTTTGGCCACCTGGTCAGAATGAATCCTCACCAATCACCATCAAGGGCGTTCTTCTCGAGAATGCATGGAAAAGGACCAAGAGGAAGACCCAGAAGAAGGATAGATGCAGTGACAGAGACATGTAACAACAAAGGAAAATCACTAATTCAGACAGTTCGAGCAGCTCAAGAACAACAAGTGATATAAACCACGACACCTTTTAGGTATCAGAAAAGAAGAAGTAGTACAGTATCGTCAGCATATCTTAGGTTATTATCTTTCCATTAATTTGTAGGCCTGGCATTTCTGATGTTTTTAAAGATTTGCTCAGTGTATAGATTGAACATGCTTGGTGATAGGATGTATCCCTGTCTTACTCCTCTTTTTATATCAATGGGTGTACAGTTTGTTATATTTTATTATTGCTGTTTGCTCCCAATATAGATTACATATTAGTCGTATGCGCCTGTGCGCTACCAGGGCCCGAAAGGGGAGTAAAGAATAGTGGCGCTGTACCCTACCAGGCATGTTCGTAAGAGGCGAGAAAGGAGGGTTGGTCATGGGACTGGCTATCCCATACTGTAAAATAAATTAGCCGAAAAAACTTCACAAACATGGACAAGTCAACGAAAGAAAAAGTTAATCTGCCATCCAGGAAAGAGAAGGGATCTCTGTCTAACAGACATATGACGCAAGCCTGAGAAAGCCGCAAGGAGTCCGGGTTGCCGGCTCGCCCTTTGTCTACCAGAAAATCCTCCCTTAATCGCCCTTAATCAAGTGGGCCCAGGAGGAACGATATTCCAACACACAAGAATACATAAAGCTACATGGGTGTCACCAGATCATAGAACGGAAAATCAAATTGATCACATATGCATTAATAATCAATTTAAGTCATCCTTACAGGATGTAAAAGTATATAGAGGGGCAGATATAGCTTCTGATCATCGTCTTCTGATAGCTAAACTTAAACTAACTAAAAAGGTATACTACAACGAATAAGGGAAGAAAGTATTTCAATGTAGGGTTCCTTAAAGAACAAGGAATTAAAGATAAATTCGCAGTCACAATATCAAACAAATACCAAGTCCTCCAACAACTAGAAAATACAATAAATATAGAAGATTACTGGAAACAGGTAAAAGATATATGGATAGAGACATGCGAAGAAACACTGGGGAAAAGAGAACGCCAGAATAAGGCATGGATGACAGCAGAGACCCTGGATAAAATTAAAGAAAGAAAGAACAAGAAAGCAGACATAAATAAAAGCAAAACAAGAAGTAATAAAGCCAAGACACAGGAAGCTTACACAGAGGTGAACAAAGAAGTGAGAAGATGCATTAAAAGGGATAAGAGGAAATATATAGATGAACTAGCTAAAGAGGCAGAAGAAGCAGCAAATAAAGGGAATATGAAAGAACTGTACAACAGCACAAAGAAATTAAGTGGAAAATACAAACAGATCAATGCCTTTATTAAAGATAAGAAAGGAAATCTCTTAGTAATATAAGGGAACAAATGGTGAGATGGAAAGAGCACTTTGAAGAACTTTTGAATAGACCCGGCTCAAATAATCCTCCAGATATACTACCAGCAGATGAAGAGTTACACGTTAACTGTGGAAAACCAAGCATAGAAGAAATAATGAAAGCCATCAATTTATTGAAAAATAGTAAAGCGACAGGACCAGATGAAATTCCTTCGGAAGCCATAAAAGCAGATATTAACACCTCTACCAAGATGCTACATAATCTATTAGATAAAATTTGGGAGAGGGAAGAAATACCTAAAGACTGGGAAGAAGGTTATATGATCAAACTACCAAAGAAAGGAAGTTTACAGGAGTGCACAAATTATAGGGCAATTATGCTACTATCAGTGCCAGGAAAAATATTAAGCAGAATCATTCTGGAGAGACTAAAAGAGGCCATAGAGAAACATTTGAGAGATGAACAAGCAGGTTTTAGGAAGAACAGATCATGTCCTGATCAAATAACTACTCTACGTATAATAGTTGAACAAAGTTTAGAGCTAAAATCCCCACTTTATATTGGATTCATAGATTACGAAAGGCATTTGATAGTTTAGACAGAAGAATGCTTTGGAAGTTGCTGAGTCATTACGGAATCCCCATAAAGTTTATTAACCTGATAAAAACAATGTATGAAGAAACGAAATGTAGTGTGGTGCATGAAGGACAGATTACAAAAGCATTTGAAATAAGAACTGGAGTAAGGCAAGGATGCCTTCTGTCTCCATCTCTCTTTCTACTGGCCATAGATTGAATTATGAAAATAACTCAAAACAACAGAAATGGAATCCAGTGGTCACTGACCAAACAACTTGACTGATGACTTTGCTGATGACATAGCTCTCCTATCACACGGTCATCAACAGATGCAGGATAAAATGAGCATACTTGATGAGAGATCACAACAACTAGGACTGAAGATTAATAGAGATAAGACTAACATTATGAGAATTAATACAGTTGGCAATAACCAAATAAAACTATGAGAATTACCTCTATTAGATGTACAATCTTACATATATTGGGCAGTAGTATAGATAAAGAGGGAGTAACAGAAAATGATACCAAAATAAGGATATCAAAAGCAAGAGGAGCTTCCATTGCACTGGGAAACATATGGAAATCCAAAGAAATTAGGTTAAATACAAAAATAAAATTTTCAACTCAAATGTTAAGGCGGTCCTATTATATGGCTGTGAAACATAAAGAACAACAAAATTGACAATCACGAAGATACAGACTTTCATTAATGGATGTTTACGCAGGATAAAAGGATGGAAATGGCAGGACAAAATCACTAACATAGAATTATGGAAATGTACCAGTCAAACACCAGTGGATAAAGAGATACAGCGAAGACGATGGCGCTGGATAGGACACACACTACGGAAGCCAACTGAGAGTATTACACAACAGGCCCTTTTTTGGAATCCCCAGGGGAAAAGACAAAGAGGAAGACCAAGGAATTCTTGGAGAAGACAGATAGAAGCAGAGATGAAAATGATGGGGAAGACATGGAATGATCTTAAAAGAATGGCAAAAAAAACAGAACGACTTGGAAAGTGTTTGTTGAAGACTATTGCTCCACTGGGAGCTAAAAAGGTAGAAGAATAAGAAGATTAGTCGTATGTCCATGTCATCTAGATGTATCTCTTTTAGGCATTCTATAAGTTGTTTGTGGTGTACTCTATTAAAGGCTTTGGTGTAGTCTATGAAGCAGGCATATATTGGCTTGTTTACTTCTGTATGCTTTTCAATTAATATTCTCACGCTGAATATGGCTTCTTTTGTCTCGCTATTTTTTCCTAAATCCAAATTGCTACTCATGTAATTCAGTATTGATTTTATTCTGAATCCTTGTTAACTTTTAGCAAGATTTTTGTAACATGGCTCATTAGGTTTATTGTTCTAAAGTCACTGCATTCAATTGCACCATTCTTTTTAGGCAATGCAATGAAATTTGATGTTTCATAGTTTATTTGCTATGTATCCACCTCAGATTTTATAGCCAGATGTACAATTTATAATTGGTTTCTTGTGAAACAGGGAGGTAATGAGGATAGGAAAGAGACGGATAATTTAGTAGAGGTCAAGGGGAGATAAGGGTTGTGATAAAGGTTGAGAGAAACTCATAGTCCACGTGAAAGTTAGAACAGGTCAGAAAGAGAGTGAACAGCTCGGAAATCACGAGATTTGGAAACGAGGCGGACAGGTTTAATTAAGTTAGACAAAGGATAGGTTAATTTAGATTCAGTCGAGATAATATAATGCGAGGCTTCGCCCAGACGTTTGTGTTGGTTGGACACAGTCGAAACTGGGGACCAGAAAGAGTGTTAAGGACTTCGCAGTAGCAGGTTAGTGAGTGAGTAGCTGTCTAGCCAAGCAGACGTGTTAGACTACCCAGCAAGGATAGCTAGCTAGAGATATGGTTATGAAACTTGTGAATAGACATTTGATCATGTGGATGGGCCACGAATTTATATAGGCTTAGTGTAAGCCATGCCAGAAACTGAGAAACATTGTTATGAAACCATTAGTGTAGTCTTGTGAATAGACGACTGATCATGTGGATGTGCCACAAATTTATATAGGCTTAGTGTAAGCCATGCCAGAAACATTGTTATGAAACCATTAGTGTAGTCTTGTGAATAGACATTTGATCATGTGTATGTGCCACAAATTTATATAGGCTTAGTGTTAGCCATGCCAGAGACATTTTATGAAACTATTAGTGTAGTCTTGTGAATAGACATTTAATCATGTGGATGTGCCACGAATTTAGATAGGCTTAGTCAAGTGTAAGCCATGCCAGAGACATTTTATGAAACCATTAGTGTAGTCTTGTGAATAGACATTTCATCATGTGGATGTGCCACGAATTTAAATAGGCTTAGTGTTAGCCATGCCAGAGACATTTTATGAAACCATTAGTGTAGTCTTGAGAATAGACATTTCATCATGTGGATGTGCCACGAATTTAGATAGGCTTAGTGTTAGCCATGCCAATGACATTTTATGAAACCATTAGTGTAGTCTTGAGAATAGACAGTGATCATGTGGGTGTGCCACAACACTTAGATGCTTAGAATAAGATATGCCATGGACATTGTTATGACGCGATGAGTGCAAGAATAAACCAATCGTATTTATTATCAATGGTGTTAATTCATGCATTATAGTGTAGCTGTGTGGTTGTGTCCCAGCGACGAACGGGCACTGGAGGTCATGAGCAGTTGAAGTCACAACGCGGAGTCAGCAAGGAACCACTACGGTCGAGGGCGGGAGCTGTGAGTACTGAGCCGGTGCAGCCCTGTCCTGGGGGCAGTATCCTGAGAATAATTGGTAGGTGAGATGATCTCATGTACTGCTCGTCAAGGCAACGGGGAAGCCGGACTGAACCTGAGTGTTGCCGGACGCAGTCCAGTTCAATCACAAGGGAGACTCCACGACTAACGAGTTGTCTGCTATACCGGGCTCAAGCATTCAAGTAGAGTTCAACATCAAGGCGACCTGTGAGGGCTCAAATCCTTAGGAGCTTTTGCAGAAGTTGCAGGGGCAAGAAAGTAACCCATTACAACTGGGGCAACACAGGGCATTTACACTTGTCCCTTTGATCATGAAATAGTTCTGTTATATATTCCTGCCATCTATATATTATATCTTTATTGTCTGAAGAATTCTGACGGTGTAAAGTCTGAGTCAGTGTCAACTCGAGTAATCGAGGAGAGGTGTTGTGCATATTTTACGAACACTTTGTCTTGTTAATTCACGTGAGGCAGTGTAGTGCTCATAACCGGACTGGCGATGAACGAACAACTGGCAGAGCAGGTTCCAGAGTGTAGGGCTGCATAACCCTTCAGCAGAAGACAGCGCCAACTACTACAAAGAAAGGGAATCCTATAGACAAAAGCCAGTCGTATTGTCCAGAGCAACATTAAGCAGTGGTTCGGGTGGTGAGGCTGAAGGCCAGGTTCAGCAGCCTACATTGAACTTAAGTCGGGTGGCAGTCGACTGGATGTAACTAGACACGCAACACGTCAACGAAAAATCTGTCATATTACCTGTTGAGCAAGTTGAACTTTTATATTATTCTTTGAGAGCGAGAAAAGAGCTTATATAAATTGTTGTCTATTAAAACTCGCTGAGCAAAATACGGGCCAGTAAGAACTTATTAGTGTAGAGTCATCATCGAGTGCCATCTCCGCAACGAAGGTTGGCTACTATGGAGCACCATTCTGCTCTCTCTCTCTCTCTCTCTTTTGATGTTACTCTCATGTTAGTCTCTCTCTCTTTCTTGCCTTGATGGTCCAGGTTTTCATAGGCTGTTGTGTTTGTGACCATCGCTTTTGATGTTATTGTGTTTGCAGTTCTCTTTTCATTTTTGCCTCTTTTACCTTGTATTTTCCCCATCCAATTCTATATATATCCACTTTTAGTCAGGCTGTTCTGTTTTCTTGTCTATGTCCATGACCCAATGTTGAGACATAACATTTTGCTATTCTTGTTTTAGCCCTGTGAATTTTGTTTTGAACAGTATGTTCTTCATTTTTAGTTGTTTTAAGATTCTATCTTTTGTTATTTCTTTTCTTTCAATCCAATTATAGTTTTCAAGGTATGTAGTTCTAAACTGTTCAAAGGCTTCAATTCTTTGATATCTGTTTTCTTGTCTGAATTTTCATGTTTATGATCATGGTTTGTCTTTTTGATATACTAGTCCATATTTGCTATTCTTGTAGTTTTAGCCCTGGTGTTATTTGTTTCTGCTATGTTATCTATATGTTGACTAAATCATGACATTAAAATTAATTTTGAGGTTGCCATTCCACATCTTTTGTACTATTTCAGTTGTACAATTTCAATATACTGGTCATAAAACCTGCTACAACAACATATAACATCTCTAGATAAAAGTTGCACAAACAACTGTATGAAAATTAACACAGCAAAAACAGAGGCTATGAGAATAAGCAAATTAAGACATCCATTAAATATTAAGATCAAAGATAAAGAAATAAAACAAGTAGAAGAATTCAAGTATTTGGGCACAATGTTCACAGAAGATGGAAAACTAGACAGATAAATTGACATGAGAATACAAAAAGCAAATGCTGTTACATACCAGCTTTCACCATTGCTAAGACATCCAAACATTTCTATGCCAGCTAAACAACAAATGATAAATAGCATTTTCATACCAACTTTGTTCTTTGAAAGTCAAACATGGGCCCTTTCTAAATCACAATTAAGAAAGATCAATACATGTGAGATGCGATGCTTGAGAAAAGTAACAAACAACACAAGCAGAGATAGAATACCAAACGAAACCATAAGAAAAATGGTAGGTACAAAACCCTGCCAAGAATATATAGAACAACAACTTAAATGGTTTGGCCACCTGGTCAGAATGAATCCTCACCAATCACCATCAAGGGCGTTCTTCTCGAGAATGCATGGAAAAGGACCAAGAGGAAGACCCAGAAGAAGGATAGATGCAGTGACAGAGACATGTAACAACAAAGGAAAATCACTAATTCAGACAGTTCGAGCAGCTCAAGAACAACAAGTGATATAAACCACGACACCTTTTAGGTATCAGAGAAAAGAAGAAGTAGTACAGTATCGTCAGCATATCTTAGGTTATTATCTTTCCATTAATTTGTAGGCCTGGCATTTCTGATGTTTTTAAAGATTTGCTCAGTGTATAGATTGAACATGCTTGGTGATAGGATGTATCCCTGTCTTACTCCTCTTTTTATATCAATGGGTGTACAGTTTGTTATATTTTATTATTGCTGTTTGCTCCCAATATAGATTACATATTAGTCGTATGCGCCTGTGCGCTACCAGGGCCCGAAAGGGGAGTAAAGAATAGTGGCGCTGTACCCTACCAGGCATGTTCGTAAGAGGCGAGAAAGGAGGGTTGGTCATGGGACTGGCTATCCCATACTGTAAAATAAATTAGCCGAAAAAACTTCACAAACATGGACAAGTCAACGAAAGAAAAAGTTAATCTGCCATCCAGGAAAGAGAAGGGATCTCTGTCTAACAGACATATGACGCAAGCCTGAGAAAGCCGCAAGGAGTCCGGGTTGCCGGCTCGCCCTTTGTCTACCAGAAAATCCTCCCTTAATCGCCCTTAATCAAGTGGGCCCAGGAGGAACGATATTCCAACACACAAGAATACATAAAGCTACATGGGTGTCACCAGATCATAGAACGGAAAATCAAATTGATCACATATGCATTAATAATCAATTTAAGTCATCCTTACAGGATGTAAAAGTATATAGAGGGGCAGATATAGCTTCTGATCATCGTCTTCTGATAGCTAAACTTAAACTAACTAAAAAGGTATACTACAACGAATAAGGGAAGAAAGTATTTCAATGTAGGGTTCCTTAAAGAACAAGGAATTAAAGATAAATTCGCAGTCACAATATCAAACAAATACCAAGTCCTCCAACAACTAGAAAATACAATAAATATAGAAGATTACTGGAAACAGGTAAAAGATATATGGATAGAGACATGCGAAGAAACACTGGGGAAAAGAGAACGCCAGAATAAGGCATGGATGACAGCAGAGACCCTGGATAAAATTAAAGAAAGAAAGAACAAGAAAGCAGACATAAATAAAAGCAAAACAAGAAGTAATAAAGCCAAGACACAGGAAGCTTACACAGAGGTGAACAAAGAAGTGAGAAGATGCATTAAAAGGGATAAGAGGAAATATATAGATGAACTAGCTAAAGAGGCAGAAGAAGCAGCAAATAAAGGGAATATGAAAGAACTGTACAACAGCACAAAGAAATTAAGTGGAAAATACAAACAGATCAATGCCTTTATTAAAGATAAGAAAGGAAATCTCTTAGTAATATAAGGGAACAAATGGTGAGATGGAAAGAGCACTTTGAAGAACTTTTGAATAGACCCGGCTCAAATAATCCTCCAGATATACTACCAGCAGATGAAGAGTTACACGTTAACTGTGGAAAACCAAGCATAGAAGAAATAATGAAAGCCATCAATTTATTGAAAAATAGTAAAGCGACAGGACCAGATGAAATTCCTTCGGAAGCCATAAAAGCAGATATTAACACCTCTACCAAGATGCTACATAATCTATTAGATAAAATTTGGGAGAGGGAAGAAATACCTAAAGACTGGGAAGAAGGTTATATGATCAAACTACCAAAGAAAGGAAGTTTACAGGAGTGCACAAATTATAGGGCAATTATGCTACTATCAGTGCCAGGAAAAATATTAAGCAGAATCATTCTGGAGAGACTAAAAGAGGCCATAGAGAAACATTTGAGAGATGAACAAGCAGGTTTTAGGAAGAACAGATCATGTCCTGATCAAATAACTACTCTACGTATAATAGTTGAACAAAGTTTAGAGCTAAAATCCCCACTTTATATTGGATTCATAGATTACGAAAGGCATTTGATAGTTTAGACAGAAGAATGCTTTGGAAGTTGCTGAGTCATTACGGAATCCCCATAAAGTTTATTAACCTGATAAAAACAATGTATGAAGAAACGAAATGTAGTGTGGTGCATGAAGGACAGATTACAAAAGCATTTGAAATAAGAACTGGAGTAAGGCAAGGATGCCTTCTGTCTCCATCTCTCTTTCTACTGGCCATAGATTGAATTATGAAAATAACTCAAAACAACAGAAATGGAATCCAGTGGTCACTGACCAAACAACTTGACTGATGACTTTGCTGATGACATAGCTCTCCTATCACACGGTCATCAACAGATGCAGGATAAAATGAGCATACTTGATGAGAGATCACAACAACTAGGACTGAAGATTAATAGAGATAAGACTAACATTATGAGAATTAATACAGTTGGCAATAACCAAATAAAACTATGAGAATTACCTCTATTAGATGTACAATCTTACATATATTGGGCAGTAGTATAGATAAAGAGGGAGTAACAGAAAATGATACCAAAATAAGGATATCAAAAGCAAGAGGAGCTTCCATTGCACTGGGAAACATATGGAAATCCAAAGAAATTAGGTTAAATACAAAAATAAAAATTTTCAACTCAAATGTTAAGGCGGTCCTATTATATGGCTGTGAAACATAAAGAACAACAAAATTGACAATCACGAAGATACAGACTTTCATTAATGGATGTTTACGCAGGATAAAAGGATGGAAATGGCAGGACAAAATCACTAACATAGAATTATGGAAATGTACCAGTCAAACACCAGTGGATAAAGAGATACAGCGAAGACGATGGCGCTGGATAGGACACACACTACGGAAGCCAACTGAGAGTATTACACAACAGGCCCTTTTTTGGAATCCCCAGGGGAAAAGACAAAGAGGAAGACCAAGGAATTCTTGGAGAAGACAGATAGAAGCAGAGATGAAAATGATGGGGAAGACATGGAATGATCTTAAAAGAATGGCAAAAAAAACAGAACGACTTGGAAAGTGTTTGTTGAAGACTATTGCTCCACTGGGAGCTAAAAAGGTAGAAGAATAAGAAGATTAGTCGTATGTCCATGTCATCTAGATGTATCTCTTTTAGGCATTCTATAAGTTGTTTGTGGTGTACTCTATTAAAGGCTTTGGTGTAGTCTATGAAGCAGGCATATATTGGCTTGTTTACTTCTGTATGCTTTTCAATTAATATTCTCACGCTGAATATGGCTTCTTTTGTCTCGCTATTTTTTCCTAAATCCAAATTGCTACTCATGTAATTCAGTATTGATTTTATTCTGAATCCTTGTTAACTTTTAGCAAGATTTTTGTAACATGGCTCATTAGGTTTATTGTTCTAAAGTCACTGCATTCAATTGCACCATTCTTTTTAGGCAATGCAATGAAATTTGATGTTTCATAGTTTATTTGCTATGTATCCACCTCAGATTTTATAGCCAGATGTACAATTTATAATTGGTTTCTTGTGAAACAGGGAGGTAATGAGGATAGGAAAGAGACGGATAATTTAGTAGAGGTCAAGGGGAGATAAGGGTTGTGATAAAGGTTGAGAGAAACTCATAGTCCACGTGAAAGTTAGAACAGGTCAGAAAGAGAGTGAACAGCTCGGAAATCACGAGATTTGGAAACGAGGCGGACAGGTTTAATTAAGTTAGACAAAGGATAGGTTAATTTAGATTCAGTCGAGATAATATAATGCGAGGCTTCGCCCAGACGTTTGTGTTGGTTGGACACAGTCGAAACTGGGGACCAGAAAGAGTGTTAAGGACTTCGCAGTAGCAGGTTAGTGAGTGAGTAGCTGTCTAGCCAAGCAGACGTGTTAGACTACCCAGCAAGGATAGCTAGCTAGAGATATGGTTATGAAACTTGTGAATAGACATTTGATCATGTGGATGGGCCACGAATTTATATAGGCTTAGTGTAAGCCATGCCAGAAACTGAGAAACATTGTTATGAAACCATTAGTGTAGTCTTGTGAATAGACGACTGATCATGTGGATGTGCCACAAATTTATATAGGCTTAGTGTAAGCCATGCCAGAAACATTGTTATGAAACCATTAGTGTAGTCTTGTGAATAGACATTTGATCATGTGTATGTGCCACAAATTTATATAGGCTTAGTGTTAGCCATGCCAGAGACATTTTATGAAACTATTAGTGTAGTCTTGTGAATAGACATTTAATCATGTGGATGTGCCACGAATTTAGATAGGCTTAGTCAAGTGTAAGCCATGCCAGAGACATTTTATGAAACCATTAGTGTAGTCTTGTGAATAGACATTTCATCATGTGGATGTGCCACGAATTTAAATAGGCTTAGTGTTAGCCATGCCAGAGACATTTTATGAAACCATTAGTGTAGTCTTGAGAATAGACATTTCATCATGTGGATGTGCCACGAATTTAGATAGGCTTAGTGTTAGCCATGCCAATGACATTTTATGAAACCATTAGTGTAGTCTTGAGAATAGACAGTGATCATGTGGGTGTGCCACAACACTTAGATGCTTAGAATAAGATATGCCATGGACATTGTTATGACGCGATGAGTGCAAGAATAAACCAATCGTATTTATTATCAATGGTGTTAATTCATGCATTATAGTGTAGCTGTGTGGTTGTGTCCCAGCGACGAACGGGCACTGGAGGTCATGAGCAGTTGAAGTCACAACGCGGAGTCAGCAAGGAACCACTACGGTCGAGGGCGGGAGCTGTGAGTACTGAGCCGGTGCAGCCCTGTCCTGGGGGCAGTATCCTGAGAATAATTGGTAGGTGAGATGATCTCATGTACTGCTCGTCAAGGCAACGGGGAAGCCGGACTGAACCTGAGTGTTGCCGGACGCAGTCCAGTTCAATCACAAGGGAGACTCCACGACTAACGAGTTGTCTGCTATACCGGGCTCAAGCATTCAAGTAGAGTTCAACATCAAGGCGACCTGTGAGGGCTCAAATCCTTAGGAGCTTTTGCAGAAGTTGCAGGGGCAAGAAAGTAACCCATTACAACTGGGGCAACACAGGGCATTTACACTTGTCCCTTTGATCATGAAATAGTTCTGTTATATATTCCTGCCATCTATATATTATATCTTTATTGTCTGAAGAATTCTGACGGTGTAAAGTCTGAGTCAGTGTCAACTCGAGTAATCGAGGAGAGGTGTTGTGCATATTTTACGAACACTTTGTCTTGTTAATTCACGTGAGGCAGTGTAGTGCTCATAACCGGACTGGCGATGAACGAACAACTGGCAGAGCAGGTTCCAGAGTGTAGGGCTGCATAACCCTTCAGCAGAAGACAGCGCCAACTACTACAAAGAAAGGGAATCCTATAGACAAAAGCCAGTCGTATTGTCCAGAGCAACATTAAGCAGTGGTTCGGGTGGTGAGGCTGAAGGCCAGGTTCAGCAGCCTACATTGAACTTAAGTCGGGTGGCAGTCGACTGGATGTAACTAGACACGCAACACGTCAACGAAAAATCTGTCATATTACCTGTTGAGCAAGTTGAACTTTTATATTATTCTTTGAGAGCGAGAAAAGAGCTTATATAAATTGTTGTCTATTAAAACTCGCTGAGCAAAATACGGGCCAGTAAGAACTTATTAGTGTAGAGTCATCATCGAGTGCCATCTCCGCAACGAAGGTTGGCTACCATGGAGCGCCATTCTGCTGTCTCTTGCTTTGATGGTGCAGGTTGGTTTGTCCATCTTTTGATGTTACTCGTCCATGTTAGTCTTGGTCTGCCTCTGCCTCTTTTACCTTGTATTTTCCCCTCCAGGATTACTTTTAGTAGGCTGTTGTGTCTTTTAACATGACCCAAAAATCGCATTTGCCTGTTTGAATTGTGTTTAGCAGTTCTCTTTTCATTTTTAGTTGTTTTAAGACTTCATTTGTTTTCTTTTCCTTCCATCCAATTCTACCTTTTCTATATATCCACATTTCAAAGGCTTCAATTCTCTGTTCTGTTTTCTTGTCTAATGTCCATGTTTCTGCATCATATAAGAATGTTGAGAAGACATAACATTTTGCTATTCTTAGTTTTAGCCCTGGTGTTATTTGTTTTGATGTTAGTATGTTCTTCATGACATTAAAATTAATTGTTTGCCATTCCTATTCTTTTGTTTATTTCAGTTGTACATTTTCAATCACTGGTTATAGTATGTGCAAGGTAATTGTAGTTCTAAACTGTCTCCATGTCTATTCCTTGAATTTTGATATCCACTTGTGGGCTTTTGAGTATTTTCTTGTTTATGATCATGGTTTGTCTTTTTGATATATCTAGTCCATATTGTTTGCTTGTCATGTTTATTTCATTAAGTAATTGTTGATTTTTAGGATTTTCTGCTAGTAGTACAGTATCTATATATGGACAAAATAATCAGGAAATAACCAACAATAAGGAAAAATCAAATAATATTGAGGTAGAAAATTCCACATCAATGAGCTACTATTCACAGATGACCAATGCCTAATATATGAAAAACCTGCTACAACAGCATACAACATCTCTAGATAAAAGTTGCACAAACTACAGTATGAAAATTAACACAGCAAAAACAGAGGCTATGAGGATAAGCAAATTAAGACATCCATTAAATATTAAGATCAAAGATAAAGAAATAAAACAAGTAGAAGAGTTCAAGTATTTGGGCACAATGTTCACAGAAGATGGAAAACTAGACAGATAAATTGACATGAGAATACAAAAAGCAAATGCTGTTACATACCAGCTTTCACCATTGCTAAGACATCCAAACATTTCTATGCCAGCTAAACAACAAATGATAAATAGCATTTTCATACCAACTTTGTTCTTTGAAAGTCAAACATGGGCCCTTTCTAAATCACAATTAAGAAAGATCAATACATGTGAGATGCGATGCTTGAGAAAAGTAACAAACAACACAAGCAGAGATAGAATACCAAACGAAACCATAAGAAAAATGGTAGGTACAAAACCCTGCCAAGAATATATAGAACAACAACTTAAATGGTTTGGCCACCTGGTCAGAATGAATCCTCACCAATCACCATCAAGGGCGTTCTTCTCGAGAATGCATGGAAAAGGACCAAGAGGAAGACCCAGAAGAAGGATAGATGCAGTGACAGAGACATGTAACAACAAAGGAAAATCACTAATTCAGACAGTTCGAGCAGCTCAAGAACAACAAGTGATATAAACCACGACACCTTTTAGGTATCAGAGAAAAGAAGAAGTAGTACAGTATCGTCAGCATATCTTAGGTTATTATCTTTCCATTAATTTGTAGGCCTGGCATTTCTGATGTTTTTAAAGATTTGCTCAGTGTATAGATTGAACATGCTTGGTGATAGGATGTATCCCTGTCTTACTCCTCTTTTTATATCAATGGGTGTACAGTTTGTTATATTTTATTATTGCTGTTTGCTCCCAATATAGATTACATATTAGTCGTATGCGCCTGTGCGCTACCAGGGCCCGAAAGGGGAGTAAAGAATAGTGGCGCTGTACCCTACCAGGCATGTTCGTAAGAGGCGAGAAAGGAGGGTTGGTCATGGGACTGGCTATCCCATACTGTAAAATAAATTAGCCGAAAAAACTTCACAAACATGGACAAGTCAACGAAAGAAAAAGTTAATCTGCCATCCAGGAAAGAGAAGGGATCTCTGTCTAACAGACATATGACGCAAGCCTGAGAAAGCCGCAAGGAGTCCGGGTTGCCGGCTCGCCCTTTGTCTACCAGAAAATCCTCCCTTAATCGCCCTTAATCAAGTGGGCCCAGGAGGAACGATATTCCAACACACAAGAATACATAAAGCTACATGGGTGTCACCAGATCATAGAACGGAAAATCAAATTGATCACATATGCATTAATAATCAATTTAAGTCATCCTTACAGGATGTAAAAGTATATAGAGGGGCAGATATAGCTTCTGATCATCGTCTTCTGATAGCTAAACTTAAACTAACTAAAAAGGTATACTACAACGAATAAGGGAAGAAAGTATTTCAATGTAGGGTTCCTTAAAGAACAAGGAATTAAAGATAAATTCGCAGTCACAATATCAAACAAATACCAAGTCCTCCAACAACTAGAAAATACAATAAATATAGAAGATTACTGGAAACAGGTAAAAGATATATGGATAGAGACATGCGAAGAAACACTGGGGAAAAGAGAACGCCAGAATAAGGCATGGATGACAGCAGAGACCCTGGATAAAATTAAAGAAAGAAAGAACAAGAAAGCAGACATAAATAAAAGCAAAACAAGAAGTAATAAAGCCAAGACACAGGAAGCTTACACAGAGGTGAACAAAGAAGTGAGAAGATGCATTAAAAGGGATAAGAGGAAATATATAGATGAACTAGCTAAAGAGGCAGAAGAAGCAGCAAATAAAGGGAATATGAAAGAACTGTACAACAGCACAAAGAAATTAAGTGGAAAATACAAACAGATCAATGCCTTTATTAAAGATAAGAAAGGAAATCTCTTAGTAATATAAGGGAACAAATGGTGAGATGGAAAGAGCACTTTGAAGAACTTTTGAATAGACCCGGCTCAAATAATCCTCCAGATATACTACCAGCAGATGAAGAGTTACACGTTAACTGTGGAAAACCAAGCATAGAAGAAATAATGAAAGCCATCAATTTATTGAAAAATAGTAAAGCGACAGGACCAGATGAAATTCCTTCGGAAGCCATAAAAGCAGATATTAACACCTCTACCAAGATGCTACATAATCTATTAGATAAAATTTGGGAGAGGGAAGAAATACCTAAAGACTGGGAAGAAGGTTATATGATCAAACTACCAAAGAAAGGAAGTTTACAGGAGTGCACAAATTATAGGGCAATTATGCTACTATCAGTGCCAGGAAAAATATTAAGCAGAATCATTCTGGAGAGACTAAAAGAGGCCATAGAGAAACATTTGAGAGATGAACAAGCAGGTTTTAGGAAGAACAGATCATGTCCTGATCAAATAACTACTCTACGTATAATAGTTGAACAAAGTTTAGAGCTAAAATCCCCACTTTATATTGGATTCATAGATTACGAAAGGCATTTGATAGTTTAGACAGAAGAATGCTTTGGAAGTTGCTGAGTCATTACGGAATCCCCATAAAGTTTATTAACCTGATAAAAACAATGTATGAAGGAACGAAATGTAGTGTGGTGCATGAAGGACAGATTACAAAAGCATTTGAAATAAGAACTGGAGTAAGGCAAGGATGCCTTCTGTCTCCATCTCTCTTTCTACTGGCCATAGATTGAATTATGAAAATAACTCAAAACAACAGAAATGGAATCCAGTGGTCACTGACCAAACAACTTGACTGATGACTTTGCTGATGACATAGCTCTCCTATCACACGGTCATCAACAGATGCAGGATAAAATGAACATACTTGATGAGAGATCACAACAACTAGGACTGAAGATTAATAGAGATAAGACTAACATTATGAGAATTAATACAGTTGGCAATAACCAAATAAAACTATGAGAATTACCTCTATTAGATGTACAATCTTACATATATTGGGCAGTAGTATAGATAAAGAGGGAGTAACAGAAAATGATACCAAAATAAGGATATCAAAAGCAAGAGGAGCTTCCATTGCACTGGGAAACATATGGAAATCCAAAGAAATTAGGTTAAATACAAAAATAAAAATTTTCAACTCAAATGTTAAGGCGGTCCTATTATATGGCTGTGAAACATAAAGAACAACAAAATTGACAATCACGAAGATACAGACTTTCATTAATGGATGTTTACGCAGGATAAAAGGATGGAAATGGCAGGACAAAATCACTAACATAGAATTATGGAAATGTACCAGTCAAACACCAGTGGATAAAGAGATACAGCGAAGACGATGGCGCTGGATAGGACACACACTACGGAAGCCAACTGAGAGTATTACACAACAGGCCCTTTTTTGGAATCCCCAGGGGAAAAGACAAAGAGGAAGACCAAGGAATTCTTGGAGAAGACAGATAGAAGCAGAGATGAAAATGATGGGGAAGACATGGAATGATCTTAAAAGAATGGCAAAAAAAACAGAACGACTTGGAAAGTGTTTGTTGAAGACTATTGCTCCACTGGGAGCTAAAAAGGTAGAAGAATAAGAAGATTAGTCGTATGTCCATGTCATCTAGATGTATCTCTTTTAGGCATTCTATAAGTTGTTTGTGGTGTACTCTATTAAAGGCTTTGGTGTAGTCTATGAAGCAGGCATATATTGGCTTGTTTACTTCTGTATGCTTTTCAATTAATATTCTCACGCTGAATATGGCTTCTTTTGTCTCGCTATTTTTTCCTAAATCCAAATTGCTACTCATGTAATTCAGTATTGATTTTATTCTGAATCCTTGTTAACTTTTAGCAAGATTTTTGTAACATGGCTCATTAGGTTTATTGTTCTAAAGTCACTGCATTCAATTGCACCATTCTTTTTAGGCAATGCAATGAAATTTGATGTTTCATAGTTTATTTGCTATGTATCCACCTCAGATTTTATAGCCAGATGTACAATTTATAATTGGTTTCTTGTGAAACAGGGAGGTAATGAGGATAGGAAAGAGACGGATAATTTAGTAGAGGTCAAGGGGAGATAAGGGTTGTGATAAAGGTTGAGAGAAACTCATAGTCCACGTGAAAGTTAGAACAGGTCAGAAAGAGAGTGAACAGCTCGGAAATCACGAGATTTGGAAACGAGGCGGACAGGTTTAATTAAGTTAGACAAAGGATAGGTTAATTTAGATTCAGTCGAGATAATATAATGCGAGGCTTCGCCCAGACGTTTGTGTTGGTTGGACACAGTCGAAACTGGGGACCAGAAAGAGTGTTAAGGACTTCGCAGTAGCAGGTTAGTGAGTGAGTAGCTGTCTAGCCAAGCAGACGTGTTAGACTACCCAGCAAGGATAGCTAGCTAGAGATATGGTTATGAAACTTGTGAATAGACATTTGATCATGTGGATGGGCCACGAATTTATATAGGCTTAGTGTAAGCCATGCCAGAAACTGAGAAACATTGTTATGAAACCATTAGTGTAGTCTTGTGAATAGACGACTGATCATGTGGATGTGCCACAAATTTATATAGGCTTAGTGTAAGCCATGCCAGAAACATTGTTATGAAACCATTAGTGTAGTCTTGTGAATAGACATTTGATCATGTGTATGTGCCACAAATTTATATAGGCTTAGTGTTAGCCATGCCAGAGACATTTTATGAAACTATTAGTGTAGTCTTGTGAATAGACATTTAATCATGTGGATGTGCCACGAATTTAGATAGGCTTAGTCAAGTGTAAGCCATGCCAGAGACATTTTATGAAACCATTAGTGTAGTCTTGTGAATAGACATTTCATCATGTGGATGTGCCACGAATTTAAATAGGCTTAGTGTTAGCCATGCCAGAGACATTTTATGAAACCATTAGTGTAGTCTTGAGAATAGACATTTCATCATGTGGATGTGCCACGAATTTAGATAGGCTTAGTGTTAGCCATGCCAATGACATTTTATGAAACCATTAGTGTAGTCTTGAGAATAGACAGTGATCATGTGGGTGTGCCACAACACTTAGATGCTTAGAATAAGATATGCCATGGACATTGTTATGACGCGATGAGTGCAAGAATAAACCAATCGTATTTATTATCAATGGTGTTAATTCATGCATTATAGTGTAGCTGTGTGGTTGTGTCCCAGCGACGAACGGGCACTGGAGGTCATGAGCAGTTGAAGTCACAACGCGGAGTCAGCAAGGAACCACTACGGTCGAGGGCGGGAGCTGTGAGTACTGAGCCGGTGCAGCCCTGTCCTGGGGGCAGTATCCTGAGAATAATTGGTAGGTGAGATGATCTCATGTACTGCTCGTCAAGGCAACGGGGAAGCCGGACTGAACCTGAGTGTTGCCGGACGCAGTCCAGTTCAATCACAAGGGAGACTCCACGACTAACGAGTTGTCTGCTATACCGGGCTCAAGCATTCAAGTAGAGTTCAACATCAAGGCGACCTGTGAGGGCTCAAATCCTTAGGAGCTTTTGCAGAAGTTGCAGGGGCAAGAAAGTAACCCATTACAACTGGGGCAACACAGGGCATTTACACTTGTCCCTTTGATCATGAAATAGTTCTGTTATATATTCCTGCCATCTATATATTATATCTTTATTGTCTGAAGAATTCTGACGGTGTAAAGTCTGAGTCAGTGTCAACTCGAGTAATCGAGGAGAGGTGTTGTGCATATTTTACGAACACTTTGTCTTGTTAATTCACGTGAGGCAGTGTAGTGCTCATAACCGGACTGGCGATGAACGAACAACTGGCAGAGCAGGTTCCAGAGTGTAGGGCTGCATAACCCTTCAGCAGAAGACAGCGCCAACTACTACAAAGAAAGGGAATCCTATAGACAAAAGCCAGTCGTATTGTCCAGAGCAACATTAAGCAGTGGTTCGGGTGGTGAGGCTGAAGGCCAGGTTCAGCAGCCTACATTGAACTTAAGTCGGGTGGCAGTCGACTGGATGTAACTAGACACGCAACACGTCAACGAAAAATCTGTCATATTACCTGTTGAGCAAGTTGAACTTTTATATTATTCTTTGAGAGCGAGAAAAGAGCTTATATAAATTGTTGTCTATTAAAACTCGCTGAGCAAAATACGGGCCAGTAAGAACTTATTAGTGTAGAGTCATCATCGAGTGCCATCTCCGCAACGAAGGTTGGCTACCATGGAGCGCCATTCTGCTGTCTCTTGCTTTGATGGTGCAGGTTGGTTTGTCCATCTTTTGATGTTACTCGTCCATGTTAGTCTTGGTCTGCCTCTGCCTCTTTTACCTTGTATTTTCCCCTCCAGGATTACTTTTAGTAGGCTGTTGTGTCTTTTAACATGACCCAAAAATCGCATTTGCCTTGTTTGAATTGTGTTTAGCAGTTCTCTTTTCATTTTTAGTTGTTTTAAGACTTCATTTGTTTTCTTTTCCTTCCATCCAATTCTACCTTTTCTATATATCCACATTTCAAAGGCTTCAATTCTCTGTTCTGTTTTCTTGTCTAATGTCCATGTTTCTGCATCATATAAGAATGTTGAGAAGACATAACATTTTGCTATTCTTAGTTTTAGCCCTGGTGTTATTTGTTTTGATGTTAGTATGTTCTTCATGACATTAAAATTAATTGTTTGCCATTCCTATTCTTTTGTTTATTTCAGTTGTACATTTTCAATCACTGGTTATAGTATGTGCAAGGTAATTGTAGTTCTAAACTGTCTCCATGTCTATTCCTTGAATTTTGATATCCACTTGTGGGCTTTTGAGTATTTTCTTTGTTTATGATCATGGTTTGTCTTTTTGATATATCTAGTCCATATTGTTTGCTTGTCATGTTTATTTCATTAAGTAATTGTTGATTTTTAGGATTTTCTGCTAGTAGTACAGTATCTATATATGGACAAAATAAATCAGGAAATAACCAACAATAAGGAAAAATCAAATAATATTGAGGTAGAAAATTCCACATCAATGAGCTACTATTCACAGATGACCAATGCCTAATATATGAGGGCGAAAACCTGCTACAACAGCATACAACATCTCTAGATAAAAGTTGCACAAACTACAGTATGAAAATTAACACAGCAAAAACAGAGGCTATGAGGATAAGCAAATTAAGACATCCATTAAATATTAAGATCAAAGATAAAGAAATAAAACAAGTAGAAGAGTTCAAGTATTTGGGCACAATGTTCACAGAAGATGGAAAACTAGACAGATAAATTGACATGAGAATACAAAAAGCAAATGCTGTTACATACCAGCTTTCACCATTGCTAAGACATCCAAACATTTCTATGCCAGCTAAACAACAAATGATAAATAGCATTTTCATACCAACTTTGTTCTTTGAAAGTCAAACATGGGCCCTTTCTAAATCACAATTAAGAAAGATCAATACATGTGAGATGCGATGCTTGAGAAAAGTAACAAACAAACACAAGCAGAGATAGAATACCAAACGAAACCATAAGAAAAATGGTAGGTACAAAACCCTGCCAAGAATATATAGAACAACAACTTAAATGGTTTGGCCACCTGGTCAGAATGAATCCTCACCAATCACCATCAAGGGCGTTCTTCTCGAGAATGCATGGAAAAGGACCAAGAGGAAGACCCAGAAGAAGGATAGATGCAGTGACAGAGACATGTAACAACAAAGGAAAATCACTAATTCAGACAGTTCGAGCAGCTCAAGAACAACAAGTGATATAAACCACGACACCTTTTAGGTATCAGAGAAAAGAAGAAGTAGTACAGTATCGTCAGCATATCTTAGGTTATTATCTTTCCATTAATTTGTAGGCCTGGCATTTCTGATGTTTTTAAAGATTTGCTCAGTGTATAGATTGAACATGCTTGGTGATAGGATGTATCCCTGTCTTACTCCTCTTTTTATATCAATGGGTGTACAGTTTGTTATATTTTATTATTGCTGTTTGCTCCCAATATAGATTACATATTAGTCGTATGCGCCTGTGCGCTACCAGGGCCCGAAAGGGGAGTAAAGAATAGTGGCGCTGTACCCTACCAGGCATGTTCGTAAGAGGCGAGAAAGGAGGGTTGGTCATGGGACTGGCTATCCCATACTGTAAAATAAATTAGCCGAAAAAACTTCACAAACATGGACAAGTCAACGAAAGAAAAAGTTAATCTGCCATCCAGGAAAGAGAAGGGATCTCTGTCTAACAGACATATGACGCAAGCCTGAGAAAGCCGCAAGGAGTCCGGGTTGCCGGCTCGCCCTTTGTCTACCAGAAAATCCTCCCTTAATCGCCCTTAATCAAGTGGGCCCAGGAGGAACGATATTCCAACACACAAGAATACATAAAGCTACATGGGTGTCACCAGATCATAGAACGGAAAATCAAATTGATCACATATGCATTAATAATCAATTTAAGTCATCCTTACAGGATGTAAAAGTATATAGAGGGGCAGATATAGCTTCTGATCATCGTCTTCTGATAGCTAAACTTAAACTAACTAAAAAGCTATACTACAACGAATAAGGGAAGAAAGTATTTCAATGTAGGGTTCCTTAAAGAACAAGGAATTAAAGATAAATTCGCAGTCACAATATCAAACAAATACCAAGTCCTCCAACAACTAGAAAATACAATAAATATAGAAGATTACTGGAAACAGGTAAAAGATATATGGATAGAGACATGCGAAGAAACACTGGGGAAAAGAGAACGCCAGAATAAGGCATGGATGACAGCAGAGACCCTGGATAAAATTAAAGAAAGAAAGAACAAGAAAGCAGACATAAATAAAAGCAAAACAAGAAGTAATAAAGCCAAGACACAGGAAGCTTACACAGAGGTGAACAAAGAAGTGAGAAGATGCATTAAAAGGGATAAGAGGAAATATATAGATGAACTAGCTAAAGAGGCAGAAGAAGCAGCAAATAAAGGGAATATGAAAGAACTGTACAACAGCACAAAGAAATTAAGTGGAAAATACAAACAGATCAATGCCTTTATTAAAGATAAGAAAGGAAATCTCTTAGTAATATAAGGGAACAAATGGTGAGATGGAAAGAGCACTTTGAAGAACTTTTGAATAGACCCGGCTCAAATAATCCTCCAGATATACTACCAGCAGATGAAGAGTTACACGTTAACTGTGGAAAACCAAGCATAGAAGAAATAATGAAAGCCATCAATTTATTGAAAAATAGTAAAGCGACAGGACCAGATGAAATTCCTTCGGAAGCCATAAAAGCAGATATTAACACCTCTACCAAGATGCTACATAATCTATTAGATAAAATTTGGGAGAGGGAAGAAATACCTAAAGACTGGGAAGAAGGTTATATGATCAAACTACCAAAGAAAGGAAGTTTACAGGAGTGCACAAATTATAGGGCAATTATGCTACTATCAGTGCCAGGAAAAATATTAAGCAGAATCATTCTGGAGAGACTAAAAGAGGCCATAGAGAAACATTTGAGAGATGAACAAGCAGGTTTTAGGAAGAACAGATCATGTCCTGATCAAATAACTACTCTACGTATAATAGTTGAACAAAGTTTAGAGCTAAAATCCCCACTTTATATTGGATTCATAGATTACGAAAGGCATTTGATAGTTTAGACAGAAGAATGCTTTGGAAGTTGCTGAGTCATTACGGAATCCCCATAAAGTTTATTAACCTGATAAAAACAATGTATGAAGGAACGAAATGTAGTGTGGTGCATGAAGGACAGATTACAAAAGCATTTGAAATAAGAACTGGAGTAAGGCAAGGATGCCTTCTGTCTCCATCTCTCTTTCTACTGGCCATAGATTGAATTATGAAAATAACTCAAAACAACAGAAATGGAATCCAGTGGTCACTGACCAAACAACTTGACTGATGACTTTGCTGATGACATAGCTCTCCTATCACACGGTCATCAACAGATGCAGGATAAAATGAACATACTTGATGAGAGATCACAACAACTAGGACTGAAGATTAATAGAGATAAGACTAACATTATGAGAATTAATACAGTTGGCAATAACCAAATAAAACTATGAGAATTACCTCTATTAGATGTACAATCTTACATATATTGGGCAGTAGTATAGATAAAGAGGGAGTAACAGAAAATGATACCAAAATAAGGATATCAAAAGCAAGAGGAGCTTCCATTGCACTGGGAAACATATGGAAATCCAAAGAAATTAGGTTAAATACAAAAATAAAAATTTTCAACTCAAATGTTAAGGCGGTCCTATTATATGGCTGTGAAACATAAAGAACAACAAAATTGACAATCACGAAGATACAGACTTTCATTAATGGATGTTTACGCAGGATAAAAGGATGGAAATGGCAGGACAAAATCACTAACATAGAATTATGGAAATGTACCAGTCAAACACCAGTGGATAAAGAGATACAGCGAAGACGATGGCGCTGGATAGGACACACACTACGGAAGCCAACTGAGAGTATTACACAACAGGCCCTTTTTTGGAATCCCCAGGGGAAAAGACAAAGAGGAAGACCAAGGAATTCTTGGAGAAGACAGATAGAAGCAGAGATGAAAATGATGGGGAAGACATGGAATGATCTTAAAAGAATGGCAAAAAAAAACAGAACGACTTGGAAAGTGTTTGTTGAAGACTATTGCTCCACTGGGAGCTAAAAAGGTAGAAGAATAAGAAGATTAGTCGTATGTCCATGTCATCTAGATGTATCTCTTTTAGGCATTCTATAAGTTGTTTGTGGTGTACTCTATTAAAGGCTTTGGTGTAGTCTATGAAGCAGGCATATATTGGCTTGTTTACTTCTGTATGCTTTTCAATTAATATTCTCACGCTGAATATGGCTTCTTTTGTCTCGCTATTTTTTCCTAAATCCAAATTGCTACTCATGTAATTCAGTATTGATTTTATTCTGAATCCTTGTTAACTTTTAGCAAGATTTTTGTAACATGGCTCATTAGGTTTATTGTTCTAAAGTCACTGCATTCAATTGCACCATTCTTTTTAGGCAATGCAATGAAATTTGATGTTTCATAGTTTATTTGCTATGTATCCACCTCAGATTTTATAGCCAGATGTACAATTTATAATTGGTTTCTTGTGAAACAGGGAGGTAATGAGGATAGGAAAGAGACGGATAATTTAGTAGAGGTCAAGGGGAGATAAGGTTTGTGATAAAGGTTGAGAGAAACTCATAGTCCACGTGAAAGTTAGAACAGGTCAGAAAGAGAGTGAACAGCTCGGAAATCACGAGATTTGGAAACGAGGCGGACAGGTTTAATTAAGTTAGACAAAGGATAGGTTAATTTAGATTCAGTCGAGATAATATAATGCGAGGCTTCGCCCAGACGTTTGTGTTGGTTGGACACAGTCGAAACTGGGGACCAGAAAGAGTGTTAAGGACTTCGCAGTAGCAGGTTAGTGAGTGAGTAGCTGTCTAGCCAAGCAGACGTGTTAGACTACCCAGCAAGGATAGCTAGCTAGAGATATGGTTATGAAACTTGTGAATAGACATTTGATCATGTGGATGGGCCACGAATTTATATAGGCTTAGTGTAAGCCATGCCAGAAACTGAGAAACATTGTTATGAAACCATTAGTGTAGTCTTGTGAATAGACGACTGATCATGTGGATGTGCCACAAATTTATATAGGCTTAGTGTAAGCCATGCCAGAAACATTGTTATGAAACCATTAGTGTAGTCTTGTGAATAGACATTTGATCATGTGTATGTGCCACAAATTTATATAGGCTTAGTGTTAGCCATGCCAGAGACATTTTATGAAACTATTAGTGTAGTCTTGTGAATAGACATTTAATCATGTGGATGTGCCACGAATTTAGATAGGCTTAGTCAAGTGTAAGCCATGCCAGAGACATTTTATGAAACCATTAGTGTAGTCTTGTGAATAGACATTTCATCATGTGGATGTGCCACGAATTTAATAGGCTTAGTGTTAGCCATGCCAATGACATTTTATGAAACCATTAGTGTAGTCTTGAGAATAGACAGTGATCATGTGGGTGTGCCACAACACTTAGATGCTTAGAATAAGATATGCCATGGACATTGTTATGACGCGATGAGTGCAAGAATAAACCAATCGTATTTATTATCAATGGTGTTAATTCATGCATTATAGTGTAGCTGTGTGGTTGTGTCCCAGCGACGAACGGGCACTGGAGGTCATGAGCAGTTGAAGTCACAACGCGGAGTCAGCAAGGAACCACTACGGTCGAGGGCGGGAGCTGTGAGTACTGAGCCGGTGCAGCCCTGTCCTGGGGGCAGTATCCTGAGAATAATTGGTAGGTGAGATGATCTCATGTACTGCTCGTCAAGGCAACGGGGAAGCCGGACTGAACCTGAGTGTTGCCGGACGCAGTCCAGTTCAATCACAAGGGAGACTCCACGACTAACGAGTTGTCTGCTATACCGGGCTCAAGCATTCAAGTAGAGTTCAACATCAAGGCGACCTGTGAGGGCTCAAATCCTTAGGAGCTTTTGCAGAAGTTGCAGGGCAAGAAAGTAACCCATTACAACTGGGGCAACACAGGGCATTTACACTTGTCCCTTTGATCATGAAATAGTTCTGTTATATATTCCTGCCATCTATATATTATATCTTTATTGTCTGAAGAATTCTGACGGTGTAAAGTCTGAGTCAGTGTCAACTCGAGTAATCGAGGAGAGGTGTTGTGCATATTTTACGAACACTTTGTCTTGTTAATTCACGTGAGGCAGTGTAGTGCTCATAACCGGACTGGCGATGAACGAACAACTGGCAGAGCAGGTTCCAGAGTGTAGGGCTGCATAACCCTTCAGCAGAAGACAGCGCCAACTACTACAAAGAAAGGGAATCCTATAGACAAGCCAGTCGTATTGTCCAGAGCAACATTAAGCAGTGGTTCGGGTGGTGAGGCTGAAGGCCAGGTTCAGCAGCCTACATTGAACTTAAGTCGGGTGGCAGTCGACTGGATGTAACTAGACACGCAACACGTCAACGAAAAATCTGTCATATTACCTGTTGAGCAAGTTGAACTTTTATATTATTCTTTGAGAGCGAGAAAAGAGCTTATATAAATTGTTGTCTATTAAAACTCGCTGAGCAATACGGGCCAGTAAGAACTTATTAGTGTAGAGTCATCATCGAGTGCCATCTCCGCAACGAAGGTTGGCTACCATGGAGCGCCATTCTGCTGTCTCTTGCTTTGATGGTGCAGGTTGGTTTGTCCATCTTTTGATGTTACTCGTCCATGTTAGTCTTGGTCTGCCTCTGCCTCTTTTACCTTGTATTTTCCCCTCCAGGATTACTTTTAGTAGGCTGTTGTGTCTTTTAACATGACCCAAAAATCGCATTTGCCTTGTTTGAATTGTGTTTAGCAGTTCTCTTTTCATTTTTAGTTGTTTTAAGACTTCATTTGTTTTCTTTTCCTTCCATCCAATTCTACCTTTTCTATATATCCACATTTCAAAGGCTTCAATTCTCTGTTCTGTTTTCTTGTCTAATGTCCATGTTTCTGCATCATATAAGAATGTTGAGAAGACATAACATTTTGCTATTCTTAGTTTTAGCCCTGGTGTTATTTGTTTTGATGTTAGTATGTTCTTCATGACATTAAAATTAATTGTTTGCCATTCCTATTCTTTTGTTTATTTCAGTTGTACATTTTCAATCACTGGTTATAGTATGTGCAAGGTAATTGTAGTTCTAAACTGTCTCCATGTCTATTCCTTGAATTTTGATATCCACTTGTGGGCTTTTGAGTATTTTCTTTGTTTATGATCATGGTTTGTCTTTTTGATATATCTAGTCCATATTGTTTGCTTGTCATGTTTATTTCATTAAGTAATTGTTGATTTTTAGGATTTTCTGCTAGTAGTACAGTATCTATATATGGACAAAATAAATCAGGAAATAACCAACAATAAGGAAAAATCAAATAATATTGAGGTAGAAAATTCCACATCAATGAGCTACTATTCACAGATGACCAATGCCTAATATATGAGGGCGAAAACCTGCTACAACAGCATACAACATCTCTAGATAAAAGTTGCACAAACTACAGTATGAAAATTAACACAGCAAAAACAGAGGCTATGAGGATAAGCAAATTAAGACATCCATTAAATATTAAGATCAAAGATAAAGAAATAAAACAAGTAGAAGAGTTCAAGTATTTGGGCACAATGTTCACAGAAGATGGAAAACTAGACAGATAAATTGACATGAGAATACAAAAAGCAAATGCTGTTACATAACAGCTTTCACCATTGCTAAGACATCCAAACATTTCTATGCCAGCTAAACAACAAATGATAAATAGCATTTTCATACCAACTTTGTTCTTTGAAAGTCAAACATGGGCCCTTTCTAAATCACAATTAAGAAAGATCAATACATGTGAGATGCGATGCTTGAGAAAAGTAACAAACAACACAAGCAGAGATAGAATACCAAACGAAACCATAAGAAAAATGGTAGGTACAAAACCCTGCCAAGAATATATAGAACAACAACTTAAATGGTTTGGCCACCTGGTCAGAATGAATCCTCACCAATCACCATCAAGGGCGTTCTTCTCGAGAATGCATGGAAAAGGACCAAGAGGAAGACCCAGAAGAAGGATAGATGCAGTGACAGAGACATGTAACAACAAAGGAAAATCACTAATTCAGACAGTTCGAGCAGCTCAAGAACAACAAGTGATATAAACCACGACACCTTTTAGGTATCAGAGAAAAGAAGAAGTAGTACAGTATCGTCAGCATATCTTAGGTTATTATCTTTCCATTAATTTGTAGGCCTGGCATTTCTGATGTTTTTAAAGATTTGCTCAGTGTATAGATTGAACATGCTTGGTGATAGGATGTATCCCTGTCTTACTCCTCTTTTTATATCAATGGGTGTACAGTTTGTTATATTTTATTATTGCTGTTTGCTCCCAATATAGATTACATATTAGTCGTATGCGCCTGTGCGCTACCAGGGCCCGAAAGGGGAGTAAAGAATAGTGGCGCTGTACCCTACCAGGCATGTTCGTAAGAGGCGAGAAAGGAGGGTTGGTCATGGGACTGGCTATCCCATACTGTAAAATAAATTAGCCGAAAAAACTTCACAAACATGGACAAGTCAACGAAAGAAAAAGTTAATCTGCCATCCAGGAAAGAGAAGGGATCTCTGTCTAACAGACATATGACGCAAGCCTGAGAAAGCCGCAAGGAGTCCGGGTTGCCGGCTCGCCCTTTGTCTACCAGAAAATCCTCCCTTAATCGCCCTTAATCAAGTGGGCCCAGGAGGAACGATATTCCAACACACAAGAATACATAAAGCTACATGGGTGTCACCAGATCATAGACCGGAAAATCAAATTGATCACATATGCATTAATAATCAATTTAAGTCATCCTTACAGGATGTAAAAGTATATAGAGGGGCAGATATAGCTTCTGATCATCGTCTTCTGATAGCTAAACTTAAACTAACTAAAAAGGTATACTACAACGAATAAGGGAAGAAAGTATTTAAAGAACAATTGTAGGGTTCCTTGGAAGAACAAGAATTAGAAAAAATTTGAAATAAGAACTAGTGAGAAGATGCAAGGATAGCCAAGTCTCCATCTCTCTTTCTACTACCATAGATTGAATTATGAAAATAACTCAAAACAACAGAAATGGAATCCAGGGTCACTGACCAAACAACTTGACTGATGACTTTGCTGATGACATAGCTCTCCTATCACACGGTCATCAACAGATGCAGGATAAAATGAACATACTTGATGAGAGATCACAACAACTAGGACTGAAGATTAATAGAGATAAGACTAACATTATGAGAATTAATACAGTTGGCAATAACCAAATAAAACTATGAGAATTACCTCTATTAGATGTACAATCTTACATATATTGGGCAGTAGTATAGATAAAGAGGGAGTAACAGAAAATGATACCAAAATAAGGATATCAAAAGCAAGAGGAGCTTCCATTGCACTGGGAAACATATGGAAATCCAAAGAAATTAGGTTAAATACAAAAATAAAAATTTTCAACTCAAATGTTAAGGCGGTCCTATTATATGGCTGTGAAACATAAAGAACAACAAAATTGACAATCACGAAGATACAGACTTTCATTAATGGATGTTTACGCAGGATAAAAGGATGGAAATGGCAGGACAAAATCACTAACATAGAATTATGGAAATGTACCAGTCAAACACCAGTGGATAAAGAGATACAGCGAAGACGATGGCGCTGGATAGGACACACACTACGGAAGCCAACTGAGAGTATTACACAACAGGCCCTTTTTTGGAATCCCCAGGGGAAAAGACAAAGAGGAAGACCAAGGAATTCTTGGAGAAGACAGATAGAAGCAGAGATGAAAATGATGGGGAAGACATGGAATGATCTTAAAAGAATGGCAAAAAAAACAGAACGACTTGGAAAGTGTTTGTTGAAGACTATTGCTCCACTGGGAGCTAAAAAGGTAGAAGAATAAGAAGATTAGTCGTATGTCCATGTCATCTAGATGTATCTCTTTTAGGC
This sequence comes from Megaustenia siamemsis, assembly GCA_032433765.1. NCBI lineage: Eukaryota > Metazoa > Mollusca > Gastropoda > Stylommatophora > Ariophantidae > Megaustenia > Megaustenia siamemsis. The sequence goes on along the minus strand of JAVIAB010000026.1, from coordinate 9,807,801 downwards.
ATTCTATAAGTTGTTTGTGGTGTACTCTATTAAAGGCTTTGGTGTAGTCTATGAAGCAGGCATATATTGGCTTGTTTACTTCTGTATGCTTTTCAATTAATATTCTCACGCTGAATATGGCTTCTTTTGTCTCGCTATTTTTTCCTAAATCCAAATTGCTACTCATGTAATTCAGTATTGATTTTATTCTGAATCCTTGTTAACTTTTAGCAAGATTTTTGTAACATGGCTCATTAGGTTTATTGTTCTAAAGTCACTGCATTCAATTGCACCATTCTTTTTAGGCAATGCAATGAAATTTGATGTTTCATAGTTTATTTGCTATGTATCCACCTCAGATTTTATAGCCAGATGTACAATTTATAATTGGTTTCTTGTGAAACAGGGAGGTAATGAGGATAGGAAAGAGACGGATAATTTAGTAGAGGTCAAGGGGAGATAAGGGTTGTGATAAAGGTTGAGAGAAACTCATAGTCCACGTGAAAGTTAGAACAGGTCAGAAAGAGAGTGAACAGCTCGGAAATCACGAGATTTGGAAACGAGGCGGACAGGTTTAATTAAGTTAGACAAAGGATAGGTTAATTTAGATTCAGTCGAGATAATATAATGCGAGGCTTCGCCCAGACGTTTGTGTTGGTTGGACACAGTCGAAACTGGGGACCAGAAAGAGTGTTAAGGACTTCGCAGTAGCAGGTTAGTGAGTGAGTAGCTGTCTAGCCAAGCAGACGTGTTAGACTACCCAGCAAGGATAGCTAGCTAGAGATATGGTTATGAAACTTGTGAATAGACATTTGATCATGTGGATGGGCCACGAATTTATATAGGCTTAGTGTAAGCCATGCCAGAAACTGAGAAACATTGTTATGAAACCATTAGTGTAGTCTTGTGAATAGACGACTGATCATGTGGATGTGCCACAAATTTATATAGGCTTAGTGTAAGCCATGCCAGAAACATTGTTATGAAACCATTAGTGTAGTCTTGTGAATAGACATTTGATCATGTGTATGTGCCACAAATTTATATAGGCTTAGTGTTAGCCATGCCAGAGACATTTTATGAAACTATTAGTGTAGTCTTGTGAATAGACATTTAATCATGTGGATGTGCCACGAATTTTGATAGGCTTAGTCAAGTGTAAGCCATGCCAGAGACATTTTATGAAACCATTAGTGTAGTCTTGTGAATAGACATTTCATCATGTGGATGTGCCACGAATTTAAATAGGCTTAGTGTTAGCCATGCCCAATGAAACATTAGTGTAGTCTTGAATAGACATTTCATCATGTGGATGTGCCACGAATTTAGATAGGCTTAGTGTTAGCCATGCCAATGACATTTTATGAAACCATTAGTGTAGTCTTGAGAATAGACATTTCATCATGTGGATGTGCCACGACACTTAGATGCTTAGAATAAGATATGCCATGGACATTGTTATGACGCGATGAGTGCAAGAATAAACCAATCGTATTTATTATCAATGGTGTTAATTCATGCATTATAGTGTAGCTGTGTGGTTGTGTCCCAGCGACGAACGGGCACTGGAGGTCATGAGCAGTTGAAGTCACAACGCGGAGTCAGCAAGGAACCACTACGGTCGAGGGCGGGAGCTGTGAGTACTGAGCCGGTGCAGCCCTGTCCTGGGGGCAGTATCCTGAGAATAATTGGTAGGTGAGATGATCTCATGTACTGCTCGTCAAGGCAACGGGGAAGCCGGACTGAACCTGAGTGTTGCCGGACGCAGTCCAGTTCAATCACAAGGGAGACTCCACGACTAACGAGTTGTCTGCTATACCGGGCTCAAGCATTCAAGTAGAGTTCAACATCAAGGCGACCTGTGAGGGCTCAAATCCTTAGGAGCTTTTGCAGAAGTTGCAGGGGCAAGAAAGTAACCCATTACAACTGGGGCAACACAGGGCATTTACACTTGTCCCTTTGATCATGAAATAGTTCTGTTATATATTCCTGCCATCTATATATTATATCTTTATTGTCTGAAGAATTCTGACGGTGTAAAGTCTGAGTCAGTGTCAACTCGAGTAATCGAGGAGAGGTGTTGTGCATATTTTACGAACACTTTGTCTTGTTAATTCACGTGAGCAGTGTAGTGCTCATAACCGGACTGGCGATGAACGAACAACTGGCAGAGCAGGTTCCAGAGTGTAGGGCTGCATAACCCTTCAGCAGAAGACAGCGCCAACTACTACAAAGAAAGGGAATCCTATAGACAAAAGCCAGTCGTATTGTCCAGAGCAACATTAAGCAGTGGTTCGGGTGGTGAGGCTGAAGGCCAGGTTCAGCAGCCTACATTGAACTTAAGTCGGGTGGCAGTCGACTGGATGTAACTAGACACGCAACACGTCAACGAAAAATCTGTCATATTACCTGTTGAGCAAGTTGAACTTTATATTATTCTTTGAGAGCGAGAAAAGAGCTTATATAAATTGTTGTCTATTAAAACTCGCTGAGCAATACGGGCCAGTAAGAACTTATTAGTGTAGAGTCATCATCGAGTGCCATCTCCGCAACGAAGGTTGGCTACCATGGAGCGCCATTCTGCTGTCTCTTGCTTTGATGGTGCAGGTTGGTTTGTCCATCTTTTGATGTTACTCGTCCATGTTAGTCTTGGTCTGCCTCTGCCTCTTTTACCTTGTATTTTCCCCTCCAGGATTACTTTTAGTAGGCTGTTGTGTCTTTTAACATGACCCAAAAATCGCATTTGCCTTGTTTGAATTGTGTTTAGCAGTTCTCTTTTCATTTTTAGTTGTTTTAAGACTTCATTTGTTTTCTTTTCCTTCCATCCAATTCTACCTTTTCTATATATCCACATTTCAAAGGCTTCAATTCTCTGTTCTGTTTTCTTGTCTAATGTCCATGTTTCTGCATCATATAAGAATGTTGAGAAGACATAACATTTTGCTATTCTTAGTTTTAGCCCTGGTGTTATTTGTTTTGATGTTAGTATGTTCTTCATGACATTAAAATTAATTGTTTGCCATTCCTATTCTTTTGTTTATTTCAGTTGTACATTTTCAATCACTGGTTATAGTATGTGCAAGGTAATTGTAGTTCTAAACTGTCTCCATGTCTATTCCTTGATTTTGATATCCACTTGTGGGCTTTTGAGTATTTTCTTTGTTTATGATCATGGTTTGTCTTTTTGATATATCTAGTCCATATTGTTTGCTTGTCATGTTTATTTCATTAAGTAATTGTTGATTTTTAGGATTTTCTGCTAGTAGTACAGTATCTATATATGGACAAAATAAATCAGGAAATAACCAACAATAAGGAAAAATCAAATAATATTGAGGTAGAAAATTCCACATCAATGAGCTACTATTCACAGATGACCAATGCCTAATATATGAGGGCGAAAACCTGCTACAACAGCATACAACATCTCTAGATAAAAGTTGCACAAACTACAGTATGAAAATTAACACAGCAAAAACAGAGGCTATGAGGATAAGCAAATTAAGACATCCATTAAATATTAAGATCAAAGATAAAGAAATAAAACAAGTAGAAGAGTTCAAGTATTTGGGCACAATGTTCACAGAAGATGGAAAACTAGACAGATAAATTGACATGAGAATACAAAAAGCAAATGCTGTTACATACCAGCTTTCACCATTGCTAAGACATCCAAACATTTCTATGCCAGCTAATCAACAAATGATAAATAGCATTTTCTTACCAACTTTGTGCTATGAAAGTCAAACATGGGCCCTTTCTAAATCACAATTAAGAAAGATCAATACATGTGAGATGCGATGCTTGAGAAAAGTAACAAACAACACAAGAAGAGATAGAATACCAAACGAAACCATAAGAAAAATGATAGGAACAAAACCCTGCCAAGAATATATAGAACAACAACTTAAATGGTTTGGCCACCTGGTCAGAATGAATCCTCACCAATCACCACCAAGGGCGTTCTTCTCGAGAATGCATGGAAAAGGACCAAGAGGAAGACCCAGAAGAAGAATAGATGCAGTGACAGAGACATGTAACAACAAAGGAAAATCACTAATTTAGACAGTTCGAGCAGCTCAAGAACAAGTGATATAAACCACGACACCTTTTAGGTATCAGAGAAAAGAAGTAGTAGTACAGTATCATCAGCATATCTTAGGTTATTATCTTTCCATTAATTTGTAGGCCTGGCATTTCTGATGTTTTTAAAGATTTCCTCAGTGTATAGATTGAACATCGATGGCTTGACAAGCTGTCATTGTAAAAAGTATTGTTATGGAAACAGCGCCATATATTTTAGAGCAGTGATCTCTGCAATATGTGCCACTTTGGCACGCAAGGTTTCTGTTTTTGAGATTGTGGTTCTGCCCTATGTGCCGTCTTCGGCTCAAAAGGACAATAGATAGATAGATTGAACAAGCATGGTGATAGGATGTATCCCTGTCTTACTCTTCTTTTTATATCAATGGGTGTACAGTTATCTTTGTTATATTTTATTATTGCTGTTTGCTCCCAATATAGATTACATATTAGTCGTATGTCCATGTCATCTAGATGTATCTCTTTTAGGCACTCTATAAGTTGTTTTGTGGTGTACTCTATTAAAAGCTTTGGTGTAGTCTATGAAGCAGGCATATATTGGTTTGTTTATTTCTGTATGCTTTTCAATTAGTGTTCTCACGCAGAATATGGCTTTTTTTGTCTCGCTATTTTTTCCTAAATCCAAATTGCTACTCATGTAATTCAGTATCGATTTTATTCTGAATCCTTGATAACTTTTAGCAAGATTTTTGTAACATGGCTCATTAGGTTTATTGTTCTAAAGTCACTGCATTCAACTGCATCATTCTTTTTAGGCAATGCAATGAAAGTTGATGTTTTATACTTTATTTGTTATGTATCCACCTCAGATTTAAGATTTTATAGCCAGATGTACATTTTATAATTGGTTTCTTGTCCCTTTGATCATGAAATAGTTCTGTTATATATTCCTGCCATTTACCTATTAGGCCTATATCTTTATTGTCTGTTAGCATTTCTCCTTTTTTGTCTGCAATGCATTCGCTTACTGTTGCTTTTTTATTTCTATTAGTCATTCTCTTTATATTTATGTGTGCATTCCTCTTAAGTCTTGTTTGATTTCCATAGTTTATATTTCTATACATTTTTGGCTGAGCCAGTCTTCTTTAGCCTTTTTGCACATTTTGTGTATTTCATTGTCTATTTTATTGTATTGGGCAGCGTTCTTCGCTTGTCTCCTTTCTTCCATTTGTTCTCTCTCTCTCTCTCTCTCTGCGATCAAGACTCAATCAGAGTAAGATTCCAGACTCTCTCATAAAGTTAGCTACCTGTTTAAGCGAATCGAATGCCCCATATAGTTTCTCCTCCATGGAGGTGGGTGTGGACCACATTGCTCTTCTCAGGTCTGCATACTGGGGGCAATCCTGTAGAACATGTTTTGTAGTCATATTGTCCAGTGTACAGTGGCATAGGCTGGTACTACCTATTTTGAATTTGGTGAACATGTGATTCCTCATTCTATTGTGGCCAGTGCGTAGGCGAAGTATGATGACTTGATCCCTCCTTGATAGTTTGTGGTATCCGTCCCTCTCTTTATGCTTTTGGTGTTCTCGTTTCCATTTTTCATGGAACTGACCCTTGAGGATGGATTTGGCTTCATCATAACTTAGCGGATGGTTCTCTTGTGGTAATCTCCCTCCCTCCTTAGCTAATTTATCTGCCCGTTCGTTCCCGTGTATATTACAGTGTGAAGGTATCCACTGAATGACTACTCTCTGGAAGTTATTGCATAGGTGGACCAGGGTAGTTCTCAAGTCATCGAGTTCAATGTTCTTGTGGCTTTTTAGAGCTCATAATACTGACAGTGCATCAGTCAGAATCACCAATTTATTGTGCATGTTATTTTTTGTGTTGAGTTAGCCAGTGTTGCAGCAACTCTGATGGCCTCAGCTTCTGCTTTAAAGTTGTTAGAGAATTTTCCAGTAGCTATTGACTTGGTGATCTCGTCCTGATTATTCAGCGTCAAGAACACATCTTCCCCTCCATTTCTGGTGGCATTTGTAGCAGAGCCATCTGTGTATATGTGGGACCACCAAGAGTGCTGTGGGTAGGTATCATGTGTGTTTTTTCTACTACGTGTTTTCTTTCTGTGTCTGATTGGGTGCCTTTTTTCATGATTCCTGTTATATTTCCTGAAGTTCTGGTATTTTATGTTTTTATTGAGGAGACATATCTGATGGGCCCAAGGGTTTCGATATTGTTTGGAAAAGTACTGGGTCTCCAGTAGTTAGTTCATTGGCAATTGCAGCGAAGTTGCTCCTCTTTAGTCGTACAATTCTGGAACCAGTTATTCTTTGGTGCATGGAGTGGCTAAGGAGCCTTCTATATTTCTCCGCTTGTTGCAATACTTTAGTGACCCGTCTGTCATCTAAGGGTTGTAAGCCTGTTACTGTTTTTAGAGTCTTGATAGGTGTAGATTTCATAGCACCAGTAATGATACGGGCAGCTTGGTTCTGTTAATTTTGTCAAGGTGTTATTTGGAAGCCATAGTCCATGCCGTGACTCCATACTCTAGAACTGGTCTGACTATGTATAGTCTTTTCAAAATATTGCTGTCTACTCCCCAGTCCATTCCTGCCAATTTCTTCATATTAGTTCGTTTTCTGGCTTTTATCCTTGCTCTATCTGATTTTTCCAAGTCATTCTGCGATTCATGGTGACTCCAAGATATGTTGGGTTGTGGTCAATAGGAGTGTATGGTCTTTTATATTCAAGTTTGCAGAGAGTGATTTTCTTGAAAGGCTGAAAATTGTATATGTAGTTTTTCTTTCGTTGCTTGGTAAGAACCAAGTGTTCGTCCATTTTTCAAGTTCACGTAGGGCATCTTGCATCCTGTCTCCAGCCACCGACATACTTTCCTCGCGAGCCCATAACGCCAGATCATCTGTGCATATTGCTGAGTGTATCCTGGGTGGAATGTCCTTTACGATGTCATTTATGAAATCAAAAAGAGTGTTGTGGACAAGACTCCACCTTGAGGGACACCTTGTTCGATAGAGACCTTCTTACTTAGTTGACCTTGAACTTGTACTCTGGCCATTCTATCCTGAAGGTATTGAGAGACCCAATTGAATAAGCGACCCTGGATGCCAAGTCTAGAAAGCTTATTCTTTAAACCCTCTCGCCAAACCCTGTCAAAAGCCTTCTCCATGTCGACCCACACTTCCAGTGTGTGTTTCTTTTCTTGTAGAGCATCCTCTATTTCCTGTGCAATGTAGGTGACCGGATCCTCAGTTAATCTGTGCTGACGGAAGCCACTTTGTTGTGGTACGATTTGTTGTTTTGTCTCCAAATGCCACATAAGTCTTCTGTTAACCAGCCTTTCCATGAGTTTACTCAGGCAGCTCAGTAGACTAATTGGTCTATAGCTACTTGGGTTTAGTGGATCTTTTCCACACTTGAGGATGGGCACCATAAGAGCTTCTTTCCAGATTGCCGGCACATGACCTCTCTTCCAGCTAGCATTTATTATCCTTAGAAGCTGGCTCTTGGCTTTCTGCCCCAGAATTAGGAGCATTTCGTTGGAGATTCCATCTTTACCAGGGGAACTTTTGAGCTTCAATCTTTTGAGGGCAAAAACTAATTCAGTTGGGGTAAAGATGGTCATCTGATGTTCTTCTGGTGCTAAAGGCATGTGTTTTGCATCTTGGTTTTCCCACCTTGTAGCTTTCTGTTCTAAGATGATGTTAGATATTCATTTTATTTTTTCTTCTTTTCTTTCATGGGTAAGGTGTCGCAGTTTTCTTGTATGCTTTTCTTTATGCATTGCCATTTGGTTGTAACTTTCATCAGGATTTTCTCTGAGTAGAGTAACGTCGTGAAACTGAACTTTTATATTATTTCCGAATTGAGGGAGAGAAATGGGATTTTTATGGACTTTATTTTGTATATTATAACTCGCCGAGCAAAGACAAAGGCAATGTACAACACGTCAATACAAAAATCACCTTTCTCTCCCTCACTTCGGAAATAATATAAAAGTTCAGTTTCACGACATAACTCTAAAAAGTTCTTTCTCGCTTTGTCTTTGCACGGCGAGTTCCAATGTACAACACAAGTTAATAAGAAATCACCTTTCTCTACTTCATTTCAGAAATAATATAAAAGTTCAGTTTCACGACATTACTCTACTCTAACAAGTTCTTACTCACTTTGTCTTTGCTCGGCGAGCTACAATGTACAACACAAGTTAATAAGAAATCACCTTTCTCTCCTTCACTTCAGAAATTTACATTGTAACTCGCCGAACAAAGACAAAGCGAGAAAGAACTTGTTAGAGTAGAGTAATGTCATGAAACTGAACTTTTATATTATTTTTGGATTGAGTGAGAGAAATTTGATTTTTTTTTATTGACGTGTTGTACATTGTCTTTGACTTTGCTCGGCGAGGTACAACGTAGAACATAAGTCAATGAGAAATCACCTTCTTACTCGCCAGTATTGCTAACTGTTCATGTCAATTCCATTTATATTGTAACTCGCCAAGCAAAGACAAAGCGAGAAAGAACTTGTTAGAGTAGAGTAATGTCGTGAAACTGAACTTAATATAAAAGTTGAGCTTAAAATAAAATGAACAGAAGTAAGCAATACTGGCGGTGTAAGAAAGGTGATCTCCTATTGTGTTCTACATTGTAACTCGCCGAGCAAAGATAAAGGCAATGTACAACACGTCAATACAAAAATCACCTTTCCCTCCTTCACTCCAGAAGTAATATAAAAGTTCAGTTTAACGACATTATTATATAGAGTAGAGTAATAGTGAGAGAAATGTGATTTTTATGGACTTGTTTTGTACATTGTAACTCGCCGAGCAAAGGCAAATCGAGAAAGAACTTGTTAGAGTAAGTGATGTCATGAAACTGAACTTTTATATTATTTCTGGATTGAGAGAGAAATTTGACTTATGGACTTGTTTTGTACATTGTAACTCGCCAAGCAAAGGCAAAGCGAGTAAGTGAATGAAAGAACTTGTTAGAGTATGGAGTACATGTCATGAAACTGAACTTTTATATTATTTCTGGAATGAGAGAGAGAAACTTGTGATTTGTATGGAACTTTTGTATGTCATTGTATTACTGGCCAAGCAAAGCAAAGGCAAAGCGAGAAAGAACTTGTTAGAGTAGAGTAATGTCATGAAACTAAACTTTTATATTATTTCCGAAGTGAGGGAGAGAAATGTGATTTTTATGGACTTCAAAGGCAATGTACAAGTAGTATAGGTGGCAGTGAACCCTCCCTAAAAGTGCACGTGCATGCACCGAAAGACAATAGATTTGGCACCGATACTGCACGAAACGTGCACCAAAAAAAAAAAAAAATTTTTTTTTTGAATTCGCTATTTTTTCGAAATTGATTTTTTTTTTTTTGGTGGGGGGGGGGAATTTTTTTTTTTTTTTTGGTTCGTCAGTTTGTCGAAACGGTCTACTGTGTCTGAGAGATAAACGCAGGTAAATTCAAAAGATCGTGACGACTTATCGTGTGGGTACGGTGATCCGCTCTCGCGGTGTGGCGTGACGGTGATCGGCGCCTCGCTCGCGGTGTGCGTGAAACAGTATTTTAAAAGAGTATATTTGTGAAAGTAAAAATTCATAATTAGTTAAAAAAATATGTATTTGTGAAAGTAAACTCAGAATTATTAAAAATAAAAAAAAATTTAAAAAGTCTCCCACCAGGATTCGAACACGGGGTCTACTACGTGACAGGAGGCGACATGTAAAAAAAATGCTGACAAGCAATGACGTTGAAGGTTAGGTTGTCGAACGGTCTACTGTGTCTGAGATATTAACTCAGGTAAATTCAAAAGATCGGCCGTCAATCAGTCCGGCTCAGGATATTTCAGTTAACCAACTCAGGTAAAACCCCGATTGAAAAGAAAACGGACTTATGTTAAAAATAATAAAATATAAGGATGAAAAATCAATATTTTTAAAAACTTAAAATGAAGTGAAATTTAAAATATAGGCGATCGCGTAAATGATTGGGTCGCGGATCTCGCACTACATTTTTTTTTAGTGATCATGTGCCACCCTCAACAGTATCATCAACCCTTCATGTCCTATCATCATCATACCACACAAAGTTTCAAACCGATTATTATTCGGCGGCGGTGGGCATGTGAGGTGGAGGGGCGGGTATTAGGCGACAGGAGGCGACATGTAAAAAAATGCTGACAAGCAATGACGTTGAAGGGGTATTGTTAGGAAAAGGATTAGGTAAATACGACTAGCTCGCGGGCGGGAACGAGTTGGTTGGCACAGGTGTGTTATTTGGTGTTTATATTTATCGCTAACATCATGTGCCAGGATAGCGGTTCTTGGGGAAAGATTATTGGTCGTGTGTATTATCGCTACCAACATCATCATGTGTCGTGTAGTAAGGTGTGCTAATATTAAATAGTGACGCTCGCTCTTTCTCATTCAATGTAAAGCAAAACAAAATTCTATATTTCACAACTTTATTAATACATCATATACAGTATATTACTGTCCGGTTGCTGATAATTTTAACCGTCTGGGTTTCCTACACAACCGCCCTCCATTTTGACAAAACCTTGATCAAAGCTGGAATAGGTAATCGGTGACTTTGCTGAAACATCCTGGGCATCCATATTGGCTGCCGGATCTGTCGTCTGATTAACAAGAGTGAGGTTCCCTTGATTAACAAAGGGGGGCGTGTAGTCGATGAGATTCGGGTTAACAATAGATGGTATGTAGTTTTGGTGGTTAACGAGAGGCGGCGTGTAGTTGATCTGATTAACGAGAGGTGGCGTGTAGTTGATCTGGTTAACGAGAGGTGGTGTGTAGCTGATCTGGTTAACAACAGGCGGTGTGTAGTTGAGGTTAGCATAAGCGGTTAAAATTTCCTCTCGCATCTCGACTAACGTGATAAATTCCTCTCTCGATAGTGTTATCCCAGTTCTGGTAGGAAACTTCAAAAAACTATCACCGCTATATGTCCTTATATTTATCAATGGTCTGTTACGAAAAACACAAACCGAGACTGCCTTAATGCCATCTTTAGACAATGGAACTACAGTCTCATTTCCACGTGACATAAATATGTGCTGATCACTGACATCAAACGAAATTGGCGTATTCAAGCTACACGACTCCATATTCAAAGAAAAACAAACACAAACCACTTGGCAACAGACGCTGGTTATGTGTGTGCGTGTACACTGATCGACTGGGGTTTTTTGTACCCGTTACGTTTATCGGTTCGAGGACCGTCTATTTATAGTAGCTAACGTAATACGTTATCAGGCGTGGTAATCAGTCGTGTTGCGACATGTTCAGTGACCTCTGGAACTGACCCAATAGTGTGATGTGTGGGGAAATATGATGCGTGTAACAATTCGGTCTCAGGTAATGCGGCTTGAGCCTAGAAAACTCCTCCCCCCTGTAGTGTTTATATAGGTTGTGGATTTTAAAAATAGGTGTTAGTTGAAGAGGGGGGAAACCTCGCGCGCTGACCTAAAATCACTCGTTATTTTCGTCGGTGGTATAATCACTAAAGTTAGTAGCACTTGTGAGGATGGATCCCCGATGGAATCATCCCTTCACAGCTCTGATAGCCGGTCCTACCGGGTGTGGGAAAACGGTATTTGTGCAAAAGTTTATACAGAACCTTCACGAGCTAGCTGTCCCCGTACCGGATGAAGTTATATGGTGTTATGGGGAATGGCAATCGATATACGAGACTATGGGGTCAGTGAGATTTATCGAGGGTCTACCAGACGTCGATAAATTGGAAGGTGGTAAGAAGAGAAGACTGATCGTCATCGATGACTTGATGTCTGAGACGGACGAGCGGGTAACAAAATTATTCACCAAAGGTAGTCATCACAGAGATATTAGTGTGATGTACATTGTTCAAAATCTATTCGGAAAAAATAAAGAACATCGAACCATAAGTCTCGATTCACACTATTTAGTCCTTTTCAAGAACCCGAGAGACGGGAGTCAAATTATGAATCTCGGTAAACAAATGTACCCAGGTCAGGTGGGGTACCTCCAATATTAGTTTAAGGACGCGACAGCGACTCCTCACGGTTATTTGCTGGTCGATCTTCGCCAGGACACACCTGATAATCTTAGGTTGAGAACAAAAATATTTCCGGGGGAGAGACAAATCGTCTACGTGCCAAAGTAGAGAATCATGTGTGATGAAGCACTTAGACGGCACGGTGAAATGTTGAAATGTATGCGCGCCGCCTCGCCGAGCGGTTTAAGAGCCATATTAAAAACAGCCTCTCCCAAACTCATTAACTTTTTGTGCGAGTGTTGTCATAACATATTAAAAGGTAATGTTAGACTCACTCAGCGACAGAAGTGCGAGCTACGTCGACACAAGAACAAGTTGAGACTTCTCACTAAAAAGAAACCGAATCTTAAGCGGCGAAGAGAGATTCTACAAACCGGTGGGTTCATAGGTGCTTTGCTCCGTCCTATATTAAGTATTCTCGGTGGAGTACTAGGTGCGTAACAATGGCCAAAAAATTATTTTGATGGATCCTCGATTCCTCGAGGGTCTTAAACAGACTACTAGCACGTCGTATAGCCCACCCGAGGCGATCGGTGACAACTTGAGAGATTTAGATGATGAAATGCAACGTATCCTATTCCGCGATGATTTAGCACCCGCCGATAAGGCCAGAGTGTACCAACGTGCCCTGCATCAATATTTAAATAGATTGGAGCAGTATAAACGACGCTCATTGGGCTCGGTCGATCTCATTCAACACAACACGGCAACAGAAAAAACACCTTCCCCACCACCACCATCAATCGAGGTATCACCAGAGCAGACCAAGACACCACCACCACCAGCGGAAACCCAAAGGTAGGTAATGAAACCACTCCGCCCGTAACCACGTATAAACGGAGACCTAAAAAAAGAAAGAGCGGAATCCCAACACCAAAATGGGAACGGTGGAGAAAATATTGAGACGTCATTACTTTGACCCTAGTCGACCAGGGGCGTATAGTGGTGCAACGGCCCTGCAACGTAATACCAAACTGGGACTCGCAAAGATCAAACAATGGCTGAGTCATCAGGATACCTATACCCTTCATAAACCAATTCGTCGCAGATTTGAAAGGCGTCCCATTATAACGAGTGGCCCCCAACAGCAATATCAGGCAGACCTAATCGATTTGAGACATTTGAAGAAACACAACGACGGATATTCCTATTTGGTTTCTTGCGTGGACGTTTTCAGTAAATTCGCGTGGTCTGCACCGATACGAACCAAAACGGGGAAATCCTTAGTGGAAGCCGTCGGTAAGATATTTCTCGATGGGAAACCCGCGAGTTTTCAAACCGATAAGGGGTCAGAGTTTCTGAACAGAACATTTCAGAAATTCCTCGCTAACAACAACGTTCACTTTTTCACTACGCAGAACGAAGATATTAAGGCCGCCGTGGTGGAACGCTTTAATAGGACTCTGAAACAACGGATGTGGCGATATTTCACGAAATCCAATAAGTTGTCTTATGTCCGAGTCCTACCCGCCCTACTTCGAAGTTATAACCATTCGTATCACAGAAGTATACAAATGGCACCGGTCGACGTCAACGCAGACAATCAAGAACAGGTATGGAACACGTTGTATAATAGCAAACGCAACTTTAAATTTGAAAAACCCCTGTACAAGCCCGGTGATCGAGTTAGACTGGTCCTGGGCAGAGCCAATTTTAAAAAGGGTTATGCCCGGCTTGAACGGAGGAACTGTTTTCCATCAGTCGAGTAAACGAAACAAACCCCGTTACATATGTGTTGAAAGACGATAAGGGCGATGAGATAAACGGGTCATTCTACACACCGGAAATTCAAAAAGTTGGAGACAAACACGAGTACAGAATCGAGAGTATCATAACCGAGCGTCGCACATCCTTTGGGCGAAAAGAGAGTTTAGTCAAATGGTTTGGTTACGGTTCCTTATTTAACAGTTGGATACCGTCCAAGGACATTGTCATATACAAAAACTAGAGATGCGAGAAGAAGAAGAAGAAGTGGTAACTTTTGGTGGAGAGCCCGATTTGCGAGCCGTAAACTCGGGAGTGAGGAGAGACGGCGAACCACGCTGCTGTGGGTCGATGTTTGGGAAACTATCCCCCTACTTAGAACTTGTCTTTATTTGTCAAGTGGTAGTTATATATACAGTTGTAGCGGTCTCGCTGTTCAATCTGACCACCGAAAAGCCAGACGCGAAGGAGGGAAAACTGTGGATAGCCCTACTGAGCAGCTGTTTGGGTTACATGCTACCGAATCCAAACTTGGAGAGGCGACGGTGAAACGAGTGAAAAAAAAAAGTTTTTATGTCACCCTGCCCAGCAATGCATCTATGGAACTTTTTAAGGATAATAACCCCGGCCACTTTTTTGTTAAACTCCCTCAGACCATTGACATTTCGACGCAGTATGAGATCGCACTGGTGGAGATACAGTTTCCGCTAAATTATTTCAATGTAATAGAGGGTGATGTCTGGATTCGGTACGAATCTCTCGATAACGACGATATTTGCGACACTAGATTTTATTTCAACGTGACATTGGAGCCTGGGTTATACACGAAACTCGATGCGTTCAACGCGCCGATCATAAAAGCGGAGGATGAGTCGTACAGGGGAGTGAAAGGGAAAAAAATGAGATTCATTTACGCAAAAGAGGTGAATAAAGCCATCTTGAAACTTTACGAAAAAGGAGTCAGTGTTACCATAAGCGACACTTTGAAAAACATGTTAGCCTTCCCCACGACCTCAATATCAGACACGGCTCCCGATATCTTCAGCGTGGGTGTAATGGACTTGAAAGTGTTGCGAAGAATGTCTACGTCTACTGCGATCTCGTTTCCCCCAGACCGGTCGGGGATGTGATGGTGCCTCTCCTCAGGAGCGTGCCTGTTCTCAATAGAAATCACACCTCGGTGTTTCAGATCTACGATAAGCCTCACTACCTACCCCTGAGTAGATTTTCCTTCGATACCGTCGAAATCCTTTTAGCCAACGAACACGGAAAAACCATTCCATTCACCAGCGGGACGTCGGTGCTAACGGTACACTTTCGAGTCAAGAAGCATCTCGAGTTGGTATAATGGTGAAACACACTCCCCTTCATAGAGATGTTGAGTTATACGAAGACTTTTACTGTTGTCAGGCGGGCGATGGGATGCCCGTGTTTATAGGAGGTCGAAGTCAGAGCGGTCGAGGAATCGGTAGTTTCTTCGGTGGAATCGGGAGGGCTATTTTACCCTGGTTAAAAACCGGCGGTAAGGCCTTGCTCAGAGAAGGCTTGGGGACCGGTCTGCAGGTCGCACAGAACACATTAGCCGGGAAAAAATGTCGGTGAAGCTTTCAAAGAACGAGCTAAGGAGGCCGGTCAGCGGTTGCTACACGGGGCCGTAGACCACCTGCGTCATAACAACCAATCAGGAAGTGGTTTACGACAAAGCAGAAAGCGAGTTATGAAGTTACCTCCACCAGGAGAACCCGTTACGAAGAGGATAAAACCGACAGCTGGACGGTTCTCCCTTCATTCGGTGCACAACAGCGGGAAGAAGACGAAGACGAGGGTGGCAAAGGATATTTTCGACTAATAATGTCCCTCATTCACCCCAAATCGTGCGAATGTCTTCACTCTGGTTTGGATTTATTTAGCGTTCCACCCACACAGACATCTCTAGACTCTGTCCAGTTTATTGAAATTCGTCCGATCGCAGCTTTGTCGCATAGCGCACCGATAAAGTTTTTCATTTCTGGAAACAGCGAGGAGTATCTAGATCTTTTCAACACGTTTTTACATCTGCGGGTCAAGATCACCCTCCCGAATGGTGATAGTGTACCACCCGATGCTGAGGTAGGACCGGTCAACAATTATCTTCACAGTCTATTTTCACAAGTCGACGTATCGCTAAACGACACGTTGGTTACACCGTCGGAGAATACCTATCCTTTTAGAGCAGTGTTTGAGGCCACGCTAAATTACGGGGAGGATGCGAAAACGGGATACTTGACGGCAGCTCTGTTCTACAAAGACACAGCTGGCCACCATGACGATTTGAAAGAAAATGAGGGTTTTAAAACACGGCGCGATTTGACTTCGGGTAGTAAAGAGGTTGAAATGATGGGTCGTTTGCACTCTGATGTCTTTGTGAAGGATCGTTACATGTTAAACAGAGTCGATGTAAAGATAAAACTCACGCCCTCGAAGGATATGTTCAGCCTCGCGGCTCACGATAGCTCTGTGGGTTATAAAAGTGTTATCACCTACGCCGCGCTCGTGGTCAGGAAAGCTAAGCTAAACCCCGCGATTTCTCTGGCCCACGAAAATGCTCTCTTAAGCGGGAATGCGCGGTACCCGATCAAGAGGGTTACCATCAAGACATTTTCCATCGCTAGCGGGATGTTCTCCCACAGTCAAGACAATTTATTTTTGTCTCAAACACCGACCCGTATAGTGATAGGTCTGATTACGGCCAGTGCTTTTAATGGTGTTTATACAGCTAACCCGTTCAATTTTCAACACTTTGGTCTGATTTATATGAACCTGACGGTCGACGGGAAATGTATCTCGGGAAAGCCTCTAACTATGGACTTTGAACGAAATCAATACGCGAGAGCTTTCTTCGGCACAAATCTGGCCATGGGTCTGATTGGTAAAGACGCCGGGAATAACGTTGATTATAGAGAATTCAAGGACGGATACTGTCTTTTTGGTTTTGACCTCTCGTCCAGCCTACTGGACGGCTCCCATTTTGAGCTAGCCACAAGCGGACCCTTGTCGATAGAACTCAAGTTTGCCGCTCCCACAACAACTCCCCTACAAGTTATCGTCTACGCCGAGTTGGACTCGGTGCTCGAGGTGTCCAAGACAAGGCAGATTCTAACAGACTTCGCCGTTTGAGAGAGAAAAAAGAAGAATATGAACACGAGGGAGATTTACAACCTTTTGATGTCGGATATTTTCGTTCGACGTTGTTCCCTTGTTAGTGTCATTCCACGAAACCACTTACCGCCAAGCATCGACCCAACGGCGACCGCGGCCTTTGTCATAAACACCGACCCTTCCCACGAACCCGGTGAGCATTGGGTGGCCCTATTTTACAATGGTCTCGGCGAATGTGAGTATTTTGATTCCTACGGTTTGCCTCCCAGACACGTAGATATTTTAAACTTTTTAGAGCAAAACTCACACGTTCCATTCGTCTACAACCCGCGGGTGTTGCAAGATTTGTTTAGCAACACGTGCGGTCTATATTGTGTTTATTATATACTTCTTAAGTGTCGTGGCGCGAAACGTAACAGAATTCTCATGCCTTTTTCATCGAGACAGCACATAAACGACCGTATCATTATCGATTGCTCGCCCCGTGGATAATTCGGCTTCGAGGGGCCCGCGGATGCCCACATTCAACAACCGGACAGTAATATATATTTTCAAATATGTGTTGTATATTTGTTGTATTAATAATAATAAAGCTGTGAAATATAGAACGAATTTTGTTTGGGTTTACCATAAATGTGAGAGAGAGAGAGAGAGACAGAGAGAGCCAGAGAGAGAAATTCGCTGGTTGATACTTTGTGTAGCTTGATGATAGGCCATGAAGGGTGATGATGAGGGTGGCACATGATGATGATGATGTGTCACTAATAATCGGTTTGATACTTTGTGTGGTATGATGATGATAGGACATGAAGGGGTGTTGAGGGTGGCACATGATGATGATGATAGGACAAGAAGGGGTGATGATGCTGTTGAGGGTGGCACATGATGATGATGATAGGAAGGGGTGATGATGCTGTTGAGAGTGGCACATGATGATGTTGGTAGCGATAACACACGACCATTCAAGGCACATCGCCCCAAGTCCCCGCCCGCGAGCTACCCCCCGCGAGAGACGACCCCACAAGTTTTAGAACCGCTGTTGCCCGACCCCTTTTAGAACCGCTGTCCGATAACCGGCGAGCTGCGCCGATCACGCACCACGAGATAAGCCGTCACGCACCAACGCACACCACGAGCGACGCGCCGATCACGAGATAAGCCGTCACGCACCAACGCACACCACCAAGATAAGCCGATTACCGCCACGACCACCGAGATAATAAGCCGATTATCGGACTTTTGCACGGATTTGGTGCCAGTTTCGTGCAGTATCGGTGCCAAATCTATTGTCTTTCGGTGCATGCACGTGCACTTTTATGGTGGATTCACTGCCACCTATACTACTTGTACAACACGTCAATGCAAAAATCACCTTTCTCTCCCTCACTTCAGATATAATATAAAAGTTCAGTTTCACGACTATTCTACTCTAACAAATTCTGACTCGCATTGTCTTTGCTCGGCGAGTTCCAATGTACAACACAAGTTAATAAGAAATCACCTTTCTCTCCCTCACTTCAGAAATAATATAAAAGTTCAGTTTCACATTACTCTACTCTAACAAGTTCTTACTCACTTTGTCTTTGCTTGGCGAGTTACAATGTAAATTTCTGAAGTGAAGGAGAAAGGTGATTTCTTATTAACTTGTGTTGTAAATTGTAACTCGCCGAGCAAAGGCAAAGCGAGAAAGAACTTGTTAGAGTAGTAATGTCGCCAGTATTGCTATCTGTTCATGTCAGTTCCATTTACATTGTAACTCGTCGAGCAAAGACACAGTAAGAACTTGTTAGAGTAGAGTAACCTTGTGAAACTTAACTTTTATATTATTTCTGGAGTGAGGTAGAGAAAGATGATTTTTTTTATTGACGTGTCGTACTTTGACTTTGCTCGTCGAGTTACAATGAGAACACAACAATAAATCACCTTTCTTACTCGCCAGTATTGCTTGCTTCTGTTCATTTTATATTGTTCAACTTTTATAGTTCAGTTTCACGACATTACTCTACTCTAACAAGTTCTTTCTCTCTTTGCTCGGCGAGTAATAATGTACAAAATATAATCCATAAAATAGAAAAATTCCTCTCCCTCACTTTGGAAATAATATAAAAGTTCAGTTTCACGTGATTACTCTAAAAAGTTCTTTCTCGCTTTGTCTTTGCACGAGTTCCAATGTACAACACAAGTTAATAAGAAATCACCTTTCTCTACTTCACTTCAGAAATTTACATTGTAACTCGCCGAGCAAAGACTAAGCTAGAAAGAACTTGTTAGAGTAATGTCATGAAACTGAGCTTTTATATTATTTCTGGAATGAGAGAAATGTGATTTTTATGGACTTGTTTTGTACATTGTAACTCGCCAAGCAAAGGCAAAGCGAGAAAGAACTTGTCAGACTAGAGTAATGTCGTGAAACTTAACTTTTATATTATTTCTGGATTGAGTGAGAAAAATTTGATTTTTATGGTTTTGTACATTGTAATTCGCCAAGCAAAGACAAAGGCAATGTACAACACGGCAATACAAAAATCACCTTTCCCTCCTTCACTCCAGAAATAATATAAATGTTCAGTTTCACGACATTATTCTACTCTAACAAGTTCTTTCTCGCTTTGTCTTTGCTCGGCGAGTTACAGTGTACAACACAAGTTAATAGGAAATAACCTTTCTTCACTTCATTGTAACTCGCCGAGTAAAGACAATGTGAGTAAGAACTTGTTAGAGTAACGTTGTGAAACTGAACTTTTATATTATTTCTGAAGTGAGAAATTATTCATCAGTTGAGGCAACTCTCAATCAATCATTTCCGTTCTCCTGGTTTAGGATTTATGTGAATGACTTAACAGATCTGGACAGTTTAACGGTAAATCTAAATGGATCTGCCTCATGTAACAATAAATCAAGGTTTGTAAGTTCGCATGAGATTGATGTCTTTTGCTCTGGGGATGGTCTGATCAAGTTACGGATTGAAGGGGTGATAGTTGCAAATATCTGCATCATCTATATTTGGCGGGGGTCCGAATGTGGCTCTCAAATCATATCCAAATATTTCTTTGAACACTATTGTAGTCACCACACAAGCTACAATGGCACACATTAAGATTGAGTTCTCACCGAACATTTCGCAGGCCGTCTGTGCACTGACGGCGTGTGAGGTGCAAACATTTACAGACACCTATTGTCTTGACGGGCATACTTGGTCGTTTTGTGTAGTTGGTGTTGCAGAGGCTGCAACGTCTTTATCGGTACGTGTCACGGCAACTGTTCACATGGAATCTATGGACACGACTACTCAGTCTTGTCTTAGTGTCTGTCCTTTATGTGAGGAAAAATCCATAAAATGCATACTATGTAAGCATCCTGGCTACACCTGTAATGACACTTTTCCCGATGGTAATTTTGGGCTACAGTGCAAACAGACGTGTTCTGATGGCTGTGACATCATATGTTACTCGGAAAGTACAGACTGTACTCTCAAATGCCCAGAAAACTGTTTAAATGACACCTGTGAACAGTCAACCGGGAACTGTACATGCAAGTTAACGTTCTACGGGTCCGACTGCACTCTCAAATCTCCGGACAACTGTTTGAACGAAACCTGTGAATCGGGGCCTGCGTCTCGTATGTCGATGATTCACAAGTTAAGAAGAGTCTGCCGACTACAACAAACCCAAGCATATGGATTCCTTAATGTGTTTCTGTGCAGGACATGGTTCATTTCTTGGTGTTTTTCCGTGTAGCCATGGCTCATCTTGATGTGTTTCTGTCCTAGCCATAGCTAGTGTGTGTGTGCTGGTCATGGCTCCATATCTAGGTGTGTGTCATCTTTATGTGTGCATGGCTATGTCAGACATATCTCATATCTTTATGTGCATGTCTATATTGATGTGTGTCAGTGTTAGTCATGCCTCGTATCGCTGTGTGCATGTCTGTGTTTGTCGCATCTCATATCTCTGTGTGTGTATGTGACTCGGGCAGATGGTGCTCGTCAACCTGGGAGGGCCGACCATCTAAGGGCAGAATCCCCCTACAGAAAAGATCATCTGCTGCCTTGCAGGAAGATTAGCGACAATCAAAGGCTAAGGAAAGCTAACGTGAATAAAATGCTGGCTGAAATCGGATGCACTGGGCAGAACACAGTGCAATGTTTTAACAGGTGTTCAATCAGAGTGGATCTGGCGGGCTCTAATTGTGATGTTCTGTCTGTGGGGGCGATCAACACACTTAACCTGACAGCTGACTTCATGTGAGTCTGGGATCCTGCTCTGATTGAGTCCTGATCGCAGAAAGAGAGATTTCTGAAGTGGGGGCAGTGTACAACACGTCAATACAAAAATCACCTTTCTCTCCCTCACTTCAGAAATAATATAAAAGTTCAGTTTCACGACATTATTCTACTCTAACAAGTTCTTACTCACATTGTCTTTACTCGGCGTGTTATAATATACAAAATTGTCCATAAAAATATTATATATACATATCAGTATATCAACACCTACGAAAAGGTCAATATATAGAGCAAATAATATGGTTAACAAATGGAATCCTGAGAGCTGCTAAAGAATCCATTTCTAGAGGAGCAAGAAGAAACTACAAGCCATACTGGAGCAAGTAAATATAAAGACTAGAAGAGGAACTGGGCTCTGCCAGAGAACTAGCTGAAACATCATACAGCACAGAGAGCAACATTGCCTACAGCGCATACAGATGTGAGGTTATAATATCAGCAAGACCAAGCTGGATAGACAAAAAAGAGAACCTTAATCTAGACAAAAATGATATGGAAAGCTTTGAGCGACGAAAACAACTGCCGACTTTAAATATCATTAACACAGAATCAGAACATCCTCACAGTCAAGAGGGCAGCAAATCTACTGATAGACTTACAAAACATTAGTAGAATAAACATTCCAATAAAACATATTTCTAGATGCAAGACGGAAAATACAAAACACACGCCTTTAAGCACCAGAAGAGCATCACTCGATCCATCTTTACTCCAACTGACTTAGATGTTGCCCTCAAGGATTGAAGCTCAAAAGTACCCCTGGTAAAGATGGAATCTCCAACGAAATGCTCCTAAATTTTGGACAGAAAGTTGCCGACACTAACAGTAAACTCATGGAAAAGCTGGTTAACAAGAAGTCTTATGTTTCATTTGGAGACAAAACAACAAATCGTACCATAACAAAGTAGCTTCCGTCAGCACAGATCAACTGAAGACCTGGTCACTTACATCGCACAGGAAATAGAGGATACTCTACAAGAAAATAAACACCCTGGCAGATATGGGTCGACATGGAGAAGTCTTTTGATAGGGTTTGGCGAGAGGGTTTGAAGAACAAATTTTTTTTCCGGCACCAAAAATGGACGCTTCTTTGCGTTCGAACCATGATTTAACAATGTTGACTTTGCTTCTCTCCAATGGTTTGTCTTATTCTATTAGAGAATATCATGCTATCTGTTATCACAGCTTGTTGGCGGATTTTTAAAATGTAATCACGGGTTTGATAATAAATGTTTGCACACAGTTCGTTAACCATCGCTGTAGATCAAGTCTTTATTCTGCTGGCTTCGTTCGAGACCTTGGAAGCTAATGACCTAACTTGTGCAGACGGTTGGTTTGGGGCAAATTGCACGTTACAATATCACTGCTATAATGATTCAGTTTGTGACAAAACTACAGGGACATGCCCAAACAATGACAGCACGAATATTTCGTACCCGTAGTTTCGTAGTCGTAGTTTCGTCAGATCTCGTGTACAAACGCCCAACAATCTGAATCTACTTTCCTTTGTTTGATAACAACGACACCACATGTAATCCGGACACAAATTCTACATCAGTTGAGGCAACTCTCAACCAATCTTTGCCGTTCTCCTGGTTTAGGATTTATGTGAATGAACACAGATCCGGACAGTTTCAGGGTAAAACTAAATGGTTCTGCCTCATGTAACAATGAATCAATGTTTCTCATGGTGTGTCCGTGTTAATCACATCTTTATGTCATGGCTGTGACCCGGAAAGTACAGACTGTACGTGCAAGGAAACGTAATACGAATCAGACTGCACTCTCAAATGTCCGGACAACTGTTTTCAACGAAACCTGTGAACAGTTAATCGGGGCCTGCGTCTCGTATGTCAATGATTCCACGTTAAGAAGAGTCTGCCGACTACAACAAACCCAAGCATATGGATACCTGTTTCTGTGCTGGACATGGTTCATTTCTTGGTGTTTTTCCGTGAAGCCATGACTCTTGGTGTGTCATGTTAGTCATATCTTGATGTGTGTCAGTGTTAGTCATGCCTCGTATCGCTGTGTGCATGTCTGGGCTAGTGATATCTCATATCTTTGTGTGTGCATGTCTGTGTTAGTCACCTCTAGTGACTCGGGCAGATGGTGCTCGTAAACCTGGGAGGGCCGACCATCTAAGGGCATAATTCCCCTTACAGAAAAGACTGCTGCCTTGCAGGAAGATTGGGGCAATCAAAGGCTAAGGAAAGCGAACCTGAATAAAATGCTGGCTGAAATCGGATGCACTATCGCAGAGTGGATCTGGCAGACTGTGATGTTCTGTCTGTAGGGTCGATCAATTCACTTAAACAGACTGTCCATAACAGCTGTCTTCATGTGAGAGTCTGGAATCCTACTCTGATCCTGATCGCAGTGAGAGATAACGGCCATACAAGGTCACCTAAGTAAGAAGGTCTCTATCGAACAAGGCTTTGTTCTTGTCCCGAACACTCTTTTTAATTTTCATAAATGACTTTGTAACGGACATTCCACAATACACTCAGCAATATATGCATTAATTATATATATAATTATGGGCGTTATGGGCTCGCGAGGAAAGTATGTCGATGGCTGGACCTTTGCATTCAAGTTGCCCTAAGGTGAACTTGAAAAATGGACGAACACCTGACCAATCAACGAAAAAAAAACCACACAATTTTCAGCTTATCAAAAAATACTCTGCAAACTTGAAGATAAAAGACCATACACTCTATTGAGGGAGCCGCGATAGCGATACTTTTACTTTTTTTACAAAGGGAATGAGACACAAGATGCAGAAGACGATATAACAAGAAAACAAGAAAACAGAACAACAAAAGCTTTTTTGCAAGCTGTTTTAAGGTGAATTGGAGCTCAACAGTAGTTCTATTATTGGTCTGACCTCCATTTCTAAGACGGTCTCTCGATCGCTGCATAAAGTGTATTCGGTGTCTGATTAATTTAGGTTCTCCATTGCACTCCAAACATAGGTGTTCAGCAAGTCCCGCAAATCCAGCGACTAACGACTACACTAGTACAAGTACTAGTACACTAGTACAAGTAACGACTAACGAGTACACTACACTGCATAAATACTGCATTAAGTTTCTCATTTCTGGCTGTGCCCATCTTAATTCATCATCCGAAGAAGTGACGTAGATCTGTTTGTGTGTTTGTCGAAGTCCTGTGCTCTTCCCACATCTCGGAGGGCATTGTTGATGTCCGCCAGATTCATTGGTTGCCCGTCCTCAACGACAGCGCAGCTAGCCAACCTGTCCGCTCTTTTCCTCATACTCCCGCATGTCCAGGGACATAGACAAAGGTGACCTTACGTATTTTGGACTTGGACGTCATGGGACGCACCAAAATGGCAGCTTATTTATATTCGAGCTATGGACTAAGCAATGTTTACTTTGAATACCACGATAAATGTTATTGCAGCGATTTGGCAGATTTTTGAAAATGTATTCAGGGGTTTGGACATAAATGTTTGTTCACAGTTCGTTAACCTTCGCTGTAGATAAAGTCGTTAATTTGATGGCTTAGTTTGTGACATTGGTAGCTAAGGACCTAACTTGTGGAAACGGATGGCATTGGCAAGGATCATTTTGAATCTATGAAGTGGGCTCATTTTGTGTTTAACTCAAAAGCATATGTGCTTTTTAACCAAAGAACTTTTTTTTTGGGACTCAATGAAGATATCCCCGATGGAAGAATAAATTGTACTATTAGTCCCATAAATGATTCGCTTCCAGAGGTTTATGATGTAAACAAAGCAGCAGTTTTGTCATTGCAAGTGAATAATGTCCACACCTATAATTGGTCAGGATTGGGTAGCAGCAGCAGTTTTATAGCGAACACAGAAAACATCACAGGATTGTGCTGTTCTGAAACAGCTATGCCATGCTACCCTAGAATTGCCTTTAATGGGATTACTGTGACCACAAACCACTCTCCATGTGTGTGCCACGTATTTACACCCCTGAAAGAAATTCTGAATATAACAACATCATGTGCCGTCTGTGATATTAATGACCACATACCAGGAGCCTCCACTATGATTGATACAACTGTTGCACCAAGCACTTCATCAGCAAAGCCATATCTATGGAATGTTCATCTGACATTGTTCTTGAATGATGTCCAAGTTAATGAGACATCAGAATCGTGTGGCGGCAGCTACAAGAAGGGAGCGGAAAACATCATCAATTGTGTTTTTACTAACTACAGGTCATGTGGCTTCTGTTGGATTGGAAATGATAACTTACCACCACTGTGTGTCTATATGTTTGGAATTGGAGTCATCAATGATGGCCTAACATCATCAGGTGCTATGACGATCATCGTTTTCGGGAGGACGTGAACTCCCATGGTATATGGTGGATAGGCGGTAGGAACCATTGAAGGCTATGTCTGAAAAGTGTTCCTTCTTGCAGTTTCCTCATATTCCAAGTCCGGCTTGTTGCAGGAGCTACTGAGTTAAGTGCTCTGTGCACACCGTGAGCTGTGTGTCTCATCCGTTTTGATCCTGCTTCGATATCCCGCTTGTTTACGATGAATGATGATATCGTATGACAGGGAACAGTTGGCTGTGTTCACTTTCTGCGTGGTTTCGCCTTATGTCTTTTGGCGTGTGCTCAGACTGCTACGATGGGGACTACAGTTACCTTTCTTTGTTTGGGAGATGAGTTAGTAATTCGGATGATTCCACTGGCACGGGCGGTTGAGCAATTATGGATTTTAATTCGTTTGCTGTGATACCGGGGCCTTCCATAACCAATAACCAATAACCAGAACATCCTCAAGGTCAAGAGGGCAGCAAATCTACTGATAGACTTACAAAACATTAGTAGAATAAACATTCCAATAAAACATATTTCTAGATGCAAGACGGAAAATACAAAACACACGCCTTTAAGCACCAGAAGAGCATCACTCGATCCATCTTTACTCCAACTGACTTAGATGTTGCCCTCAAGGATTGAAGCTCAAAAGTACCCCTGGTAAAGATGGAATCTCCAACGAAATGCTCCTAAATTTTGGACAGAAAGTTGCCGACACTAACAGTAAACTCATGGAAAAGCTGGTTAACAAGAAGTCTTATGTTTCATTTGGAGACAAAACAACAAATCGTACCACAACAAAGTAGCTTCCGTCAGCACAGATCAACTGAAGACCTGGTCACTTACATCGCACAGGAAATAGAGGATACTCTACAAGAAAATAAACACCCTGGCAGATATGGGTCGACATGGAGAAGTCTTTTGATAGGGTTTGGCGAGAGGGTTTGAAGAACAAATTTTTTTTCCGGCACCAAAAATGGACGCTTCTTTGCGTTCGAACCATGATTTAACAATGTTGACTTTGCTTCTCTCCAATGGTTTGTCTTATTCTATTAGAGAATATCATGCTATCTGTTATCACAGCTTGTTGGCGGATTTTTAAAATGTAATCACGGGTTTGATAATAAATGTTTGCACACAGTTCGTTAACCATCGCTGTAGATCAAGTCTTTATTCTGCTGGCTTCGTTCGAGACCTTGGAAGCTAATGACCTAACTTGTGCAGACGGTTGGTTTGGGGCAAATTGCACGTTACAATATCACTGCTATAATGATTCAGTTTGTGACAAAACTACAGGGACATGCCCAAACAATGACAGCACGAATATTTCGTACCCGTAGTTTCGTAGTCGTAGTTTCGTCAGATCTCGTGTACAAACGCCCAACAATCTGAATCTACTTTCCTTTGTTTGATAACAACGACACCACATGTAATCCGGACACAAATTCTACATCAGTTGAGGCAACTCTCAACCAATCTTTGCCGTTCTCCTGGTTTAGGATTTATGTGAATGAACACAGATCCGGACAGTTTCAGGGTAAAACTAAATGGTTCTGCCTCATGTAACAATGAATCAAGGTTTCTCATGGTGTGTCCGTGTTAATCACATCTTTATGTCATGGCTGTGACCCGGAAAGTACAGACTGTACGTGCAAGGAAACGTAATACGAATCAGACTGCACTCTCAAATGTCCGGACAACTGTTTTCAACGAAACCTGTGAACAGTTAATCGGGGCCTGCGTCTCGTATGTCAATGATTCCACGTTAAGAAGAGTCTGCCGACTACAACAAACCCAAGCATATGGATACCTGTTTCTGTGCTGGACATGGTTCATTTCTTGGTGTTTTTCCGTGAAGCCATGACTCTTGGTGTGTCATGTTAGTCATATCTTGATGTGTGTCAGTGTTAGTCATGCCTCGTATCGCTGTGTGCATGTCTGGGCTAGTGATATCTCATATCTTTGTGTGTGCATGTCTGTGTTAGTCACCTCTAGTGACTCGGGCAGATGGTGCTCGTAAACCTGGGAGGGCCGACCATCTAAGGGCATAATTCCCCTTACAGAAAAGACTGCTGCCTTGCAGGAAGATTGGGGCAATCAAAGGCTAAGGAAAGCGAACCTGAATAAAATGCTGGCTGAAATCGGATGCACTATCGCAGAGTGGATCTGGCAGACTGTGATGTTCTGTCTGTAGGGTCGATCAATTCACTTAAACAGACTGTCCATAACAGCTGTCTTCATGTGAGAGTCTGGAATCCTACTCTGATCCTGATCGCAGTGAGAGATAACGGCCATACAAGGTCACCTAAGTAAGAAGGTCTCTATCGAACAAGGCTTTGTTCTTGTCCCGAACACTCTTTTTAATTTTCATAAATGACTTTGTAACGGACATTCCACAATACACTCAGCAATATATGCATTAATTATATATATAATTATGGGCGTTATGGGCTCGCGAGGAAAGTATGTCGATGGCTGGACCTTTGCATTCAAGTTGCCCTAAGGTGAACTTGAAAAATGGACGAACACCTGACCAATCAACGAAAAAAAACACACAATTTTCAGCTTATCAAAAAATACTCTGCAAACTTGAAGATAAAAGACCATACACTCTATTGAGGGAGCCGCGATAGCGATACTTTTACTTTTTTTACAAAGGGAATGAGACACAAGATGCAGAAGACGATATAACAAGAAAACAAGAAAACAGAACAACAAAAGCTTTTTTGCAAGCTGTTTTAAGGTGAATTGGAGCTCAACAGTAGTTCTATTATTGGTCTGACCTCCATTTCTAAGACGGTCTCTCGATCGCTGCATAAAGTGTATTCGGTGTCTGATTAATTTAGGTTCTCCATTGCACTCCAAACATAGGTGTTCAGCAAGTCCCGCAAATCCAGCGACTAACGACTACACTAGTACAAGTACTAGTACACTAGTACAAGTAACGACTAACGAGTACACTACACTGCATAAATACTGCATTAAGTTTCTCATTTCTGGCTGTGCCCATCTTAATTCATCATCCGAAGAAGTGACGTAGATCTGTTTGTGTGTTTGTCGAAGTCCTGTGCTCTTCCCACATCTCGGAGGGCATTGTTGATGTCCGCCAGATTCATTGGTTGCCCGTCCTCAACGACAGCGCAGCTAGCCAACCTGTCCGCTCTTTTCCTCATACTCCCGCATGTCCAGGGACATAGACAAAGGTGACCTTACGTATTTTGGACTTGGACGTCATGGGACGCACCAAAATGGCAGCTTATTTATATTCGAGCTATGGACTAAGCAATGTTTACTTTGAATACCACGATAAATGTTATTGCAGCGATTTGGCAGATTTTTGAAAATGTATTCAGGGGTTTGGACATAAATGTTTGTTCACAGTTCGTTAACCTTCGCTGTAGATAAAGTCGTTAATTTGATGGCTTAGTTTGTGACATTGGTAGCTAAGGACCTAACTTGTGGAAACGGATGGCATTGGCAAGGATCATTTTGAATCTATGAAGTGGGCTCATTTTGTGTTTAACTCAAAAGCATATGTGCTTTTTAACCAAAGAACTTTTTTTTGGGACTCAATGAAGATATCCCCGATGGAAGAATAAATTGTACTATTAGTCCCATAAATGATTCGCTTCCAGAGGTTTATGATGTAAACAAAGCAGCAGTTTTGTCATTGCAAGTGAATAATGTCCACACCTATAATTGGTCAGGATTGGGTAGCAGCAGCAGTTTTATAGCGAACACAGAAAACATCACAGGATTGTGCTGTTCTGAAACAGCTATGCCATGCTACCCTAGAATTGCCTTTAATGGGATTACTGTGACCACAAACCACTCTCCATGTGTGTGCCACGTATTTACACCCCTGAAAGAAATTCTGAATATAACAACATCATGTGCCGTCTGTGATATTAATGACCACATACCAGGAGCCTCCACTATGATTGATACAACTGTTGCACCAAGCACTTCATCAGCAAAGCCATATCTATGGAATGTTCATCTGACATTGTTCTTGAATGATGTCCAAGTTAATGAGACATCAGAATCGTGTGGCGGCAGCTACAAGAAGGGAGCGGAAAACATCATCAATTGTGTTTTTACTAACTACAGGTCATGTGGCTTCTGTTGGATTGGAAATGATAACTTACCACCACTGTGTGTCTATATGTTTGGAATTGGAGTCATCAATGATGGCCTAACATCATCAGGTGCTATGACGATCATCGTTTTCGGGAGGACGTGAACTCCCATGGTATATGGTGGATAGGCGGTAGGAACCATTGAAGGCTATGTCTGAAAAGTGTTCCTTCTTGCAGTTTCCTCATATTCCAAGTCCGGCTTGTTGCAGGAGCTACTGAGTTAAGTGCTCTGTGCACACCGTGAGCTGTGTGTCTCATCCGTTTTGATCCTGCTTCGATATCCCGCTTGTTTACGATGAATGATGATATCGTATGACAGGGAACAGTTGGCTGTGTTCACTTTCTGCGTGGTTTCGCCTTATGTCTTTTGGCGTGTGCTCAGACTGCTACGATGGGGACTACAGTTACCTTTCTTTGTTTGGGAGATGAGTTAGTAATTCGGATGATTCCACTGGCACGGGCGGTTGAGCAATTATGGATTTTAATTCGTTTGCTGTGATACCGGGGCCTTCCATAACCAATAACCAATAACCAGAACATCCTCAAGGTCAAGAGGGCAGCAAATCTACTGATAGACTTACAAAACATTAGTAGAATAAACATTCCAATAAAACATATTTCTAGATGCAAGACGGAAAATACAAAACACACGCCTTTAAGCACCAGAAGAGCATCACTCGATCCATCTTTACTCCAACTGACTTAGATGTTGCCCTCAAGGATTGAAGCTCAAAAGTACCCCTGGTAAAGATGGAATCTCCAACGAAATGCTCCTAAATTTTGGACAGAAAGTTGCCGACACTAACAGTAAACTCATGGAAAAGCTGGTTAACAAGAAGTCTTATGTTTCATTTGGAGACAAAACAACAAATCGTACCACAACAAAGTAGCTTCCGTCAGCACAGATCAACTGAAGACCTGGTCACTTACATCGCACAGGAAATAGAGGATACTCTACAAGAAAATAAACACCCTGGCAGATATGGGTCGACATGGAGAAGTCTTTTGATAGGGTTTGGCGAGAGGGTTTGAAGAACAAATTTTTTTTCCGGCACCAAAAATGGACGCTTCTTTGCGTTCGAACCATGATTTAACAATGTTGACTTTGCTTCTCTCCAATGGTTTGTCTTATTCTATTAGAGAATATCATGCTATCTGTTATCACAGCTTGTTGGCGGATTTTTAAAATGTAATCACGGGTTTGATAATAAATGTTTGCACACAGTTCGTTAACCATCGCTGTAGATCAAGTCTTTATTCTGCTGGCTTCGTTCGAGACCTTGGAAGCTAATGACCTAACTTGTGCAGACGGTTGGTTTGGGGCAAATTGCACGTTACAATATCACTGCTATAATGATTCAGTTTGTGACAAAACTACAGGGACATGCCCAAACAATGACAGCACGAATATTTCGTACCCGTAGTTTCGTAGTCGTAGTTTCGTCAGATCTCGTGTACAAACGCCCAACAATCTGAATCTACTTTCCTTTGTTTGATAACAACGACACCACATGTAATCCGGACACAAATTCTACATCAGTTGAGGCAACTCTCAACCAATCTTTGCCGTTCTCCTGGTTTAGGATTTATGTGAATGAACACAGATCCGGACAGTTTCAGGGTAAAACTAAATGGTTCTGCCTCATGTAACAATGAATCAAGGTTTCTCATGGTGTGTCCGTGTTAATCACATCTTTATGTCATGGCTGTGACCCGGAAAGTACAGACTGTACGTGCAAGGAAACGTAATACGAATCAGACTGCACTCTCAAATGTCCGGACAACTGTTTTCAACGAAACCTGTGAACAGTTAATCGGGGCCTGCGTCTCGTATGTCAATGATTCCACGTTAAGAAGAGTCTGCCGACTACAACAAACCCAAGCATATGGATACCTGTTTCTGTGCTGGACATGGTTCATTTCTTGGTGTTTTTCCGTGAAGCCATGACTCTTGGTGTGTCATGTTAGTCATATCTTGATGTGTGTCAGTGTTAGTCATGCCTCGTATCGCTGTGTGCATGTCTGGGCTAGTGATATCTCATATCTTTGTGTGTGCATGTCTGTGTTAGTCACCTCTAGTGACTCGGGCAGATGGTGCTCGTAAACCTGGGAGGGCCGACCATCTAAGGGCATAATTCCCCTTACAGAAAAGACTGCTGCCTTGCAGGAAGATTGGGGCAATCAAAGGCTAAGGAAAGCGAACCTGAATAAAATGCTGGCTGAAATCGGATGCACTATCGCAGAGTGGATCTGGCAGACTGTGATGTTCTGTCTGTAGGGTCGATCAATTCACTTAAACAGACTGTCCATAACAGCTGTCTTCATGTGAGAGTCTGGAATCCTACTCTGATCCTGATCGCAGTGAGAGATAACGGCCATACAAGGTCACCTAAGTAAGAAGGTCTCTATCGAACAAGGCTTTGTTCTTGTCCCGAACACTCTTTTTAATTTTCATAAATGACTTTGTAACGGACATTCCACAATACACTCAGCAATATATGCATTAATTATATATATAATTATGGGCGTTATGGGCTCGCGAGGAAAGTATGTCGATGGCTGGACCTTTGCATTCAAGTTGCCCTAAGGTGAACTTGAAAA
This sequence comes from Megaustenia siamemsis, assembly GCA_032433765.1. NCBI lineage: Eukaryota > Metazoa > Mollusca > Gastropoda > Stylommatophora > Ariophantidae > Megaustenia > Megaustenia siamemsis. Next base: position 9,775,501 of record JAVIAB010000026.1, on the reverse strand, counting down.
ATGGACGAACACCTGACCAATCAACGAAAAAAAAACACACAATTTTCAGCTTATCAAAAAATACTCTGCAAACTTGAAGATAAAAGACCATACACTCTATTGAGGGAGCCGCGATAGCGATACTTTTACTTTTTTTACAAAGGGAATGAGACACAAGATGCAGAAGACGATATAACAAGAAAACAAGAAAACAGAACAACAAAAGCTTTTTTGCAAGCTGTTTTAAGGTGAATTGGAGCTCAACAGTAGTTCTATTATTGGTCTGACCTCCATTTCTAAGACGGTCTCTCGATCGCTGCATAAAGTGTATTCGGTGTCTGATTAATTTAGGTTCTCCATTGCACTCCAAACATAGGTGTTCAGCAAGTCCCGCAAATCCAGCGACTAACGACTACACTAGTACAAGTACTAGTACACTAGTACAAGTAACGACTAACGAGTACACTACACTGCATAAATACTGCATTAAGTTTCTCATTTCTGGCTGTGCCCATCTTAATTCATCATCCGAAGAAGTGACGTAGATCTGTTTGTGTGTTTGTCGAAGTCCTGTGCTCTTCCCACATCTCGGAGGGCATTGTTGATGTCCGCCAGATTCATTGGTTGCCCGTCCTCAACGACAGCGCAGCTAGCCAACCTGTCCGCTCTTTTCCTCATACTCCCGCATGTCCAGGGACATAGACAAAGGTGACCTTACGTATTTTGGACTTGGACGTCATGGGACGCACCAAAATGGCAGCTTATTTATATTCGAGCTATGGACTAAGCAATGTTTACTTTGAATACCACGATAAATGTTATTGCAGCGATTTGGCAGATTTTTGAAAATGTATTCAGGGGTTTGGACATAAATGTTTGTTCACAGTTCGTTAACCTTCGCTGTAGATAAAGTCGTTAATTTGATGGCTTAGTTTGTGACATTGGTAGCTAAGGACCTAACTTGTGGAAACGGATGGCATTGGCAAGGATCATTTTGAATCTATGAAGTGGGCTCATTTTGTGTTTAACTCAAAAGCATATGTGCTTTTTAACCAAAGAACTTTTTTTTTGGGACTCAATGAAGATATCCCCGATGGAAGAATAAATTGTACTATTAGTCCCATAAATGATTCGCTTCCAGAGGTTTATGATGTAAACAAAGCAGCAGTTTTGTCATTGCAAGTGAATAATGTCCACACCTATAATTGGTCAGGATTGGGTAGCAGCAGCAGTTTTATAGCGAACACAGAAAACATCACAGGATTGTGCTGTTCTGAAACAGCTATGCCATGCTACCCTAGAATTGCCTTTAATGGGATTACTGTGACCACAAACCACTCTCCATGTGTGTGCCACGTATTTACACCCCTGAAAGAAATTCTGAATATAACAACATCATGTGCCGTCTGTGATATTAATGACCACATACCAGGAGCCTCCACTATGATTGATACAACTGTTGCACCAAGCACTTCATCAGCAAAGCCATATCTATGGAATGTTCATCTGACATTGTTCTTGAATGATGTCCAAGTTAATGAGACATCAGAATCGTGTGGCGGCAGCTACAAGAAGGGAGCGGAAAACATCATCAATTGTGTTTTTACTAACTACAGGTCATGTGGCTTCTGTTGGATTGGAAATGATAACTTACCACCACTGTGTGTCTATATGTTTGGAATTGGAGTCATCAATGATGGCCTAACATCATCAGGTGCTATGACGATCATCGTTTTCGGGAGGACGTGAACTCCCATGGTATATGGTGGATAGGCGGTAGGAACCATTGAAGGCTATGTCTGAAAAGTGTTCCTTCTTGCAGTTTCCTCATATTCCAAGTCCGGCTTGTTGCAGGAGCTACTGAGTTAAGTGCTCTGTGCACACCGTGAGCTGTGTGTCTCATCCGTTTTGATCCTGCTTCGATATCCCGCTTGTTTACGATGAATGATGATATCGTATGACAGGGAACAGTTGGCTGTGTTCACTTTCTGCGTGGTTTCGCCTTATGTCTTTTGGCGTGTGCTCAGACTGCTACGATGGGGACTACAGTTACCTTTCTTTGTTTGGGAGATGAGTTAGTAATTCGGATGATTCCACTGGCACGGGCGGTTGAGCAATTATGGATTTTAATTCGTTTGCTGTGATACCGGGGCCTTCCATAACCAATAACCAATAACCAGAACATCCTCAAGGTCAAGAGGGCAGCAAATCTACTGATAGACTTACAAAACATTAGTAGAATAAACATTCCAATAAAACATATTTCTAGATGCAAGACGGAAAATACAAAACACACGCCTTTAAGCACCAGAAGAGCATCACTCGATCCATCTTTACTCCAACTGACTTAGATGTTGCCCTCAAGGATTGAAGCTCAAAAGTACCCCTGGTAAAGATGGAATCTCCAACGAAATGCTCCTAAATTTTGGACAGAAAGTTGCCGACACTAACAGTAAACTCATGGAAAAGCTGGTTAACAAGAAGTCTTATGTTTCATTTGGAGACAAAACAACAAATCGTACCACAACAAAGTAGCTTCCGTCAGCACAGATCAACTGAAGACCTGGTCACTTACATCGCACAGGAAATAGAGGATACTCTACAAGAAAATAAACACCCTGGCAGATATGGGTCGACATGGAGAAGTCTTTTGATAGGGTTTGGCGAGAGGGTTTGAAGAACAAATTTTTTTTCCGGCACCAAAAATGGACGCTTCTTTGCGTTCGAACCATGATTTAACAATGTTGACTTTGCTTCTCTCCAATGGTTTGTCTTATTCTATTAGAGAATATCATGCTATCTGTTATCACAGCTTGTTGGCGGATTTTTAAAATGTAATCACGGGTTTGATAATAAATGTTTGCACACAGTTCGTTAACCATCGCTGTAGATCAAGTCTTTATTCTGCTGGCTTCGTTCGAGACCTTGGAAGCTAATGACCTAACTTGTGCAGACGGTTGGTTTGGGGCAAATTGCACGTTACAATATCACTGCTATAATGATTCAGTTTGTGACAAAACTACAGGGACATGCCCAAACAATGACAGCACGAATATTTCGTACCCGTAGTTTCGTAGTCGTAGTTTCGTCAGATCTCGTGTACAAACGCCCAACAATCTGAATCTACTTTCCTTTGTTTGATAACAACGACACCACATGTAATCCGGACACAAATTCTACATCAGTTGAGGCAACTCTCAACCAATCTTTGCCGTTCTCCTGGTTTAGGATTTATGTGAATGAACACAGATCCGGACAGTTTCAGGGTAAAACTAAATGGTTCTGCCTCATGTAACAATGAATCAAGGTTTCTCATGGTGTGTCCGTGTTAATCACATCTTTATGTCATGGCTGTGACCCGGAAAGTACAGACTGTACGTGCAAGGAAACGTAATACGAATCAGACTGCACTCTCAAATGTCCGGACAACTGTTTTCAACGAAACCTGTGAACAGTTAATCGGGGCCTGCGTCTCGTATGTCAATGATTCCACGTTAAGAAGAGTCTGCCGACTACAACAAACCCAAGCATATGGATACCTGTTTCTGTGCTGGACATGGTTCATTTCTTGGTGTTTTTCCGTGAAGCCATGACTCTTGGTGTGTCATGTTAGTCATATCTTGATGTGTGTCAGTGTTAGTCATGCCTCGTATCGCTGTGTGCATGTCTGGGCTAGTGATATCTCATATCTTTGTGTGTGCATGTCTGTGTTAGTCACCTCTAGTGACTCGGGCAGATGGTGCTCGTAAACCTGGGAGGGCCGACCATCTAAGGGCATAATTCCCCTTACAGAAAAGACTGCTGCCTTGCAGGAAGATTGGGGCAATCAAAGGCTAAGGAAAGCGAACCTGAATAAAATGCTGGCTGAAATCGGATGCACTATCGCAGAGTGGATCTGGCAGACTGTGATGTTCTGTCTGTAGGGTCGATCAATTCACTTAAACAGACTGTCCATAACAGCTGTCTTCATGTGAGAGTCTGGAATCCTACTCTGATCCTGATCGCAGTGAGAGATAACGGCCATACAAGGTCACCTAAGTAAGAAGGTCTCTATCGAACAAGGCTTTGTTCTTGTCCCGAACACTCTTTTTAATTTTCATAAATGACTTTGTAACGGACATTCCACAATACACTCAGCAATATATGCATTAATTATATATATAATTATGGGCGTTATGGGCTCGCGAGGAAAGTATGTCGATGGCTGGACCTTTGCATTCAAGTTGCCCTAAGGTGAACTTGAAAAATGGACGAACACCTGACCAATCAACGAAAAAAAAACACACAATTTTCAGCTTATCAAAAAATACTCTGCAAACTTGAAGATAAAAGACCATACACTCTATTGAGGGAGCCGCGATAGCGATACTTTTACTTTTTTTACAAAGGGAATGAGACACAAGATGCAGAAGACGATATAACAAGAAAACAAGAAAACAGAACAACAAAAGCTTTTTTGCAAGCTGTTTTAAGGTGAATTGGAGCTCAACAGTAGTTCTATTATTGGTCTGACCTCCATTTCTAAGACGGTCTCTCGATCGCTGCATAAAGTGTATTCGGTGTCTGATTAATTTAGGTTCTCCATTGCACTCCAAACATAGGTGTTCAGCAAGTCCCGCAAATCCAGCGACTAACGACTACACTAGTACAAGTACTAGTACACTAGTACAAGTAACGACTAACGAGTACACTACACTGCATAAATACTGCATTAAGTTTCTCATTTCTGGCTGTGCCCATCTTAATTCATCATCCGAAGAAGTGACGTAGATCTGTTTGTGTGTTTGTCGAAGTCCTGTGCTCTTCCCACATCTCGGAGGGCATTGTTGATGTCCGCCAGATTCATTGGTTGCCCGTCCTCAACGACAGCGCAGCTAGCCAACCTGTCCGCTCTTTTCCTCATACTCCCGCATGTCCAGGGACATAGACAAAGGTGACCTTACGTATTTTGGACTTGGACGTCATGGGACGCACCAAAATGGCAGCTTATTTATATTCGAGCTATGGACTAAGCAATGTTTACTTTGAATACCACGATAAATGTTATTGCAGCGATTTGGCAGATTTTTGAAAATGTATTCAGGGGTTTGGACATAAATGTTTGTTCACAGTTCGTTAACCTTCGCTGTAGATAAAGTCGTTAATTTGATGGCTTAGTTTGTGACATTGGTAGCTAAGGACCTAACTTGTGGAAACGGATGGCATTGGCAAGGATCATTTTGAATCTATGAAGTGGGCTCATTTTGTGTTTAACTCAAAAGCATATGTGCTTTTTAACCAAAGAACTTTTTTTTGGGACTCAATGAAGATATCCCCGATGGAAGAATAAATTGTACTATTAGTCCCATAAATGATTCGCTTCCAGAGGTTTATGATGTAAACAAAGCAGCAGTTTTGTCATTGCAAGTGAATAATGTCCACACCTATAATTGGTCAGGATTGGGTAGCAGCAGCAGTTTTATAGCGAACACAGAAAACATCACAGGATTGTGCTGTTCTGAAACAGCTATGCCATGCTACCCTAGAATTGCCTTTAATGGGATTACTGTGACCACAAACCACTCTCCATGTGTGTGCCACGTATTTACACCCCTGAAAGAAATTCTGAATATAACAACATCATGTGCCGTCTGTGATATTAATGACCACATACCAGGAGCCTCCACTATGATTGATACAACTGTTGCACCAAGCACTTCATCAGCAAAGCCATATCTATGGAATGTTCATCTGACATTGTTCTTGAATGATGTCCAAGTTAATGAGACATCAGAATCGTGTGGCGGCAGCTACAAGAAGGGAGCGGAAAACATCATCAATTGTGTTTTTACTAACTACAGGTCATGTGGCTTCTGTTGGATTGGAAATGATAACTTACCACCACTGTGTGTCTATATGTTTGGAATTGGAGTCATCAATGATGGCCTAACATCATCAGGTGCTATGACGATCATCGTTTTCGGGAGGACGTGAACTCCCATGGTATATGGTGGATAGGCGGTAGGAACCATTGAAGGCTATGTCTGAAAAGTGTTCCTTCTTGCAGTTTCCTCATATTCCAAGTCCGGCTTGTTGCAGGAGCTACTGAGTTAAGTGCTCTGTGCACACCGTGAGCTGTGTGTCTCATCCGTTTTGATCCTGCTTCGATATCCCGCTTGTTTACGATGAATGATGATATCGTATGACAGGGAACAGTTGGCTGTGTTCACTTTCTGCGTGGTTTCGCCTTATGTCTTTTGGCGTGTGCTCAGACTGCTACGATGGGGACTACAGTTACCTTTCTTTGTTTGGGAGATGAGTTAGTAATTCGGATGATTCCACTGGCACGGGCGGTTGAGCAATTATGGATTTTAATTCGTTTGCTGTGATACCGGGGCCTTCCATAACCAATAACCAATAACCAGAACATCCTCAAGGTCAAGAGGGCAGCAAATCTACTGATAGACTTACAAAACATTAGTAGAATAAACATTCCAATAAAACATATTTCTAGATGCAAGACGGAAAATACAAAACACACGCCTTTAAGCACCAGAAGAGCATCACTCGATCCATCTTTACTCCAACTGACTTAGATGTTGCCCTCAAGGATTGAAGCTCAAAAGTACCCCTGGTAAAGATGGAATCTCCAACGAAATGCTCCTAAATTTTGGACAGAAAGTTGCCGACACTAACAGTAAACTCATGGAAAAGCTGGTTAACAAGAAGTCTTATGTTTCATTTGGAGACAAAACAACAAATCGTACCACAACAAAGTAGCTTCCGTCAGCACAGATCAACTGAAGACCTGGTCACTTACATCGCACAGGAAATAGAGGATACTCTACAAGAAAATAAACACCCTGGCAGATATGGGTCGACATGGAGAAGTCTTTTGATAGGGTTTGGCGAGAGGGTTTGAAGAACAAATTTTTTTTCCGGCACCAAAAATGGACGCTTCTTTGCGTTCGAACCATGATTTAACAATGTTGACTTTGCTTCTCTCCAATGGTTTGTCTTATTCTATTAGAGAATATCATGCTATCTGTTATCACAGCTTGTTGGCGGATTTTTAAAATGTAATCACGGGTTTGATAATAAATGTTTGCACACAGTTCGTTAACCATCGCTGTAGATCAAGTCTTTATTCTGCTGGCTTCGTTCGAGACCTTGGAAGCTAATGACCTAACTTGTGCAGACGGTTGGTTTGGGGCAAATTGCACGTTACAATATCACTGCTATAATGATTCAGTTTGTGACAAAACTACAGGGACATGCCCAAACAATGACAGCACGAATATTTCGTACCCGTAGTTTCGTAGTCGTAGTTTCGTCAGATCTCGTGTACAAACGCCCAACAATCTGAATCTACTTTCCTTTGTTTGATAACAACGACACCACATGTAATCCGGACACAAATTCTACATCAGTTGAGGCAACTCTCAACCAATCTTTGCCGTTCTCCTGGTTTAGGATTTATGTGAATGAACACAGATCCGGACAGTTTCAGGGTAAAACTAAATGGTTCTGCCTCATGTAACAATGAATCAAGGTTTCTCATGGTGTGTCCGTGTTAATCACATCTTTATGTCATGGCTGTGACCCGGAAAGTACAGACTGTACGTGCAAGGAAACGTAATACGAATCAGACTGCACTCTCAAATGTCCGGACAACTGTTTTCAACGAAACCTGTGAACAGTTAATCGGGGCCTGCGTCTCGTATGTCAATGATTCCACGTTAAGAAGAGTCTGCCGACTACAACAAACCCAAGCATATGGATACCTGTTTCTGTGCTGGACATGGTTCATTTCTTGGTGTTTTTCCGTGAAGCCATGACTCTTGGTGTGTCATGTTAGTCATATCTTGATGTGTGTCAGTGTTAGTCATGCCTCGTATCGCTGTGTGCATGTCTGGGCTAGTGATATCTCATATCTTTGTGTGTGCATGTCTGTGTTAGTCACCTCTAGTGACTCGGGCAGATGGTGCTCGTAAACCTGGGAGGGCCGACCATCTAAGGGCATAATTCCCCTTACAGAAAAGACTGCTGCCTTGCAGGAAGATTGGGGCAATCAAAGGCTAAGGAAAGCGAACCTGAATAAAATGCTGGCTGAAATCGGATGCACTATCGCAGAGTGGATCTGGCAGACTGTGATGTTCTGTCTGTAGGGTCGATCAATTCACTTAAACAGACTGTCCATAACAGCTGTCTTCATGTGAGAGTCTGGAATCCTACTCTGATCCTGATCGCAGTGAGAGATAACGGCCATACAAGGTCACCTAAGTAAGAAGGTCTCTATCGAACAAGGCTTTGTTCTTGTCCCGAACACTCTTTTTAATTTTCATAAATGACTTTGTAACGGACATTCCACAATACACTCAGCAATATATGCATTAATTATATATATAATTATGGGCGTTATGGGCTCGCGAGGAAAGTATGTCGATGGCTGGACCTTTGCATTCAAGTTGCCCTAAGGTGAACTTGAAAAATGGACGAACACCTGACCAATCAACGAAAAAAAAACACACAATTTTCAGCTTATCAAAAAATACTCTGCAAACTTGAAGATAAAAGACCATACACTCTATTGAGGGAGCCGCGATAGCGATACTTTTACTTTTTTTACAAAGGGAATGAGACACAAGATGCAGAAGACGATATAACAAGAAAACAAGAAAACAGAACAACAAAAGCTTTTTTGCAAGCTGTTTTAAGGTGAATTGGAGCTCAACAGTAGTTCTATTATTGGTCTGACCTCCATTTCTAAGACGGTCTCTCGATCGCTGCATAAAGTGTATTCGGTGTCTGATTAATTTAGGTTCTCCATTGCACTCCAAACATAGGTGTTCAGCAAGTCCCGCAAATCCAGCGACTAACGACTACACTAGTACAAGTACTAGTACACTAGTACAAGTAACGACTAACGAGTACACTACACTGCATAAATACTGCATTAAGTTTCTCATTTCTGGCTGTGCCCATCTTAATTCATCATCCGAAGAAGTGACGTAGATCTGTTTGTGTGTTTGTCGAAGTCCTGTGCTCTTCCCACATCTCGGAGGGCATTGTTGATGTCCGCCAGATTCATTGGTTGCCCGTCCTCAACGACAGCGCAGCTAGCCAACCTGTCCGCTCTTTTCCTCATACTCCCGCATGTCCAGGGACATAGACAAAGGTGACCTTACGTATTTTGGACTTGGACGTCATGGGACGCACCAAAATGGCAGCTTATTTATATTCGAGCTATGGACTAAGCAATGTTTACTTTGAATACCACGATAAATGTTATTGCAGCGATTTGGCAGATTTTTGAAAATGTATTCAGGGGTTTGGACATAAATGTTTGTTCACAGTTCGTTAACCTTCGCTGTAGATAAAGTCGTTAATTTGATGGCTTAGTTTGTGACATTGGTAGCTAAGGACCTAACTTGTGGAAACGGATGGCATTGGCAAGGATCATTTTGAATCTATGAAGTGGGCTCATTTTGTGTTTAACTCAAAAGCATATGTGCTTTTTAACCAAAGAACTTTTTTTTGGGACTCAATGAAGATATCCCCGATGGAAGAATAAATTGTACTATTAGTCCCATAAATGATTCGCTTCCAGAGGTTTATGATGTAAACAAAGCAGCAGTTTTGTCATTGCAAGTGAATAATGTCCACACCTATAATTGGTCAGGATTGGGTAGCAGCAGCAGTTTTATAGCGAACACAGAAAACATCACAGGATTGTGCTGTTCTGAAACAGCTATGCCATGCTACCCTAGAATTGCCTTTAATGGGATTACTGTGACCACAAACCACTCTCCATGTGTGTGCCACGTATTTACACCCCTGAAAGAAATTCTGAATATAACAACATCATGTGCCGTCTGTGATATTAATGACCACATACCAGGAGCCTCCACTATGATTGATACAACTGTTGCACCAAGCACTTCATCAGCAAAGCCATATCTATGGAATGTTCATCTGACATTGTTCTTGAATGATGTCCAAGTTAATGAGACATCAGAATCGTGTGGCGGCAGCTACAAGAAGGGAGCGGAAAACATCATCAATTGTGTTTTTACTAACTACAGGTCATGTGGCTTCTGTTGGATTGGAAATGATAACTTACCACCACTGTGTGTCTATATGTTTGGAATTGGAGTCATCAATGATGGCCTAACATCATCAGGTGCTATGACGATCATCGTTTTCGGGAGGACGTGAACTCCCATGGTATATGGTGGATAGGCGGTAGGAACCATTGAAGGCTATGTCTGAAAAGTGTTCCTTCTTGCAGTTTCCTCATATTCCAAGTCCGGCTTGTTGCAGGAGCTACTGAGTTAAGTGCTCTGTGCACACCGTGAGCTGTGTGTCTCATCCGTTTTGATCCTGCTTCGATATCCCGCTTGTTTACGATGAATGATGATATCGTATGACAGGGAACAGTTGGCTGTGTTCACTTTCTGCGTGGTTTCGCCTTATGTCTTTTGGCGTGTGCTCAGACTGCTACGATGGGGACTACAGTTACCTTTCTTTGTTTGGGAGATGAGTTAGTAATTCGGATGATTCCACTGGCACGGGCGGTTGAGCAATTATGGATTTTAATTCGTTTGCTGTGATACCGGGGCCTTCCATAACCAATAACCAATAACCAGAACATCCTCAAGGTCAAGAGGGCAGCAAATCTACTGATAGACTTACAAAACATTAGTAGAATAAACATTCCAATAAAACATATTTCTAGATGCAAGACGGAAAATACAAAACACACGCCTTTAAGCACCAGAAGAGCATCACTCGATCCATCTTTACTCCAACTGACTTAGATGTTGCCCTCAAGGATTGAAGCTCAAAAGTACCCCTGGTAAAGATGGAATCTCCAACGAAATGCTCCTAAATTTTGGACAGAAAGTTGCCGACACTAACAGTAAACTCATGGAAAAGCTGGTTAACAAGAAGTCTTATGTTTCATTTGGAGACAAAACAACAAATCGTACCACAACAAAGTAGCTTCCGTCAGCACAGATCAACTGAAGACCTGGTCACTTACATCGCACAGGAAATAGAGGATACTCTACAAGAAAATAAACACCCTGGCAGATATGGGTCGACATGGAGAAGTCTTTTGATAGGGTTTGGCGAGAGGGTTTGAAGAACAAATTTTTTTTCCGGCACCAAAAATGGACGCTTCTTTGCGTTCGAACCATGATTTAACAATGTTGACTTTGCTTCTCTCCAATGGTTTGTCTTATTCTATTAGAGAATATCATGCTATCTGTTATCACAGCTTGTTGGCGGATTTTTAAAATGTAATCACGGGTTTGATAATAAATGTTTGCACACAGTTCGTTAACCATCGCTGTAGATCAAGTCTTTATTCTGCTGGCTTCGTTCGAGACCTTGGAAGCTAATGACCTAACTTGTGCAGACGGTTGGTTTGGGGCAAATTGCACGTTACAATATCACTGCTATAATGATTCAGTTTGTGACAAAACTACAGGGACATGCCCAAACAATGACAGCACGAATATTTCGTACCCGTAGTTTCGTAGTCGTAGTTTCGTCAGATCTCGTGTACAAACGCCCAACAATCTGAATCTACTTTCCTTTGTTTGATAACAACGACACCACATGTAATCCGGACACAAATTCTACATCAGTTGAGGCAACTCTCAACCAATCTTTGCCGTTCTCCTGGTTTAGGATTTATGTGAATGAACACAGATCCGGACAGTTTCAGGGTAAAACTAAATGGTTCTGCCTCATGTAACAATGAATCAAGGTTTCTCATGGTGTGTCCGTGTTAATCACATCTTTATGTCATGGCTGTGACCCGGAAAGTACAGACTGTACGTGCAAGGAAACGTAATACGAATCAGACTGCACTCTCAAATGTCCGGACAACTGTTTTCAACGAAACCTGTGAACAGTTAATCGGGGCCTGCGTCTCGTATGTCAATGATTCCACGTTAAGAAGAGTCTGCCGACTACAACAAACCCAAGCATATGGATACCTGTTTCTGTGCTGGACATGGTTCATTTCTTGGTGTTTTTCCGTGAAGCCATGACTCTTGGTGTGTCATGTTAGTCATATCTTGATGTGTGTCAGTGTTAGTCATGCCTCGTATCGCTGTGTGCATGTCTGGGCTAGTGATATCTCATATCTTTGTGTGTGCATGTCTGTGTTAGTCACCTCTAGTGACTCGGGCAGATGGTGCTCGTAAACCTGGGAGGGCCGACCATCTAAGGGCATAATTCCCCTTACAGAAAAGACTGCTGCCTTGCAGGAAGATTGGGGCAATCAAAGGCTAAGGAAAGCGAACCTGAATAAAATGCTGGCTGAAATCGGATGCACTATCGCAGAGTGGATCTGGCAGACTGTGATGTTCTGTCTGTAGGGTCGATCAATTCACTTAAACAGACTGTCCATAACAGCTGTCTTCATGTGAGAGTCTGGAATCCTACTCTGATCCTGATCGCAGTGAGAGATAACGGCCATACAAGGTCACCTAAGTAAGAAGGTCTCTATCGAACAAGGCTTTGTTCTTGTCCCGAACACTCTTTTTAATTTTCATAAATGACTTTGTAACGGACATTCCACAATACACTCAGCAATATATGCATTAATTATATATATAATTATGGGCGTTATGGGCTCGCGAGGAAAGTATGTCGATGGCTGGACCTTTGCATTCAAGTTGCCCTAAGGTGAACTTGAAAAATGGACGAACACCTGACCAATCAACGAAAAAAAAACACACAATTTTCAGCTTATCAAAAAATACTCTGCAAACTTGAAGATAAAAGACCATACACTCTATTGAGGGAGCCGCGATAGCGATACTTTTACTTTTTTTACAAAGGGAATGAGACACAAGATGCAGAAGACGATATAACAAGAAAACAAGAAAACAGAACAACAAAAGCTTTTTTGCAAGCTGTTTTAAGGTGAATTGGAGCTCAACAGTAGTTCTATTATTGGTCTGACCTCCATTTCTAAGACGGTCTCTCGATCGCTGCATAAAGTGTATTCGGTGTCTGATTAATTTAGGTTCTCCATTGCACTCCAAACATAGGTGTTCAGCAAGTCCCGCAAATCCAGCGACTAACGACTACACTAGTACAAGTACTAGTACACTAGTACAAGTAACGACTAACGAGTACACTACACTGCATAAATACTGCATTAAGTTTCTCATTTCTGGCTGTGCCCATCTTAATTCATCATCCGAAGAAGTGACGTAGATCTGTTTGTGTGTTTGTCGAAGTCCTGTGCTCTTCCCACATCTCGGAGGGCATTGTTGATGTCCGCCAGATTCATTGGTTGCCCGTCCTCAACGACAGCGCAGCTAGCCAACCTGTCCGCTCTTTTCCTCATACTCCCGCATGTCCAGGGACATAGACAAAGGTGACCTTACGTATTTTGGACTTGGACGTCATGGGACGCACCAAAATGGCAGCTTATTTATATTCGAGCTATGGACTAAGCAATGTTTACTTTGAATACCACGATAAATGTTATTGCAGCGATTTGGCAGATTTTTGAAAATGTATTCAGGGGTTTGGACATAAATGTTTGTTCACAGTTCGTTAACCTTCGCTGTAGATAAAGTCGTTAATTTGATGGCTTAGTTTGTGACATTGGTAGCTAAGGACCTAACTTGTGGAAACGGATGGCATTGGCAAGGATCATTTTGAATCTATGAAGTGGGCTCATTTTGTGTTTAACTCAAAAGCATATGTGCTTTTTAACCAAAGAACTTTTTTTTGGGACTCAATGAAGATATCCCCGATGGAAGAATAAATTGTACTATTAGTCCCATAAATGATTCGCTTCCAGAGGTTTATGATGTAAACAAAGCAGCAGTTTTGTCATTGCAAGTGAATAATGTCCACACCTATAATTGGTCAGGATTGGGTAGCAGCAGCAGTTTTATAGCGAACACAGAAAACATCACAGGATTGTGCTGTTCTGAAACAGCTATGCCATGCTACCCTAGAATTGCCTTTAATGGGATTACTGTGACCACAAACCACTCTCCATGTGTGTGCCACGTATTTACACCCCTGAAAGAAATTCTGAATATAACAACATCATGTGCCGTCTGTGATATTAATGACCACATACCAGGAGCCTCCACTATGATTGATACAACTGTTGCACCAAGCACTTCATCAGCAAAGCCATATCTATGGAATGTTCATCTGACATTGTTCTTGAATGATGTCCAAGTTAATGAGACATCAGAATCGTGTGGCGGCAGCTACAAGAAGGGAGCGGAAAACATCATCAATTGTGTTTTTACTAACTACAGGTCATGTGGCTTCTGTTGGATTGGAAATGATAACTTACCACCACTGTGTGTCTATATGTTTGGAATTGGAGTCATCAATGATGGCCTAACATCATCAGGTGCTATGACGATCATCGTTTTCGGGAGGACGTGAACTCCCATGGTATATGGTGGATAGGCGGTAGGAACCATTGAAGGCTATGTCTGAAAAGTGTTCCTTCTTGCAGTTTCCTCATATTCCAAGTCCGGCTTGTTGCAGGAGCTACTGAGTTAAGTGCTCTGTGCACACCGTGAGCTGTGTGTCTCATCCGTTTTGATCCTGCTTCGATATCCCGCTTGTTTACGATGAATGATGATATCGTATGACAGGGAACAGTTGGCTGTGTTCACTTTCTGCGTGGTTTCGCCTTATGTCTTTTGGCGTGTGCTCAGACTGCTACGATGGGGACTACAGTTACCTTTCTTTGTTTGGGAGATGAGTTAGTAATTCGGATGATTCCACTGGCACGGGCGGTTGAGCAATTATGGATTTTAATTCGTTTGCTGTGATACCGGGGCCTTCCATAACCAATAACCAATAACCAGAACATCCTCAAGGTCAAGAGGGCAGCAAATCTACTGATAGACTTACAAAACATTAGTAGAATAAACATTCCAATAAAACATATTTCTAGATGCAAGACGGAAAATACAAAACACACGCCTTTAAGCACCAGAAGAGCATCACTCGATCCATCTTTACTCCAACTGACTTAGATGTTGCCCTCAAGGATTGAAGCTCAAAAGTACCCCTGGTAAAGATGGAATCTCCAACGAAATGCTCCTAAATTTTGGACAGAAAGTTGCCGACACTAACAGTAAACTCATGGAAAAGCTGGTTAACAAGAAGTCTTATGTTTCATTTGGAGACAAAACAACAAATCGTACCACAACAAAGTAGCTTCCGTCAGCACAGATCAACTGAAGACCTGGTCACTTACATCGCACAGGAAATAGAGGATACTCTACAAGAAAATAAACACCCTGGCAGATATGGGTCGACATGGAGAAGTCTTTTGATAGGGTTTGGCGAGAGGGTTTGAAGAACAAATTTTTTTTCCGGCACCAAAAATGGACGCTTCTTTGCGTTCGAACCATGATTTAACAATGTTGACTTTGCTTCTCTCCAATGGTTTGTCTTATTCTATTAGAGAATATCATGCTATCTGTTATCACAGCTTGTTGGCGGATTTTTAAAATGTAATCACGGGTTTGATAATAAATGTTTGCACACAGTTCGTTAACCATCGCTGTAGATCAAGTCTTTATTCTGCTGGCTTCGTTCGAGACCTTGGAAGCTAATGACCTAACTTGTGCAGACGGTTGGTTTGGGGCAAATTGCACGTTACAATATCACTGCTATAATGATTCAGTTTGTGACAAAACTACAGGGACATGCCCAAACAATGACAGCACGAATATTTCGTACCCGTAGTTTCGTAGTCGTAGTTTCGTCAGATCTCGTGTACAAACGCCCAACAATCTGAATCTACTTTCCTTTGTTTGATAACAACGACACCACATGTAATCCGGACACAAATTCTACATCAGTTGAGGCAACTCTCAACCAATCTTTGCCGTTCTCCTGGTTTAGGATTTATGTGAATGAACACAGATCCGGACAGTTTCAGGGTAAAACTAAATGGTTCTGCCTCATGTAACAATGAATCAAGGTTTCTCATGGTGTGTCCGTGTTAATCACATCTTTATGTCATGGCTGTGACCCGGAAAGTACAGACTGTACGTGCAAGGAAACGTAATACGAATCAGACTGCACTCTCAAATGTCCGGACAACTGTTTTCAACGAAACCTGTGAACAGTTAATCGGGGCCTGCGTCTCGTATGTCAATGATTCCACGTTAAGAAGAGTCTGCCGACTACAACAAACCCAAGCATATGGATACCTGTTTCTGTGCTGGACATGGTTCATTTCTTGGTGTTTTTCCGTGAAGCCATGACTCTTGGTGTGTCATGTTAGTCATATCTTGATGTGTGTCAGTGTTAGTCATGCCTCGTATCGCTGTGTGCATGTCTGGGCTAGTGATATCTCATATCTTTGTGTGTGCATGTCTGTGTTAGTCACCTCTAGTGACTCGGGCAGATGGTGCTCGTAAACCTGGGAGGGCCGACCATCTAAGGGCATAATTCCCCTTACAGAAAAGACTGCTGCCTTGCAGGAAGATTGGGGCAATCAAAGGCTAAGGAAAGCGAACCTGAATAAAATGCTGGCTGAAATCGGATGCACTATCGCAGAGTGGATCTGGCAGACTGTGATGTTCTGTCTGTAGGGTCGATCAATTCACTTAAACAGACTGTCCATAACAGCTGTCTTCATGTGAGAGTCTGGAATCCTACTCTGATCCTGATCGCAGTGAGAGATAACGGCCATACAAGGTCACCTAAGTAAGAAGGTCTCTATCGAACAAGGCTTTGTTCTTGTCCCGAACACTCTTTTTAATTTTCATAAATGACTTTGTAACGGACATTCCACAATACACTCAGCAATATATGCATTAATTATATATATAATTATGGGCGTTATGGGCTCGCGAGGAAAGTATGTCGATGGCTGGACCTTTGCATTCAAGTTGCCCTAAGGTGAACTTGAAAAATGGACGAACACCTGACCAATCAACGAAAAAAAAACACACAATTTTCAGCTTATCAAAAAATACTCTGCAAACTTGAAGATAAAAGACCATACACTCTATTGAGGGAGCCGCGATAGCGATACTTTTACTTTTTTTACAAAGGGAATGAGACACAAGATGCAGAAGACGATATAACAAGAAAACAAGAAAACAGAACAACAAAAGCTTTTTTGCAAGCTGTTTTAAGGTGAATTGGAGCTCAACAGTAGTTCTATTATTGGTCTGACCTCCATTTCTAAGACGGTCTCTCGATCGCTGCATAAAGTGTATTCGGTGTCTGATTAATTTAGGTTCTCCATTGCACTCCAAACATAGGTGTTCAGCAAGTCCCGCAAATCCAGCGACTAACGACTACACTAGTACAAGTACTAGTACACTAGTACAAGTAACGACTAACGAGTACACTACACTGCATAAATACTGCATTAAGTTTCTCATTTCTGGCTGTGCCCATCTTAATTCATCATCCGAAGAAGTGACGTAGATCTGTTTGTGTGTTTGTCGAAGTCCTGTGCTCTTCCCACATCTCGGAGGGCATTGTTGATGTCCGCCAGATTCATTGGTTGCCCGTCCTCAACGACAGCGCAGCTAGCCAACCTGTCCGCTCTTTTCCTCATACTCCCGCATGTCCAGGGACATAGACAAAGGTGACCTTACGTATTTTGGACTTGGACGTCATGGGACGCACCAAAATGGCAGCTTATTTATATTCGAGCTATGGACTAAGCAATGTTTACTTTGAATACCACGATAAATGTTATTGCAGCGATTTGGCAGATTTTTGAAAATGTATTCAGGGGTTTGGACATAAATGTTTGTTCACAGTTCGTTAACCTTCGCTGTAGATAAAGTCGTTAATTTGATGGCTTAGTTTGTGACATTGGTAGCTAAGGACCTAACTTGTGGAAACGGATGGCATTGGCAAGGATCATTTTGAATCTATGAAGTGGGCTCATTTTGTGTTTAACTCAAAAGCATATGTGCTTTTTAACCAAAGAACTTTTTTTTTGGGACTCAATGAAGATATCCCCGATGGAAGAATAAATTGTACTATTAGTCCCATAAATG
Source organism: Megaustenia siamemsis (assembly GCA_032433765.1). NCBI lineage: Eukaryota > Metazoa > Mollusca > Gastropoda > Stylommatophora > Ariophantidae > Megaustenia > Megaustenia siamemsis. The sequence goes on along the minus strand of JAVIAB010000026.1, from coordinate 9,757,496 downwards.
ATTCGCTTCCAGAGGTTTATGATGTAAACAAAGCAGCAGTTTTGTCATTGCAAGTGAATAATGTCCACACCTATAATTGGTCAGGATTGGGTAGCAGCAGCAGTTTTATAGCGAACACAGAAAACATCACAGGATTGTGCTGTTCTGAAACAGCTATGCCATGCTACCCTAGAATTGCCTTTAATGGGATTACTGTGACCACAAACCACTCTCCATGTGTGTGCCACGTATTTACACCCCTGAAAGAAATTCTGAATATAACAACATCATGTGCCGTCTGTGATATTAATGACCACATACCAGGAGCCTCCACTATGATTGATACAACTGTTGCACCAAGCACTTCATCAGCAAAGCCATATCTATGGAATGTTCATCTGACATTGTTCTTGAATGATGTCCAAGTTAATGAGACATCAGAATCGTGTGGCGGCAGCTACAAGAAGGGAGCGGAAAACATCATCAATTGTGTTTTTACTAACTACAGGTCATGTGGCTTCTGTTGGATTGGAAATGATAACTTACCACCACTGTGTGTCTATATGTTTGGAATTGGAGTCATCAATGATGGCCTAACATCATCAGGTGCTATGACGATCATCGTTTTCGGGAGGACGTGAACTCCCATGGTATATGGTGGATAGGCGGTAGGAACCATTGAAGGCTATGTCTGAAAAGTGTTCCTTCTTGCAGTTTCCTCATATTCCAAGTCCGGCTTGTTGCAGGAGCTACTGAGTTAAGTGCTCTGTGCACACCGTGAGCTGTGTGTCTCATCCGTTTTGATCCTGCTTCGATATCCCGCTTGTTTACGATGAATGATGATATCGTATGACAGGGAACAGTTGGCTGTGTTCACTTTCTGCGTGGTTTCGCCTTATGTCTTTTGGCGTGTGCTCAGACTGCTACGATGGGGACTACAGTTACCTTTCTTTGTTTGGGAGATGAGTTAGTAATTCGGATGATTCCACTGGCACGGGCGGTTGAGCAATTATGGATTTTAATTCGTTTGCTGTGATACCGGGGCCTTCCATAACCAATAACCAATAACCAGAACATCCTCAAGGTCAAGAGGGCAGCAAATCTACTGATAGACTTACAAAACATTAGTAGAATAAACATTCCAATAAAACATATTTCTAGATGCAAGACGGAAAATACAAAACACACGCCTTTAAGCACCAGAAGAGCATCACTCGATCCATCTTTACTCCAACTGACTTAGATGTTGCCCTCAAGGATTGAAGCTCAAAAGTACCCCTGGTAAAGATGGAATCTCCAACGAAATGCTCCTAAATTTTGGACAGAAAGTTGCCGACACTAACAGTAAACTCATGGAAAAGCTGGTTAACAAGAAGTCTTATGTTTCATTTGGAGACAAAACAACAAATCGTACCACAACAAAGTAGCTTCCGTCAGCACAGATCAACTGAAGACCTGGTCACTTACATCGCACAGGAAATAGAGGATACTCTACAAGAAAATAAACACCCTGGCAGATATGGGTCGACATGGAGAAGTCTTTTGATAGGGTTTGGCGAGAGGGTTTGAAGAACAAATTTTTTTTCCGGCACCAAAAATGGACGCTTCTTTGCGTTCGAACCATGATTTAACAATGTTGACTTTGCTTCTCTCCAATGGTTTGTCTTATTCTATTAGAGAATATCATGCTATCTGTTATCACAGCTTGTTGGCGGATTTTTAAAATGTAATCACGGGTTTGATAATAAATGTTTGCACACAGTTCGTTAACCATCGCTGTAGATCAAGTCTTTATTCTGCTGGCTTCGTTCGAGACCTTGGAAGCTAATGACCTAACTTGTGCAGACGGTTGGTTTGGGGCAAATTGCACGTTACAATATCACTGCTATAATGATTCAGTTTGTGACAAAACTACAGGGACATGCCCAAACAATGACAGCACGAATATTTCGTACCCGTAGTTTCGTAGTCGTAGTTTCGTCAGATCTCGTGTACAAACGCCCAACAATCTGAATCTACTTTCCTTTGTTTGATAACAACGACACCACATGTAATCCGGACACAAATTCTACATCAGTTGAGGCAACTCTCAACCAATCTTTGCCGTTCTCCTGGTTTAGGATTTATGTGAATGAACACAGATCCGGACAGTTTCAGGGTAAAACTAAATGGTTCTGCCTCATGTAACAATGAATCAAGGTTTCTCATGGTGTGTCCGTGTTAATCACATCTTTATGTCATGGCTGTGACCCGGAAAGTACAGACTGTACGTGCAAGGAAACGTAATACGAATCAGACTGCACTCTCAAATGTCCGGACAACTGTTTTCAACGAAACCTGTGAACAGTTAATCGGGGCCTGCGTCTCGTATGTCAATGATTCCACGTTAAGAAGAGTCTGCCGACTACAACAAACCCAAGCATATGGATACCTGTTTCTGTGCTGGACATGGTTCATTTCTTGGTGTTTTTCCGTGAAGCCATGACTCTTGGTGTGTCATGTTAGTCATATCTTGATGTGTGTCAGTGTTAGTCATGCCTCGTATCGCTGTGTGCATGTCTGGGCTAGTGATATCTCATATCTTTGTGTGTGCATGTCTGTGTTAGTCACCTCTAGTGACTCGGGCAGATGGTGCTCGTAAACCTGGGAGGGCCGACCATCTAAGGGCATAATTCCCCTTACAGAAAAGACTGCTGCCTTGCAGGAAGATTGGGGCAATCAAAGGCTAAGGAAAGCGAACCTGAATAAAATGCTGGCTGAAATCGGATGCACTATCGCAGAGTGGATCTGGCAGACTGTGATGTTCTGTCTGTAGGGTCGATCAATTCACTTAAACAGACTGTCCATAACAGCTGTCTTCATGTGAGAGTCTGGAATCCTACTCTGATCCTGATCGCAGTGAGAGATAACGGCCATACAAGGTCACCTAAGTAAGAAGGTCTCTATCGAACAAGGCTTTGTTCTTGTCCCGAACACTCTTTTTAATTTTCATAAATGACTTTGTAACGGACATTCCACAATACACTCAGCAATATATGCATTAATTATATATATAATTATGGGCGTTATGGGCTCGCGAGGAAAGTATGTCGATGGCTGGACCTTTGCATTCAAGTTGCCCTAAGGTGAACTTGAAAAATGGACGAACACCTGACCAATCAACGAAAAAAAACACACAATTTTCAGCTTATCAAAAAATACTCTGCAAACTTGAAGATAAAAGACCATACACTCTATTGAGGGAGCCGCGATAGCGATACTTTTACTTTTTTTACAAAGGGAATGAGACACAAGATGCAGAAGACGATATAACAAGAAAACAAGAAAACAGAACAACAAAAGCTTTTTTGCAAGCTGTTTTAAGGTGAATTGGAGCTCAACAGTAGTTCTATTATTGGTCTGACCTCCATTTCTAAGACGGTCTCTCGATCGCTGCATAAAGTGTATTCGGTGTCTGATTAATTTAGGTTCTCCATTGCACTCCAAACATAGGTGTTCAGCAAGTCCCGCAAATCCAGCGACTAACGACTACACTAGTACAAGTACTAGTACACTAGTACAAGTAACGACTAACGAGTACACTACACTGCATAAATACTGCATTAAGTTTCTCATTTCTGGCTGTGCCCATCTTAATTCATCATCCGAAGAAGTGACGTAGATCTGTTTGTGTGTTTGTCGAAGTCCTGTGCTCTTCCCACATCTCGGAGGGCATTGTTGATGTCCGCCAGATTCATTGGTTGCCCGTCCTCAACGACAGCGCAGCTAGCCAACCTGTCCGCTCTTTTCCTCATACTCCCGCATGTCCAGGGACATAGACAAAGGTGACCTTACGTATTTTGGACTTGGACGTCATGGGACGCACCAAAATGGCAGCTTATTTATATTCGAGCTATGGACTAAGCAATGTTTACTTTGAATACCACGATAAATGTTATTGCAGCGATTTGGCAGATTTTTGAAAATGTATTCAGGGGTTTGGACATAAATGTTTGTTCACAGTTCGTTAACCTTCGCTGTAGATAAAGTCGTTAATTTGATGGCTTAGTTTGTGACATTGGTAGCTAAGGACCTAACTTGTGGAAACGGATGGCATTGGCAAGGATCATTTTGAATCTATGAAGTGGGCTCATTTTGTGTTTAACTCAAAAGCATATGTGCTTTTTAACCAAAGAACTTTTTTTTTGGGACTCAATGAAGATATCCCCGATGGAAGAATAAATTGTACTATTAGTCCCATAAATGATTCGCTTCCAGAGGTTTATGATGTAAACAAAGCAGCAGTTTTGTCATTGCAAGTGAATAATGTCCACACCTATAATTGGTCAGGATTGGGTAGCAGCAGCAGTTTTATAGCGAACACAGAAAACATCACAGGATTGTGCTGTTCTGAAACAGCTATGCCATGCTACCCTAGAATTGCCTTTAATGGGATTACTGTGACCACAAACCACTCTCCATGTGTGTGCCACGTATTTACACCCCTGAAAGAAATTCTGAATATAACAACATCATGTGCCGTCTGTGATATTAATGACCACATACCAGGAGCCTCCACTATGATTGATACAACTGTTGCACCAAGCACTTCATCAGCAAAGCCATATCTATGGAATGTTCATCTGACATTGTTCTTGAATGATGTCCAAGTTAATGAGACATCAGAATCGTGTGGCGGCAGCTACAAGAAGGGAGCGGAAAACATCATCAATTGTGTTTTTACTAACTACAGGTCATGTGGCTTCTGTTGGATTGGAAATGATAACTTACCACCACTGTGTGTCTATATGTTTGGAATTGGAGTCATCAATGATGGCCTAACATCATCAGGTGCTATGACGATCATCGTTTTCGGGAGGACGTGAACTCCCATGGTATATGGTGGATAGGCGGTAGGAACCATTGAAGGCTATGTCTGAAAAGTGTTCCTTCTTGCAGTTTCCTCATATTCCAAGTCCGGCTTGTTGCAGGAGCTACTGAGTTAAGTGCTCTGTGCACACCGTGAGCTGTGTGTCTCATCCGTTTTGATCCTGCTTCGATATCCCGCTTGTTTACGATGAATGATGATATCGTATGACAGGGAACAGTTGGCTGTGTTCACTTTCTGCGTGGTTTCGCCTTATGTCTTTTGGCGTGTGCTCAGACTGCTACGATGGGGACTACAGTTACCTTTCTTTGTTTGGGAGATGAGTTAGTAATTCGGATGATTCCACTGGCACGGGCGGTTGAGCAATTATGGATTTTAATTCGTTTGCTGTGATACCGGGGCCTTCCATAACCAATAACCAATAACCAGAACATCCTCAAGGTCAAGAGGGCAGCAAATCTACTGATAGACTTACAAAACATTAGTAGAATAAACATTCCAATAAAACATATTTCTAGATGCAAGACGGAAAATACAAAACACACGCCTTTAAGCACCAGAAGAGCATCACTCGATCCATCTTTACTCCAACTGACTTAGATGTTGCCCTCAAGGATTGAAGCTCAAAAGTACCCCTGGTAAAGATGGAATCTCCAACGAAATGCTCCTAAATTTTGGACAGAAAGTTGCCGACACTAACAGTAAACTCATGGAAAAGCTGGTTAACAAGAAGTCTTATGTTTCATTTGGAGACAAAACAACAAATCGTACCACAACAAAGTAGCTTCCGTCAGCACAGATCAACTGAAGACCTGGTCACTTACATCGCACAGGAAATAGAGGATACTCTACAAGAAAATAAACACCCTGGCAGATATGGGTCGACATGGAGAAGTCTTTTGATAGGGTTTGGCGAGAGGGTTTGAAGAACAAATTTTTTTTCCGGCACCAAAAATGGACGCTTCTTTGCGTTCGAACCATGATTTAACAATGTTGACTTTGCTTCTCTCCAATGGTTTGTCTTATTCTATTAGAGAATATCATGCTATCTGTTATCACAGCTTGTTGGCGGATTTTTAAAATGTAATCACGGGTTTGATAATAAATGTTTGCACACAGTTCGTTAACCATCGCTGTAGATCAAGTCTTTATTCTGCTGGCTTCGTTCGAGACCTTGGAAGCTAATGACCTAACTTGTGCAGACGGTTGGTTTGGGGCAAATTGCACGTTACAATATCACTGCTATAATGATTCAGTTTGTGACAAAACTACAGGGACATGCCCAAACAATGACAGCACGAATATTTCGTACCCGTAGTTTCGTAGTCGTAGTTTCGTCAGATCTCGTGTACAAACGCCCAACAATCTGAATCTACTTTCCTTTGTTTGATAACAACGACACCACATGTAATCCGGACACAAATTCTACATCAGTTGAGGCAACTCTCAACCAATCTTTGCCGTTCTCCTGGTTTAGGATTTATGTGAATGAACACAGATCCGGACAGTTTCAGGGTAAAACTAAATGGTTCTGCCTCATGTAACAATGAATCAAGGTTTCTCATGGTGTGTCCGTGTTAATCACATCTTTATGTCATGGCTGTGACCCGGAAAGTACAGACTGTACGTGCAAGGAAACGTAATACGAATCAGACTGCACTCTCAAATGTCCGGACAACTGTTTTCAACGAAACCTGTGAACAGTTAATCGGGGCCTGCGTCTCGTATGTCAATGATTCCACGTTAAGAAGAGTCTGCCGACTACAACAAACCCAAGCATATGGATACCTGTTTCTGTGCTGGACATGGTTCATTTCTTGGTGTTTTTCCGTGAAGCCATGACTCTTGGTGTGTCATGTTAGTCATATCTTGATGTGTGTCAGTGTTAGTCATGCCTCGTATCGCTGTGTGCATGTCTGGGCTAGTGATATCTCATATCTTTGTGTGTGCATGTCTGTGTTAGTCACCTCTAGTGACTCGGGCAGATGGTGCTCGTAAACCTGGGAGGGCCGACCATCTAAGGGCATAATTCCCCTTACAGAAAAGACTGCTGCCTTGCAGGAAGATTGGGGCAATCAAAGGCTAAGGAAAGCGAACCTGAATAAAATGCTGGCTGAAATCGGATGCACTATCGCAGAGTGGATCTGGCAGACTGTGATGTTCTGTCTGTAGGGTCGATCAATTCACTTAAACAGACTGTCCATAACAGCTGTCTTCATGTGAGAGTCTGGAATCCTACTCTGATCCTGATCGCAGTGAGAGATAACGGCCATACAAGGTCACCTAAGTAAGAAGGTCTCTATCGAACAAGGCTTTGTTCTTGTCCCGAACACTCTTTTTAATTTTCATAAATGACTTTGTAACGGACATTCCACAATACACTCAGCAATATATGCATTAATTATATATATAATTATGGGCGTTATGGGCTCGCGAGGAAAGTATGTCGATGGCTGGACCTTTGCATTCAAGTTGCCCTAAGGTGAACTTGAAAAATGGACGAACACCTGACCAATCAACGAAAAAAAAAACACACAATTTTCAGCTTATCAAAAAATACTCTGCAAACTTGAAGATAAAAGACCATACACTCTATTGAGGGAGCCGCGATAGCGATACTTTTACTTTTTTTACAAAGGGAATGAGACACAAGATGCAGAAGACGATATAACAAGAAAACAAGAAAACAGAACAACAAAAGCTTTTTTGCAAGCTGTTTTAAGGTGAATTGGAGCTCAACAGTAGTTCTATTATGGTCTGACCTCCATTTCTAAGACGGTCTCTCGATCGCTGCATAAAGTGTATTCGGTGTCTGATTAATTTAGGTTCTCCATTGCACTCCAAACATAGGTGTTCAGCAAGTCCCGCAAATCCAGCGACTAACGACTACACTAGTACAAGTACTAGTACACTAGTACAAGTAACGACTAACGAGTACACTACACTGCATAAATACTGCATTAAGTTTCTCATTTCTGGCTGTGCCCATCTTAATTCATCATCCGAAGAAGTGACGTAGATCTGTTTGTGTGTTTGTCGAAGTCCTGTGCTCTTCCCACATCTCGGAGGGCATTGTTGATGTCCGCCAGATTCATTGGTTGCCCGTCCTCAACGACAGCGCAGCTAGCCAACCTGTCCGCTCTTTTCCTCATACTCCCGCATGTCCAGGGACATAGACAAAGGTGACCTTACGTATTTTGGACTTGGACGTCATGGGACGCACCAAAATGGCAGCTTATTTATATTCGAGCTATGGACTAAGCAATGTTTACTTTGAATACCACGATAAATGTTATTGCAGCGATTTGGCAGATTTTTGAAAATGTATTCAGGGGTTTGGACATAAATGTTTGTTCACAGTTCGTTAACCTTCGCTGTAGATAAAGTCGTTAATTTGATGGCTTAGTTTGTGACATTGGTAGCTAAGGACCTAACTTGTGGAAACGGATGGCATTGGCAAGGATCATTTTGAATCTATGAAGTGGGCTCATTTTGTGTTTAACTCAAAAGCATATGTGCTTTTTAACCAAAGAACTTTTTTTTTGGGACTCAATGAAGATATCCCCGATGGAAGAATAAATTGTACTATTAGTCCCATAAATGATTCGCTTCCAGAGGTTTATGATGTAAACAAAGCAGCAGTTTTGTCATTGCAAGTGAATAATGTCCACACCTATAATTGGTCAGGATTGGGTAGCAGCAGCAGTTTTATAGCGAACACAGAAAACATCACAGGATTGTGCTGTTCTGAAACAGCTATGCCATGCTACCCTAGAATTGCCTTTAATGGGATTACTGTGACCACAAACCACTCTCCATGTGTGTGCCACGTATTTACACCCCTGAAAGAAATTCTGAATATAACAACATCATGTGCCGTCTGTGATATTAATGACCACATACCAGGAGCCTCCACTATGATTGATACAACTGTTGCACCAAGCACTTCATCAGCAAAGCCATATCTATGGAATGTTCATCTGACATTGTTCTTGAATGATGTCCAAGTTAATGAGACATCAGAATCGTGTGGCGGCAGCTACAAGAAGGGAGCGGAAAACATCATCAATTGTGTTTTTACTAACTACAGGTCATGTGGCTTCTGTTGGATTGGAAATGATAACTTACCACCACTGTGTGTCTATATGTTTGGAATTGGAGTCATCAATGATGGCCTAACATCATCAGGTGCTATGACGATCATCGTTTTCGGGAGGACGTGAACTCCCATGGTATATGGTGGATAGGCGGTAGGAACCATTGAAGGCTATGTCTGAAAAGTGTTCCTTCTTGCAGTTTCCTCATATTCCAAGTCCGGCTTGTTGCAGGAGCTACTGAGTTAAGTGCTCTGTGCACACCGTGAGCTGTGTGTCTCATCCGTTTTGATCCTGCTTCGATATCCCGCTTGTTTACGATGAATGATGATATCGTATGACAGGGAACAGTTGGCTGTGTTCACTTTCTGCGTGGTTTCGCCTTATGTCTTTTGGCGTGTGCTCAGACTGCTACGATGGGGACTACAGTTACCTTTCTTTGTTTGGGAGATGAGTTAGTAATTCGGATGATTCCACTGGCACGGGCGGTTGAGCAATTATGGATTTTAATTCGTTTGCTGTGATACCGGGGCCTTCCATAACCAATAACCAATAACCAGAACATCCTCAAGGTCAAGAGGGCAGCAAATCTACTGATAGACTTACAAAACATTAGTAGAATAAACATTCCAATAAAACATATTTCTAGATGCAAGACGGAAAATACAAAACACACGCCTTTAAGCACCAGAAGAGCATCACTCGATCCATCTTTACTCCAACTGACTTAGATGTTGCCCTCAAGGATTGAAGCTCAAAAGTACCCCTGGTAAAGATGGAATCTCCAACGAAATGCTCCTAAATTTTGGACAGAAAGTTGCCGACACTAACAGTAAACTCATGGAAAAGCTGGTTAACAAGAAGTCTTATGTTTCATTTGGAGACAAAACAACAAATCGTACCACAACAAAGTAGCTTCCGTCAGCACAGATCAACTGAAGACCTGGTCACTTACATCGCACAGGAAATAGAGGATACTCTACAAGAAAATAAACACCCTGGCAGATATGGGTCGACATGGAGAAGTCTTTTGATAGGGTTTGGCGAGAGGGTTTGAAGAACAAATTTTTTTTCCGGCACCAAAAATGGACGCTTCTTTGCGTTCGAACCATGATTTAACAATGTTGACTTTGCTTCTCTCCAATGGTTTGTCTTATTCTATTAGAGAATATCATGCTATCTGTTATCACAGCTTGTTGGCGGATTTTTAAAATGTAATCACGGGTTTGATAATAAATGTTTGCACACAGTTCGTTAACCATCGCTGTAGATCAAGTCTTTATTCTGCTGGCTTCGTTCGAGACCTTGGAAGCTAATGACCTAACTTGTGCAGACGGTTGGTTTGGGGCAAATTGCACGTTACAATATCACTGCTATAATGATTCAGTTTGTGACAAAACTACAGGGACATGCCCAAACAATGACAGCACGAATATTTCGTACCCGTAGTTTCGTAGTCGTAGTTTCGTCAGATCTCGTGTACAAACGCCCAACAATCTGAATCTACTTTCCTTTGTTTGATAACAACGACACCACATGTAATCCGGACACAAATTCTACATCAGTTGAGGCAACTCTCAACCAATCTTTGCCGTTCTCCTGGTTTAGGATTTATGTGAATGAACACAGATCCGGACAGTTTCAGGGTAAAACTAAATGGTTCTGCCTCATGTAACAATGAATCAAGGTTTCTCATGGTGTGTCCGTGTTAATCACATCTTTATGTCATGGCTGTGACCCGGAAAGTACAGACTGTACGTGCAAGGAAACGTAATACGAATCAGACTGCACTCTCAAATGTCCGGACAACTGTTTTCAACGAAACCTGTGAACAGTTAATCGGGGCCTGCGTCTCGTATGTCAATGATTCCACGTTAAGAAGAGTCTGCCGACTACAACAAACCCAAGCATATGGATACCTGTTTCTGTGCTGGACATGGTTCATTTCTTGGTGTTTTTCCGTGAAGCCATGACTCTTGGTGTGTCATGTTAGTCATATCTTGATGTGTGTCAGTGTTAGTCATGCCTCGTATCGCTGTGTGCATGTCTGGGCTAGTGATATCTCATATCTTTGTGTGTGCATGTCTGTGTTAGTCACCTCTAGTGACTCGGGCAGATGGTGCTCGTAAACCTGGGAGGCCGACCATCTAAGGGCATAATTCCCCTTACAGAAAAGACTGCTGCCTTGCAGGAAGATTGGGGCAATCAAAGGCTAAGGAAAGCGAACCTGAATAAAATGCTGGCTGAAATCGGATGCACTATCGCAGAGTGGATCTGGCAGACTGTGATGTTCTGTCTGTAGGGTCGATCAATTCACTTAAACAGACTGTCCATAACAGCTGTCTTCATGTGAGAGTCTGGAATCCTACTCTGATCCTGATCGCAGTGAGAGATAACGGCCATACAAGGTCACCTAAGTAAGAAGGTCTCTATCGAACAAGGCTTTGTTCTTGTCCCGAACACTCTTTTTAATTTTCATAAATGACTTTGTAACGGACATTCCACAATACACTCAGCAATATATGCATTAATTATATATATAATTATGGGCGTTATGGGCTCGCGAGGAAAGTATGTCGATGGCTGGACCTTTGCATTCAAGTTGCCCTAAGGTGAACTTGAAAATGGACGAACACCTGACCAATCAACGAAAAAAAAAACACACAATTTTCAGCTTATCAAAAAATACTCTGCAAACTTGAAGATAAAAGACCATACACTCTATTGAGGGAGCCGCGATAGCGATACTTTTACTTTTTTTACAAAGGGAATGAGACACAAGATGCAGAAGACGATATAACAAGAAAACAAGAAAAACAGAACACAAAAGCTTTTTTGCAAGCTGTTTTAAGGTGAATTGGAGCTCAACAGTAGTTCTATTATTGGTCTGACCTCCATTTCTAAGACGGTCTCTCGATCGCTGCATAAAGTGTATTCGGTGTCTGATTAATTTAGGTTCTCCATTGCACTCCAAACATAGTGTTCAGCAAGTCCCGCAAATCCAGCGACTAACGACTACACTAGTACAAGTACTAGTACACTAGTACAAGTAACGACTAACGAGTACACTACACTGCATAAATACTGCATTAAGTTTCTCATTTCTGGCTGTGCCCATCTTAATTCATCATCCGAAGAAGTGACGTAGATCTGTTTTGTGTGTTTGTCGAAGTCCTGTGCTCTTCCCACATCTCGGAGGGCATTGTTGATGTCCGCCCAGATTCATTGGTTGCCCTCCTCAACGACAGCGCAGCTAGCCACCTGTCCGCTCTTTTCTCATACTCCCGCATGTCCAGGACATAGACAAAGGTGACCTTACGTATTTTGGACTTGGACGTCATGGGACGCACCAAAATGGCAGCTTATTTAT